>VZRO01003991.1:68065-81798 GCA_013397915.1 Daphoenositta chrysoptera | reverse complement strand
CGATGTGTCCCCCCTGCGACAGCGGCCCGGCTCCCGCCGCCAACGGCTCCCCTCGCCCGCCGCCACCAAGTGCCGCCGGCAGCCTCCGCTCCCTCCTCCGCGGTCGCCGGCGCTCCCCGCAGCCTGCGCTCGCGCGGTGCCTGGGGGGGAAAGATGGCGGCGGCTCCCTCACAGCCTCAGCCGCCCCCTCACAGCCCGGTGCCCGCCACCTCCGCAGTGACACCGATGGTGACGTCTCGAGAGTCGGAAATAGCGAACGATTCTCCCAGGGAGTCATGGAGAATGGGCAGGGGGCTGTGAAACAGGGACTTGGCTGTGGTTGAAACAGCCTCAAAGGAGGGAGCCTGGGCTCCCTCAAAGGGCCACCCGGGCTTTTATCGCATGGTCGGGGGTCTTCCTGTTGAGTGTTGGACACCTGCTGTGTCCCGTGTCACCTGGCTGGGGCCACACGGTGTAAATGTAAACATGGATGTAACCATTGTTCACAAGCTGTGGCCCAGAGCAGCAGACACATCTTGCTTGGCAAGAAATCCCATGGTGAACTTTGTTTGAAATAGAACGGGGGCACCTCCCCAGAGGACACCAGAGCCCCCCTAAGAAACCCCGGCGGGCACAGAAACGAGTATTGCATGAGATTGCTAAATAAGTACGCATTGGGTAGGTGGCAGCCCTGCATTACATAGGTGGATTTGTGAAAACATTACTGTATAAATGTTGCAATTTTTGCTACTTGCAGTGCGGGGTTTGTGGAAACCTCCACGTCACCCTGTGCAGAACAAGTCAATGTCTCATTTCTAAGCCAGCGCCTGTGTCTGTTCAGAGAGCTCCTCAAAGCAGCACCAGCGGCACTGTCCCCGCTGCCCTGTCCCCATTCCCCTCACACCAGCCCTGCACAGCCCCTGCCGCAGATTCCCCCAGTTTCCCCCAGTTCCCCACAAACTGGGATATCGTTGGTACAGCTGTGATAAGGTCAGTTCTTCCTTTTCCGTCAGGGATGAGCTGATCCCCTCGCAATGAACTGGGCTTTGCTTCCTCCTATGCAACTTCAAGAGATAAAATTAGATCAGAGGAGCGTGACCCCGGCGAGCCACTGGCGCCTGAGCCGTGGCTCCAAAATATCCCAAACAAGCTGCAATTTCTACTTCAGCCATTGCACTTTCTGCCACACTGAGAGCTACAAAAATGGTGAATTTAGAGAGGATGAGGGATTTTATTTTTTTTAAATCATGGAATCACAGATTGGTTTGGGTGGGAAAGGACCTCAGAGCCCATCCAGTTCCACCCTTGCCATGGGCAGGGACACCTTCCACTATCCCAGGGTGCTCCAGGCACAGCCTGTTCCAGATTCAGCTCAGAATCTCCCCGACACGAAGCTGATATTAATATTAAATAATATTAATATTTAATATTAATAATTAAATATATAATATTTAAATAGAATAAATCAGATATTTAATATCTGATCAGTTCTGTGGTTCCAGGTTTCTCTGGCTGGTTCTGGCCTTAGGGAGGCTGAGCTGCCTTGTTTGGAAATCCAGGGGCTGAGTGGTGACACAACCTGGGGCACAGGAAGAGTGAAATGCGGAGGGTAGAAGCAAGGAAAACACATGGAAGGCAACAATTCCAGGACACAGCTGGACAACACTGGAATGTGGCACTTGGTGCCAAAGGAGGTACCTCTGACAGGTCAATGCTGTGTGGATAAGCCACACATAAATAATTGACAATAAAATTTAAAATGTGAAACAAGAACAAATGACAATGAATGAAAAACGGGAAATTCCCTGGGCCAAGGCTGTTTTGCCAATGACAACCCGAGGACATCTGCTCCCTCCAAGGGGATTCATCTTCCCTTCAGCGTGGGGTGGTCCAACATCCCGTGGTTTTGTCTATTCCCGATGCCAAAGATCTTCACAAAAGTCATGGAATTGCCTGTGAGCTAATTAACAATTGGGGGTTGCTGATTCCCATCGGGAAGGACAGCAGATGAACACTGTGCCCTCCCCACACCAGATATGTCGGGACTCCCCCAGTGTGAACGTGATGATGCTCTGGGCAGTACACAGAAATCCCAAATTCTTCCCTCAAATACATCTTTCCCACTGCTGTTCTGGATTCACCCTGGGATTTTGCTGCTGCAGATGTGGTCCCACATCTGTTTGAAATCGTGGCTCAGGCTCCGTGTGCTTAGGGATGGGAGCAATCAAACAGCCCCAAGGTGGGAAAAGGCGCGGGGGAGGAGCACAGGGATGGGAGAAGGGTCAGGGAAGGAGCACCGGGGCTCAGGAGCCCAGGGAAGGAAGGAGCTGCACCCAAACGTGCTCCCAGCAGGCAGCTGGAAGGGGCTGTGGGATGGGGCGGCTCCGGTGCCTCCCACGACCCGCACTGACAGAGGGGGGTTCCAGCACCCAGGGGTGAGGCATTCCCGGGGCTGGTGACCTCACCTGCCCGGGAAGTGCAGCAGCCCTGGAGCTCTGGGGGCGGGTCTGGCCTTTCCCTCCTGCCCGGAGGTGTCAGACACGATAACACACAATGAGATCACCCTGCTCCACGCCGCAGAAGGATGCGGACTCCACTTCCCTTTCCCTGGAAGTGATGCACCGAGCACCAGGTGGGGATTTCTGCGGTTGGAGGCCGGGACGTGCCAGCAGATGGGTCATTCCTTGCAGCTGGATTTCGGGACCTGTTTGCTGGAGCTGGAGTTTTCCTGCCCACCCTCACCGCGCACAGGGAGAGGAAGGGCAGCCCTCAGGGCCAGGCTCCGTGGGTTTCCCAGGGGAACAGCAAGCCGATGGATGTCTTTTCCCACACGGCACAGTGTGACCAATGCCTTGGGGCTGGGATGGGCTGGGATCGCAGGAGCTGCCAGGCTGCCCAGTTAGCTCAGCTCAGCTCAGCTCAGCTCAGCTCAGCTCAGCTCAGCTCAGCTCAGCTCGGCTCAGTTCATCACTGCCAGCTCAGCTCCCTCTCCTGACAGCTCACAGCCGGGTGCCACGTGCTCTTCCGAGCAGAAAACACTCCAGTGGACACCCAACCAGAGGGGCTGCAATTACTTAGGTAGTAAATAATTTAGATACTAGGAGGAACTTGTTCCCTGTGAGGGTGGGCAGGCCCTGGCACAGGGTGCCCAGAGCAGCTGTGGCTGCCCCTGGATCCCTGGCAGTGCCCAAGGCCAGGCTGGACACTGGGGCTTGGAGCAGCCTGGGACAGTGGAAGGTGTCCCTGCCCATGGCAGGGGGTGGCACTGGATGGGTTTTGAGGTCCCTCCAACCCAAACCATTGTGGGATTCCAGTGTTGGTTCCTGAGTCTCAGCTTGGCAGAGCCCTGACTGTTCTTTTCACAGAAAGACAGAATCCTGAAATGGTTTGGGTGGGAAGAGACCTTAAAGCCCTTCCAGTGGCACCCCTGCCATGGGCAGGGACACCTTCCACTGTCCCAGGCTGCTCCCAGCTCCGTCCAGCCTGGCCTTGGACACTGCCAGGGATCCAGGGACAGCCACATCAGTGACATCCTTTGCTGAAAGCCATCAAAGACTGAGGTACAGCCTGGAGGAAAAGTCATGGAGAAAAATTGTAGGGACTGAAGTAAAGAGCCATTGGGGAGGAAAAGAGTGGGATTCCTGGGTGTTTGTGCAGCTACAGTAGTACAGGGGGAAGCCCACAGGGTGTCATCAGAGCATCAGGGAACAGCAAAAAACCCCAAAATAACCCCCAAACCTTCTCTGCACCAAAGGCTTCCCACACAGCTTCTCTCTTGAGAAGTGCACATGGAACATTCCTCGTGGCTGTGGTTCCCTTCGTGCTTTGAAATCTACTTTGGAGTGAAAACATTTGGCCCTTTGGGAATTCTTTATAACCAATAAATCCCAAAGCACTTTGCAAAGATGATAATAAGCTTTAGCACTGCTTTAGCAACAGGAATCATGGAATATCCTAAGCTGGAAGGGACTCACCGGGATCATCCAGTCCAACCCCTGGCCCTGCCCAGGCACCCCAACAACCCCACCCTGTCCATCCCTGGCAGCGGTGCCCAAACGCTCCTGGAGCTCTGGCAGCCTCGGGGCCGTGCCCATTCCCTGGGGAGCCTGGGCAGTGCCAGCACCCTCTGGGGGAAGAGCCTTTCCTGATATCCAACCTAAACCAAGCCTCATCCAAGCTGGCCTTGGGCACTTCCACGCACAGCTTCTCTGAGCAACCTAAGGTATTAATTTTAGATTCATGACAGAAAAAGTACAATGAATTGTACTAAGAAAGAAACAAAAATTGTTATAGTGAATTTATCCTAAATTTTCTAGACTTCAATAAAAAAATTACAATTTTTTCTGAACTGTCAGCAGATGGGACATAACCCTTCAAATCACATTCCTATAACCTGGTTCAATATTCTCCTAAAAACTGGTGTTCTGTAGGACTGCAAAGGGGGATTTCTTCCAGGGAGACAAAGAGATCTTGGATCTGAGGTGAGATTCCCCTCCCTGCTGCATCCAGGGACTGTCCCCAGCGTTGGAACCACAGCAGATGCTTGGGAGAAGCCGATGTGGCCCCGAGGAAGGAGCAAACACCACAAACCAACCCAGGCAGTGCTGCAGGCCCAGACCCCCCTGGGTATTCCCCGCCTTGCAAATTTTATGAACTTGGCCATCAATATTCATGGCTGCAGGAGCCAAGGCCATCCAGGCACACTCCAGGCACTCCTGCGGGGGCTGTGAGGGACAGCAGGGACACGGGGGTGGAGGAGCTGCTCCCGGCCATTATCCCAACCCAGCAGCTGAGCTCTGCTGGGCTGGGAGAGCCCAGCGGCCCCACTGCTCACCAGACACTGCAGAATTGGCAAGGGAAGAGGATTGCTGCTGACTGGAGCACTTTTAGCTGCCCGAGCTCACCCTCCATCCCCACGGGATGTACCGTGAGCTTTGCCAAAGCCGGCATTGCGGAATGGCTTTGGCACCTACAGCTGGTGTGAAAAAACCCTTCCTTGGCTTTCCATGCCCGACCTCTGGAGTCCTTTGGCTGCGCAGAGCTCCTGACTGTGGCCATGCTTCTGATCTGTCACTGTCCCTCAGGGACCTTGTGCTCACAGGCTGTAATTTCAAATCACAGACCCATGGAAAGCAGGATTGGGAGGGATGTTCTGGTGTTATCCCACCATCCTGTGCCCTCTGGTGTCACTGATGGGCCTTGGTGCCCTTAAAAACCTCCTGGAACAGCCGTGTCCTACAGGGGTGAACTCCTCCAGTGCCAGCCTTGGGGAATCACCACGGTGTCCCAAATTCTCATCTAAATATTCCCTGCTCTGTTTTGACACCAGGAGTTCTTGTCCTCTCTCCTCTTGGTAGCAGCAATGGGATAATCCCTTCCTCTTTCTGGTATTGGCAGACCATGGCTACTGCTCTCCACACCGTCCCCGGGTGGAAATCACCCTGTTTCTTTCATGTTTTCACATCATTCCTGTTGATTTTTACAAAACCATCACAACTGGTCCCATTCCAGGTGCCCAGCAGGTGCCCAGCAGGGCTGACCCATGGGAGCGCTGGGCTGAAGGACAACAAATCCCATTTATCTCTGCCTCCCTGTGACCTGTTTCTCTTGGAAAACTCCCACTGGTAACTTCACTTGGGCCTCTCCTCAGGGAGGGTGTCCGTTTCACCACAGTCCCTCATTCTATCCCGGATTGTGCCCCTCACACCTGCAGGGTCTCGTATTCCAGCAGAACATGAAGCTGCTTTGGTGGGGTTTGGGGGGATTTGCTTCGGACCAGCCCGTGGTGGTTGTTACCTTCACGTGTTCCCCTGCCAGGATTTTCAGATGGATTTTGTTGATCCCTTCAGTCCTTTCAGGAGGTGAATTCCCTTTTCCCCCTTTTAAAGATATTCTTCATGTTTATCCTGTTCCTGTTTGGATGCTCAGCCTCTTCTCTGTGGGATCTCAAACCCCTCACTTGCAGCTCCGAGGCCACTTTACCAAATTCCCTCTGTCTGAGTTAAATCTGACCTGGCTGATTTGGGGACATCCAGTGCCAGTGAGAGACCTTTAATCTTTCCTTTTCTTTCTTCAGCTTCAGTCCCTTTTCGGTGGCATTTACTGTGACTCACCTGATCACAAGTGACCTTTTCCATGAAGACTGAAACAGAACAAATCTCTGCGTGCCTGGAATCACGGAGCTGTTTGGGTTGGAAAAGCCCTGGAAGACCACTGGGTCCAACCATCCCCCAGCACTGCCAAGGCCACCACTGCCCCATGTCCCCAAGTGCCACATCCACAGGGCTTTGAATCCCTCTGCTGTGGACAGCCTCGGAGCTGGGAATTCAACTGCCAGAGGGCAGGGATAGATGGGATATTGGGAAGGAATTTTTCCCTGGGAGGGTGGGGANCATTCCATGCCTTTGCAATGTTTTCTTGGTTAGAGCTGCTTCAATGCCTAAGCCATGGGGATTTCCCCATTTCCAATGGCAAGGGAAAAACGCAGCAGCCCTTGGGGGATGACCAGGCCCTTCCCCGCTCCAAACTGCAGCTCCTGAGGCAGCGAGGCCACACAAGCTCCTGTTCCAGCAGCAGCTTGGATCCATCTGGATGTCCCCGGTCCTTCCTTGCTCCCCCTGTGGGCTGGAGATGTCCCTGTTTAATCTTAGTTCTGCTGTTACCCTCAGGCTCTTCTCTGCTCCCTGTGCGAGAACTGCCCTGCCCCGCTGGGACCGGGGGGCTCCTGGCCAGCTCCCCCTCCTCCAGCCCCCCGTGCTGTGTCCGTGTGATGCCCCGGCCCTTCCCGGCTCCTTGGCGCTGAGCTGGGGCTGGCTGGGTTTGCACCAGCGCTCCATCTCGCACAGAACACAGGGATGCAGAGGAATCCCGGCGGGAAGCCGTGCCCGCATCCCAGCTGCTCCCCCGAGGCCGCTCCCGGAGCCGCCCCGGGCGGAGCCGCCCCGGCGGCGGGGCCGGGCGAAGGAGGCTGCGGAGGCCCGGGCAGTGATGCTCATTCCTTTATTGTGTCCTTGCCATCCTGGAGGGCGCTGGCGCTCCCTGGGCGCTCCCAGCACGGGGTCGAAGCTACATTACAGCACAGTGAGGAGCGTCCGTCCCACCAGGAACGGCCTCTCTCCAGACACTATGTATAATATATATATATTTATATATGTCCTGTATATTCCTATGTATAGAGTGACAAGGATGGGCCACCAGACAGTAAACTTTTGATTTCTAAATAAATCACCAGAGCAACAGGCACGAAAATTTGGTCCTAATCGAGGCCCTCACCTTGTCCATGAACCCGGAACAGACCCGCACCCCCCTCCCCGCGGAAAAACGGCCAAACCTGAACCCCAAAAGAACAGTTCAACAACAACGAAAGGAAGCCCCAGCCCAGCCCCGCCCCGTCCCCGAGGAACAGCCCCGGTGGCACACACGGACACCGAACGCCACAGACACACACCGGGGACCAGCGACACCCCGAGTGCTCCCAGCCCTCCCAGTCTGAGCTGGGAAAGCCCCTCGGCAGCGCCGGAGCTGCAGGGAGGGCTCGGAGGCTCCCGGACCCCGGCGGTGCAAGCGGCACTTGGCTGCTGGAAGTGCCTCATCCATCCCTGCGCTGCGGCACCCACACCCGTCCTGTGCTCTGCTGGAAGGGCCCCCGGGGGATCCCACCGTGACCACAGTCCTGCTGGAGCTGGGCCCGGGCCCAGGCCTTGCCTTGGCACAAGGAGAACCGATGGATGCTGTGGGAAAGTGGCCCGGGGCACAGCCATCCTTCCCCGGGGCACAGCCACCCTTCCCTGGGCACAGCCATCCTTCCCCGGGGCACAGCCACCCTTCCCGGGGCACAGCCACCCTTCCCGGGGCACAGCCATCCTTCCCTGGGCACAGCCACCCTTCCCCGGGGCACAGCCATTCTTCCCGGGGCACAGCCACTCTTCCCTGGGCACAGCCACCCTTCCCGGGATGCTCCATGTCCCGGGGCAAGCCAGGGAAAGAGGACACCCGCAGCTCCCGAGTTGTTTCCCACACCCTGGGTGAGAACGGAGGCAAGAGAAGGTCACTGGTTCATCATTTTGGGGCTCCATGAGCTGCTGATCCACTGAAGGGGAACCAGGACTGATAGAAAACAAGGAAGGGAGGAAAATCTATTCCTGCAGGCCCCCAAGCTTCGCCCCATTCTGAGGCTGTGCTTCCTGACCCCGGCCCCCAGACTCTTTCCTGGAAATTAAATAAAGAACCAGCTCTCCCAACCACTGTGTTTCATAGAATCAGGGAATCCCAGACTGGTTTTGGCTGAAAGGGAATTTAAAGCTCATCCAGTTCTACCCCCTGCCATGGGCAGGGACACCTTCCACCAGCCCAGGCTGCTCCAAGCCCTGTCCAGCCTGGCCTTGGATGGTTTCACAGGGCCAGCTCGCTCTGGGGGAGGCCCTGGGACACCCCTGGCTGCTGGGGGTACCTGTGGACAGAGCTCACCCCACACCATGGAAGGGACCCATCTGTCACTGCTCAAACACCTTCCCCTGCTCTCTCCTCCCCAGGCTGAGCACAGCCCAGGCCTGGCTGCTTCTCCAAGCAGGGAGCTCAGTCCTTCAGTCCTCGGAGCAACCTACAGCTTCCCACGGTGCCTCCGAGCCAGGTGCTGGGCAGGGGGAGAAGGGGACAGATGTTTTAGAGGGACAGGGGGTGTTATGGGGCACAGATGGGAAAGGGAAGGTGGGGGCAGAGGGCAGTGATGGAGAGCTCGAGGCAGGACAATGTTAGAGGGGAAGGGGAGAAGATCCCCCGCGGCAGTGCAGGGATGTGTCAGGGGACAGCTGGGAAGGGCAGCGGAGGGCCCAGCACAGCCACGGGTGGATGGGACACGGCTGCTGCGGGACCTGCCTGGCTCTGAGCTCGGCACAGCTCCTGCTTCCCTCTGGATGTTCTCATCCCATGCCGGTGCCTCGCTCCCTCACCTCCCTCACCCCTGTCCTGAGTGCAGGAACCAGCGAGGGCAGCAGGGACCAGTCCAACAGCAAAGAACAGCCTGCCCAGAGCAGTCCTGGAGCCTCCTTCCCTGGGGAGATTCCAAACCCATCTGGACACAACCCTGAGTAAGTGCTCCAGGGCACGGGATGAGCTCCAGGGTCCCTTCCGACCTCATCCATTCAGTGAAGGAATTCCCTTTGTTACCAGAGGACATTCCCCACCTGCAATCCTCTCCAGCCTTCCCTCCTGGGAGCTGCCCTCCCTGCCTGGCCCTGTGCTGACCCATCTCCTCCCAGGAGAGCCAGGGGTCCCGCCCTCATCCATAAAGATCTCATCAAACACACGGATGTCCCCATCTCCACCATCCCAGGGACACCACAGCTGCTGGCCTGGCACTGCCAGGACAGGTCTTCACCAACTTCCCTCCATCCGAAAGCCGCATCCCGCAGGAACGCCGAGCGCTGTCCCAGCGCCTGAGGCAGCTGGGGCAGGATTCAATCCCCAGAGTCCTCCTGGCTTCCCCTCTTACCCATCACCATATCACATCCAATCCTCCACAACCCACCGGGGAGTTTGTCCCAACCAGGAGGTGACAGAGGTGACCTCCGTGTGCCACCGTCCAGGGGACAGCGATGCCATTGCTGCCTGGGCGTCACCTCCTTGTCCCACATTTCTCCGTTGCCTTTAGTTGCAGGACAGAGCTTCTCTCAGCCCAGAGCTCCACAGGCAGGGCTGCTCCCAGGCTGTGTCTTTGCAGGGCTGCTGGAAGGGAGAGGAGATCCCCACCTCTGGTTGTTGTCAGGAGCTGCACATCCACAGTCGGGCAGGAGCGAGCCGGGCACTGGGGACCTCGGCAGGGGCTGTCTCCAGAGTGTGACACAGGTGGACAAGGCCCTCAGTGTTGGGCGACTTGGTCTGGTGACTCTGCAAGCCTTGTGGCTGGAGCTGGTGCTCCTGGCGTGACAGCCATGCCCACAGCCAGCGAGGTGTCCCTGCTGCCACCAGGGTTGATGCAGGCTGGGGAGTCCCGCTGGGGGACTCTGACAAGGTGCTGCCACCACAAAGTCTCCCAATCGACACAGAAATCTCCAAATTCCCTGGGATCCAGCAAAGCAAAGCCAGCACCGGGGCCAGGGCAGCCTCAGCTTCTGCCAAAGCCCCTGGAGAGGGGCCCGTGTCCCTCCTGCCTGGATGGAGCAGTGTCCTGGCAGTGTCCCCGTGCCCAGCCCTGTGCCAGGCAGTGCGGGGAGGGCTGGGAGCTGGGCAAACCCAGGGTGGTCAGCACGGTGCCCACTGCCAGCCTGGATGTCCATCAGTCCGAGCGCAAATCCTGCCTCCGCGCGTCACCCGCTCCATAAATAAATAGGTTAAATAAATAAAGTGACAGATCCGGATCTGTGGGGGGCGGAGAGAGGGAGGAAGGGAGGGAAGGGCAGCCGCCCTGGCCCGGGGCCGTTCGTGTCTCGCACAAACACACACAAAGTAGCTGAGGACAAGGACGAGCTGGGGCCGCTGGGCCGGGCCCCCCTCGGCCCTCGGGGGCTCAGTCCGGGACGAGGCGTCCAGGTCGTCACTCCTGGGCCGGCAGCGGGGCGGCGCACGGGGAGCTGGAGGCGAGGGACACGTGGGTGGTGGAGGACGGCAGCGACCGCGGCGTCTGGCACCTGGGGACACAGAGAGAGACACCTGGGCTGTGCCGCCCTGCCCCGGCTTCCCACCCTCCCCAAAACCCAGCCGCCTTCCTGGTCACTTCCCGTGCGGGCAGCACCAGAGGCTGCCCCCTGCTGGGTGTGAGGATACCTTGGGATACGGGAATATCAGGGAATGATGGAGTGGGTTGGGTTGGGGGGATCTTACAACTCATCCAGTGCCACCCCTGCCTTGGGCAAGGACACCTCCCACTGTCCCAGGGTGCTCCAAGCTTAATGTCCAGCCTGGCCTTGG
The DNA here is from genome assembly GCA_013397915.1 of Daphoenositta chrysoptera. Classification (NCBI taxonomy): domain Eukaryota; kingdom Metazoa; phylum Chordata; class Aves; order Passeriformes; genus Daphoenositta; species Daphoenositta chrysoptera. The sequence goes on along the minus strand of VZRO01003991.1, from coordinate 70,914 downwards.
GCACTACCAGGGATCCAGGGGCAGCCACAGCTGCTCTGGGCACCCTGTGCCAGGGTCTGCCCACCCTCCCAGGGAACAATTCCTTCCCAATATCCCATCCAGCCCTGCCCTCTGGCACTGGGAAGCCATTCCCTGTGTCCTGTCCCTCTATCCCTTGTCTCAAGTCCCTCTCCAGCTCTCCTGAAGCCCCTTTAGGCCCTGGAAGGGGCTCTGAGCTCTCCCTGGATCCTTCTCCAGGTGAGCACCCCCAGCTCTCCCAGCCTGGCTCCAGAGCAGAGGGGTTCCAGCCCTGGGAGCAGCTCCAGAGCCTCCTCTGGACTCTCTCCAGCAGCTCCACGTCCCTCCTGCACAGAGCTCCAGACGAGCTGTTCCATAGCACAACCTCAGCAGCATTTCAAACTCTGACCACACCCAGCAGCTCAGGGCAGGATCAGCCCCGCTGGAACGGGGCCTTTCCAGCTCTGCTGCGACTCCTCCGCCTGCCCCAAGCCCCTGCTTGGCACCCACAGAGTGTCCCCGCCGTGTCCCCCGCTGTCACTCACCAGGAGCGGGACTTGCGCACGCGGGAGGCCGCCGGCCGCTCCAGGAGGCTGTCCAGGTGCATCAGCCTCTCCAGGTGCAGCGCCCGCGGGTCCTGCTCGGCCGGGTCCCTGCTGCGCTCGAACTCGAAGATGGCCGGGGGGGACAGGTCCAGCTCCAGGAACATGATGTTCTCAGCCTGGCACGGGCACAGGGACAGCCGGCACGGGAGTCACCCTGGGGAGAGCACGGCTCCGGCTCCGGCAACCCCCGCTGCCAGGGAGCTGCTGGTACATCGGGAGTGGGATCCTCCCCTGGCTGCCCCGGCACAGGAGAGCTCCACACTGGGCTGTGGGCTCAAGGCTCTGCTCCGGCTCTGCCAGCCTTTCCCAGGGCTGAGCAGCCCTGTCCTTCCCAATGGCAGGAGCTGCCGGAGAGCCAGGAGCTCCAGGAGTGGAGCTGGGAGGACAAAGCTGGGAGCTTGAATTGGTGTATCCCAGATCCTCGTGAGCTTGTTGACTCCATCTTCTCTCCCAGTGTTATCCGTCCTTCCACCCATCCACTCACTACCTGCCTTCATCCATCCCCCTCTGGGTATCTATTAATCTCCATCCACCCATTCATACACCCACTCACATCCACCCATCCATCCATCCTGTTTATCCAATGCCCTCCCACCCCCTGGCACACACCGGTGTCCCCTCGCGTACCCGGAAGCGGGGGTGGGATCTCCTGGCCATGGCCACCCGGGCGTATTGGCTGATGGGCCTCTTGTAGCCCACGGCAGAGGTCGGGCGCCTCTTCATCTGGGAGCTGTTCCTGGAGCACACGGAGAGGGGAATGTGAACCCACAGAGCCACGTCCCAGCGGGACCGAGGGAGCTGCATCAGCGAGGGAAGGGCGGCCCTTCCCCTGGGGCTGGGCTTGGAGGGGATTCCCACCCGTGGGCACCTGCAAGAGTCCCTGGTCCCCCCAGCCCTGGGGCCATTCGGCTCCATTGGCAGGGACAGGGACAGGGATTGTACCTTGGGGACAGGGACACAGGGACGTACCCTCCGGTGGGAACCAGCGGCTGGAATTTCCACTGGTCCTCGTCGCCGTCGAAGTACAGGCGGTTCATGATCTTGTTCTTCTCCTCGGGAGGGATGAAGTTCTCGATGATCAAGTACCTGAGGGATGGAGTGGGAGCGATGGGGAAGGAGCAGGAGAGGAAGGGGTTAATGTGACAGGAGACAGAAAACAGGTCGGAAAGGGAGAGGAAAGGCAGGAAGAGAAGGAGACGTTGCAGGGAGGAGAAACATCCAGAGGATGAGAATGTCATAGAAGCAGAAAGGATGAAGCAGTAGATGCAACCACAGAGAGGGGGGAGGCAGAAGATGGGGATCGGGAGGAGCCCAGACCCCTGGGAGCTCTGGGGCTCCAGGCAGGACCAGGACCCCTTCCCTCCTCTCCTCCCGTGTCTGCTCCCCCACTGCCCGACCCGAAAATCAAGGAAAGCTCAACGATGCCAAGTGGACCCCAGAGGGAATCTTTTTTCCCATGTGTTTCAGGGCAAGTCGAGCAGCTGTAAAAAACTGTTTTGAGGCAACGAGTTGTTTCAGTGAGCTGCAGCTTCCAAACAGTCAGAACCAGTCGGAGGGGAGAAGGGGCAAAGCTGGAGATGGAATTCTGTTTGTAGTGAAACTGTTTCACCCTGAAAATGCTGAAGTGCTTGTAAATATCTGGGGGGGGGTTAAAGGCACTGAAAGAGAGGAGTGTTTGAAGTGAGAGCAAATCCCCGGGGGCGGTGGAGCAGCAGCTGCAGCTGTGGGAGGCTCCCGGAGGGAAAACTCTGCCCGGCTCTGCCGGTGCCAGGGGAGCCAGGAGCCCCACGGAGCTGGGTCAGCCCGAGTCCCCCGGAGCTGCTGTCCCTCCGAGGACGGTGTGGGGGCCAGAGCAGGTCACCAGGTGCCCTCGGGCTCACTTGCCCCCCCCGCCACCACTGCCACCCCCAGCTTCAGCCACAGCCAGGGTTTCTGCTGGAGTATTTTCTGGTTCTTCCCCTTTCTCAGCAACTCTTGGACGCCCTGTACTGCTCATCCAGTGCACAGGTCCCCGTGGCCACACCTTGTGCCACCACTGACAGCTGGGGGTGGCTCGGCTGTCCCTGTCACTGGGCGGGGGGTCAATCCCTCCAGTTCTGCACCCACTCTGAGCTCTGAGCCCTGCTCTGAGCCCCCCAGCCCTGCTCTGACACCCCAGCCCTGCTCTGACACCCCAGCCCTGCTCTGAGCCCCTCAGACCTGCTCTGAGCCCCCCAGCCCTGCTCTGACACCCCAGCCCTGCTCGGA
>VZRO01003991.1:9766-46937 GCA_013397915.1 Daphoenositta chrysoptera | reverse complement strand
GACCCCCAGCCGCGTTTCTGTGTCACCCCTAGGGACCGCCTGTGTCACCCCCGAGCCCCACTCCTGCATCCCCCCAGGGACACCCTTGTCCCTGCAGGACCTTCCCGTGTCACCGCTCCAGCCCCGTTCCTGTGTCACGCCCCAGGACCCCGTTGTGCCTCCCTCCCCAGGGTCCCCCCCGTCCCGGTGCTGTCCCCTCGCCCTGGACGCGGAGCCCCGGCAGAGCCGCCCCGGTGCCGCCCGACGCCGCCTCGCCCCCGCCGCAGGGCAGGGAGGCTTCGGTCCCTCCCTGCCCGCAGCTCCCTCCGCGCTCGGTGACCCTGAGCGACCCTCGCTGTCCCCCCCGCGGGGGCTGCGCTGGCAGCTCGTCCCCCACGCCCTGTGCCAGCCGCCAGCGCCCACCTGGCCCCTTCCATCAGCGTTAATCCCTGTCCCTGCGGGCAGCAGGGCGGTGGGATCCCCGTCCCCGTGGTTGCACCGCTATCGATGTGGCTCAGAAACGATCACGCTCGTGGGTGGGGTCTGTTTTCTCGCCCAACAAAGCTGTCCTTCCCCCCTTGGCCGGGCTCCTGGCAAAGCTGACTCCAGCCCTTCCTCGCTGAGCAGCTCCTGACCAAGGTAGAGCTGCTCTGACATCATGAAAGAGGGATGTGCCTTTGCCTTCTCCATGCAATCTCTGCCATGGGACAGGCCTGGTACCCAATATCCTTCCATCCCAGGTGTAGCACGGGGTTTTGTTTGCCTTCTCCTGAACGTCTTGTTTTGCAGATGAAGAGTTCAGGTCAGCAGCTTCTCACCTTCTTGGTGACTGGCGCTGGAAATTAAGGATAATTCCTGTCTCAGCTTTCTTGCAGCACCCACTGGTGTAATACGTGCAGATACCCACATCTGGATAAAAACGAAAATTATTTTGAGAGGTTTGAACTGGATCTGACTTTTGTGTTTGCTATAAATCCCTTCAATCACTGGTCATGCAGCTGTTCACTGAGGGAACGTGGAGTGTCAGCACAGATCTTAGTGCTGGGAATAAGTTCACCCCTGTGCACTTCCTCATCTGTGTTGAAACGTCACCCAAAGATTGCGCCTCGGACTGTAACACATAAAAAGACTCTCTTAAGCAAAGCTTGGGAAACTTAAAGTGAAAAAAACTATCTTTATGACAACTGAGTGTCAAGAAAGTTATTGCCTAAAATCTCTTAGAACCTCAACTCAGTGTTTTGCTGAATTCTTGGGAGACTGTGTGACAGTTAATGTTGTCTCTTCCCATGGCTCTGGGAGGCTGGATGGGTTTGCTGCTGTGGCCAGGGTGTATTTTGGCACTGCTTGGCAGATCCTCGCTGGGATCACATGGCATTCCTTGCCTTTGGAGTTCGTTGGGAAGGTTTATTTCAATTCCCAAAGTTAAAAATAGTCAACATCATAGTTAAGAAGTCAGCGGGCACACAGTGGCTCCTGCTCCAGACAACTTGTGCTTTTAATAATTAGTAATTTAGTAATTGGTATTAGTTGTTGCTCTAACTCTGCAGTTTTGGGGCCTTCAAGAGGAGTATCACCAAGTTTAGTAGGAAGTGTGCACGTGCAGATTTTGGAAGTGTTTCCCACCAGTCAGACCAGTGGCTGTTTGTTTCTGGAGTGCCTAAACTGGAAGGCAGAGGTGTTTTATTCCCTGAACTCTGAACTGAACCAGTGATGATAATCCATAACACCCTTTGGTTACTGTTTGGTGTCTCAGGTTTGTGTCTTCGCAGTGGAATTTGGCAGGTTTTGGGGTGCACATAGATTTTCTGTGTGGTGTTTAACTGCCCAAAGATGCCTTAAATGTGTTGTTCCCGTAGTCCTTCCGTAAGTTGATGTGGAAAGCTGGAGGGAAGTGTCCCATGCAGGCAATAAAAGGGAGACTCTCTGTTAGCACCTTGGGAAAACCAGCCCATCCATGAGGGAAGAACCCAAATACCTGAGTGATCCAGGTCCAGTTGGTTCTCTCTACATTACTCCCAAGCGATGCAGCAATCTGGCTGAAAACGGGATTTCCAATTCCCGCTGGTGACTGCAGCTCTCACACCTCCCCAGGCTGGCCCCGCAGCAGCAGTGGCAATCCAGGAGCCTGGAAAGGGGCTTTCTGGGGGGGTCCCTGCTGTGGGAAATCCCAGCACAGCAGCCGTGCAGCTCTGGTTGGTTTTGCAGCTGGAAGAGCAGAGTTTCGGGGAAAACCTCCAATGGAGTCTTTGACCTGTAGCAACAAGGAAATGTGGTTTCCAAGCCCTTGTGTACACAGTGAGTGACGGGAGGTGACTGGATCCTTGGCTGAGGCTCTCCTGTGTTTGAATAACCCAAGCAGCTCTGATCCCTGGCTCTGGGTTTGCTCAGAGCTCCACCGACAGCCTGGGATAGCCCAGCACGGGAAATGTACTGGAGTGTTTGGTGGGGGCTGTAGGCAGGGACTGGTTCATAGAATCCTGGAATGGTTTGGGTGGGAAGGGACCTCAAAGCTCATCCTATTCCACCCCTGCCATGGGCTGAGATACCTTCCACTGTCCCAGGGTGCTCCCAGCCCCATCCAGTCTAGCCTTGGATTCTTCAGAGATCCAGGGGCAGCCACAGCTGCTCTGGGCACCCGGTGCCAGGGCCTCACCTCCCTCCCAGGGAATAATTCCTGCCCAATATCCCATCTGACCCTGGCAGTGGGAAGCCATTCCCCCTTGTCTTGTCCCTCCAGGCCCCTGTCCCCAGCCACTCTGAGCTCTTCCCTAGGTTTTCTTCAGGCACTGGAAGGCTCAGTCTTTAGTCTTTAAGGAAAAGAAGGATCTCAAGGAATATTGAAACTAGCCTCTGTCTAAGGAGGATGCTTGGGGAAGAGGTTTTGATTTTCTAAAACCAAAGGCCTGTTTGCATACGTAAGGCAAGACACAGGAATACAGCATTTGTGCTTCACGTTAGTAACTTGTATTCGCTTCACATTTCATCACTGCACATTGATTAATCCTGATCCATGATGACTGCTGGGGTATAACTTACTGTCCCTGTAATTCGACATACTCTCACTTTGAGTCACTTCAATCTAATATTTCCTGCTAAAGCAGCAGTTAAGCTTCTGGATGTGCTGAGGTGCCAGCATGAGTGATTTCATTGCCCCGTCTCAGGCACTATAAATATTCCAGATGGCATTTCTGCAAGAAATCCCAGAGTCATCATAACCTCCCTGGAGAGGGCAGGGCCTCAGCCTCCAGCGCTGCCCTGCTGTTTGCAGGTACACAAGGAATGTCCATCACAAACCATTTTAAATTTTAACTGCTCTTCAATGATTTTCCGGTGCAAAAATCATTTTTGTGGTATTTGGTTTTGAGAATTGTGGTGGCTTCTCGGTTGTGCTCTAGGGATACTCAGCGCAGGGTCAGTGAGGAGGTGCAGCTGTCCCTCTGGGCAGTGGTGGTGCTCCTCCTCCTTTTAGTGCTTTCCCTGCTGCCACTCCTGCTACCAGCAGAGTGTCTTTATTTTGAATGTTAAAAACGTTAGGATAAGGAATTCCCAGTCAGTGTATCCTTGAGATCTTCATTTTTAATATCTGTTTGTTGGCATTCAGTGTGCCAGGTTGTTGATGGTTTGAAGCGAGCTGTGGAAGAAGAATCCGTAGGAGCTGTGCACACTTTGTGGAGCTCCTCGGGGTCCAGCCTTTGGCACCTGGGAACAGGTAGGGAGGGTTGTTTCTGGGTCTGCTCTTCTGGCCAGGATGGCTGCTGAAAAATCTGAATGCCAGGACTGAGCCTAAGCATGTAATCACTGTTGTCTGACTAAGTCCAATGCAAATGAAGATGAGTCACAAAAAATGTTTTCCCATGAAATCTCTAGTAACAGCTCAGAAGAACAAAGGGTGTGTAAGCATTGGGAGATTCCCCCCCAGTGCTCCCAATGGAGGTAAAACTTCCCTGGATCTCAACCCCTCCTGGAGGTGCAGCTGTATTCTCTGTTCCTGAGGTTAACTCACCTGGCTGCAAGTCTACAAATCCAGAGATAAAAACCAGTGATTTTTGAGGTTTGTTTTATTTTGAACACAACCAAAGCTGTGCTAGGAGCATGCAAAGCTGTTATTTTAAATGGGAGAGTATAGGAAAACCACTTTGATTAAATTTTTTTAAATTATTTCTTTTGCCTTTGTTAAAAGTGGGTTTGAATTGGAACCACTTGCTTTGAAATCACCTCATATTGGCACATTGAAGCAATGAAGTTTTTAAAAATTAGTCCTCAAGAGTCCTCAAATAATAAATACGAGTGTGTTTGTGCATCCTGGGAGGATTTGTTCACTTAGGATTGTGATATATTAATGTTGGAAGGAAGGATCCCCAGATAGAGAATGGGGAAGAACTTGGCTGGTTTTGGGACACAAATGATGGTTTGAATGGTGAAAATTGTGTTGCTGTGCAGGGGTTGCAATGAAGTTTGAAAAACAAGTCGTTTTGGGATTCCAAAAATAAAGGGGTTACTACAACAGTTGGAAGTGCTGGCTTGCCTGTTCCCAGGAGTTGTGGATGTCCCATCCCTGGAAGTGTTCCAGGCCAGGTTGGACAGGACTTGGAGCAACGTGCTCTAGTTGAAGATCTCTCTGCCCATGGCAAGGGGTGAAATGGGATAAGCTTTAAGGTTCCTTCCAACCCAAACCATTCCATGATTATATCCCTTTTTTGTACCATACCTGCAGCCTACAGGAGCAGCAGCAGCTGTGAGTTGTGTTCATGTCTGCTTATGACTCCTGGCATGGAGCAGGTGAAATGGACAAGGAAAAACCCCAATAAACCCCGTCCCAGCAAAGCCCCCTGATCCCAGCTCCTGCTCAGTCATTTCCGTGACGTGAACCCGTCTGGCAGCAGGAGAGGCCAAGGTCATTTCCACCTGGAGGTGGCTGCCAGGGGAATTCTGGAGGGGAAAAGATGGGTGAGTTCAGAATGAAAGTAGAAAATGGAAGTGGATCCGTCAGGGGCCGTTGGATGCAGTGCTCTGGATGCTGGCTGGAGCTCGGGAATCCCCTCGGCGCTTGGCTGCTGGAGGTTGGACAAGTATTGTTTGGCCTGGAGAAGGGTTGTCCTCTCCTCTGTCTGCTGGGACACCCAGGAGAAGGATTACAGAGCGAGCTGGACTGGTGTGACACTGTACCTTGCTTTGGTTTTGGTTTTGTTTGGTAGGGTTTTTTGGGGTTTTTGTGTGTGCGCGTTTTGGTTTTTTTTCTCATCTAGGGCTGTGAATAATGAGCAGCAGTTTTGCACACGCCTCACAGAGCTGATGAGAAACTGGGGATGGCTGTGGTGAAGAGCTGAGGAACTGAGCTGGCTGGAAACTTCTTTGTGTAACGTGGCTGTTTTTTCAGCTGAGCTGGATCAGTTCCCTGATGGGGCTCCTTATGTTACCCTCCAAATCTGTGCTGGTGGAGTGATAGGGCAGCAGGGGACATGGAAACAGCGGAGTAGGTGGTGTTTGTGCTCGGAATTCCAGGATCACTGAGGCTGGAAAAGCCCTCACAGACCTTTGAGTCCAGCCTGTGCCCCATCCCCACCTTGTTGCCAGCCCAGGGCACTGANAAGGGCCCCCCTGAGCCTCCTTTTCTCCAGGCTGAGCCCCTTTCCCAGCTCCCTCAGCCTCTCCTGGGGCTCCAGCCCCTTCCCAGCTCCGTTCCCTGCCCTGGACACGCTCCAGCCCCTCCAGGGCTCTCCTGTCAGGAGGGGCCCAGAGCTGCCCCCAGCACTGGAGGTGCCCCAGCAGTGCCAGCACAGGGGATGAGCACTGCCCTGGGCCTGAGAGATTCCCCGTGAAAATTCACTTTCAGGTTGCAGTTCCACATTAATAAACCTCTTGGCAGCAGTTCCAGGGCCTGGCCTTCCCTCCTCCCTGCCCCCAGTATGAAACAAACCCTGAACTGGGCTTGCTCCTCTCGCGGTGCTGTTGCTGTCGGTGCCTCGGGCAGAGCCGGTTGGGGAAGGACGCGAACGCTGCGGAGCTGCTTCCCCGGGCACAGTCCTGTGCTGGCAGCCCTGCTGCTCCTCTGTCCTTGCACGGGCACGCTGTTGATGCGCAGCTGAATCTCACGGGCAGCTGCTCCCCCAGTGTGCTGAGTACAAACAGGAGCCGTGCAGGGGAAGGAGAGTGCCCAGTTTGACTGCTCCAGTTAAGCCAGTGCTGTTTCCAGGAGGGGACTGAGCTGGCACTTCAGCAGTGACAGAGATGAAGAGTTAGGAAGTGACTGATATTTTCTAGGGTAATGTGTGTTCAGATTTGGAACACGGGCCTGTAGCTTCTTGTGACAGGCTGTATGATCTGTGGGCTGCGTGTGAATTTTCAGAGGCCAAGCAAAATGTCTGTTGGTGTTGGTAGAAACTTGTTCATGAACTGCAAAGCAGGAACACAGCCTTTGTTTTAAGTAACCAATGATTAGTTTTTAGTGCATTGTTGAGTGATAAACACAACTGGGAGTTGCAGAGAAGTGATTTCCTCTTGAGTCCTTGGTTTATGTCTTTTGAAAGAAAATCTGTTATGCTCTTGCAGAAGATTTTCTTCTTTGTGAGGGTGGGCAGGCCCTGGCACAGGGTGCTCAGGGAAGCTGTGGCTGCCCCTGGATCCCTGGCAGTGTCCAAGGCCAGGTTGGATGGGGCTCGAAGCACACTGAAATAGTGGAAGGTGTCCCTGCCCATTGCAGGGGGTGAAAAAGGATGGGCTTTAAGGTACCTTCCCACCCAAACCATCCTGTGATTCAAGGATTCTCTTTATCCTGAGAAAACACTTGATCTTTTCCACTCTTAAAGTCAATACTGATATTTAATTAGTGGATCGATTGAGAGCCTATTGATGAAAACCTCATCAGGGGATAGGAAGAATCAGCCCCAGCTTGAAGGGTTTTAGGCAGATGTTGCTGCCTGGAGTCCAGCAGCGCTGCCTGTGCGGGGTTTTGCCTTGGCAGGCCCCGCTCCCTGTCCCTGCTCCTGGCAGCCCTGGCGCAGGGCGTGGGCTCTCCCCACCCCGGGTGCCCACAGCTCGTTCTGTGCTCCTCCTCCCTGGAGCACGGAGAGCCAGCGTGCCCTTGCTTGTTAGTGAGCTGGAGAACCTCGGGAAGGATGCTGGCTGGGAGAGGGCTGCTCTGCCAGGACGGTTCGTCCCACCTGGGCTTGAGAAATGCCCGGACAGGACATGGGAGCAGAGCAGGTTGCACGGATTCTCCTCCGGGCAGTGGCTGTTTCGCTCCGTGACTTTTTGATGGCACAGAGTAGAGAAGGATTTCAGCCTTGGTTTGTGTAACTCCTGCGAGGGGGAAAGGTACTTCAGAAACGCTTTGTGAAAAACCAGCTTGTCAAATTCCTGGTGCTGAGGGAATTCCCTGTCTGGCCCTGGAGAACAGGAAAGAGACCAGAGTTGCTGCTGCAAGTTGTCTTGAACGTCTGGTGTTTCGGTGCAACTCAACTGTGTAGGTTTTCCTTTCTGCGTGGGTTTGACTACAAGTCTTGTGTGGGTTTAACTAAAGTCTCTGCATGTTTTGGTTCTGTTCTGTAGCTAAAACAACTCCAGGCTTTCTTTCCCACTGGGATTGTGACTGTTCTGTGCTGTGTAACCTGGAGAAATACTCGTTTGTGTCTTGCATTTCCAAAATCTGACTTAATGCTCCCGGAGAGAGGCCTGCTTGCTTGAGAGCCGATGAGTATGGAATTCCTACAGTGATAGCCACACTTGTACAGCTTTTTCCTCAAGGATGCTTTTCAAACAAATTTTCAAATGCTTTCATGGTTGGATCCACTGAAGCTGTTGTTGGACTAGGAGGGGTGCTGGAAATGGTCTCTTCCCAAAGGTGTGGCGTGCTGCTGTGTGTGCTGGGAGTTCCTTTGGTGCTGGGGGGGCTGGGATCAGCATCATGCCTGGGGAGCGTGTCCTGGCCCATGAGCTGAGCTTCAGAACCCTTAAAAGCCGTGGTTCCACAGCTGGGTGGTGCTCTGGTAAGTTCAGGCGTCATCTCAGGGTGTCCAGGTGGGGGGCTGACCTGGGCTGGGTCAGGATATGGTATCACCCACTGGATTTATGGAAGGTTCAGGAAAGCTGGGCTTTGTCATGGCTCATCTGCACCTTATGAGAGCAAACTCTTGCTTCTGTTTCCTGACAGTGTTCCCTGAACAAGGTTGTACCTGGTCACAAATAAGTTATTCTGCCCTTGAGATGGTTGTGTCTTAAGTGGGTCTCACCAGCATTGTAATTTTCCACAGTAAAGGTGGTTTTGCATTTCCCTTTGGGCACCTGGACACAGGAATTCACCTATTGGTGTCTGACATACTCACATGCCAGGTGTCATCTCCTGCCCTTCTAACCATGGCCATGGTACCTGTTCTTCCTCACCACCCAGTCTCCCTGTGAGGTGACTTCCCTGAGGGCACCACTTCAACTGCACTTTCATTATTGCAGATCTATAATAAATGTCTGAACTTAGGTCATTAAAATGCTGATAGCAGTACCCAGAAGTTTCCAGTTCCTCAGGTAGCAACATTGATTTCACACCTTCCAAGGCTTGCTGCAGGCTGTGTCTCATCCATCCTCTCCTCTTCCTCCTCCAAAGTGGGGTGACTGTGGCAGAAGGAGCTCGTTAGAAGCCGAGCTGTCACCTCCATCTCGGTGCACGTGGCAGGACGTGCGTGTGCCTGTGTCACTTGAGAGGGAGCTCAGATGTGGAGCCTCAGCACAGCTGTCTAATTGCTGGTTAAAGGAGTCCCTGCGACGCTCCCGATTCCTTGAGTGTGCTGGGAAGTGCTTTCATCTCCACCGAACTTTTTGATCTTCCCAGTAAACAACAAAGTTACTTGGTTAGTTATTTTAGCTACACAAATCTCTGGCGAAAGCAATGGTAACTCCTGTCTAGTTTTTGGGATTTGTGCTTCCTCTTGGTCTGTGTGGGACAGCATGGACCAGGAGGGTGGGTTCTCTGGGAAGTCTGCTGCATCTCATTCCTGTTTCAGTGAGCAGAAATGCTGTGGGTTCCATCAGAGGGGCTCAGAAACTCCCCCTGCAACAGTGTTAGACTGGCAGTGTCTGTTCAGCTGAAGTGGCCGTGTGCCACAGGGATCTGTCCCCAGCCTCAGGGACGTGTCCCAGCGTGCTTGAGGCCTTGACCTAGTCAGAGAGCATGAGATGGAGCTGCCTGGGTTTGGGTCATGGAATGACAGAATGGACTGGCTTGGAAGGAACGTTTAAGCTCCTCTTATTCCACCCCCTGCCACCGGCAGGGACACCTTCCACTGTCCCATGTTGTTCCAAGCCCCAGTCCAGCCATGGACTGTGTCAGAGAACAACACCAAGATTTGCAGAAGAGCTGAGGTTGCAGCAGAGCTCTGCCAACAGCTGGAGCAGCAGCCCCACAGGCCCGGGGTGACAAACCACAGTGCTGGCAGTCACTGTGACCTCCGAGCGTGGCAGCCCCGGCAGCAGCGGGGTGACAACACCTGCGCTGCTCAGAGCGGGACATCTCACACCACCTCTGTCTCCTGCTGCTTCTGCCTCTTGCCCACCTGCAGGGTTAGAAGCTCTTTCAAAGCTGGTGGCCACTCTCAGATGCTCTGATGATCATAAGGAAACCTCGTCCAGCAGGAATTTCCTCTGACTGCAGGGCTTTTGATGGGATCCAGAGCAGCTCTGACACCCTGGGAAATGGGATCCCCACCTCGGGCCCTATCCTGGCACCCAGGACCAAGAGCAAGACTGAGGCAGCCTGTGGAGCACGGACTTGGTGCTTCTGTCCCCTCACAGCAGGGCCGTGTTAATTTGGGTTGCCTGGGGCGTCTCATTGCCCCAAGGACAGCAGTGCCAGCACCTCTCTGCGTTTCTGTTCCAGTCACACACCACCTGCAGCACAGCTTCTTCCCAGTATCCAGATCAAGTTTTCCCTGTTATGATCAGTGTTGATCACCTTTTGTCCTCAGCAGCAGGCTCAGGCAGCACCAGTTGGGACACCCAGCACCCAGTGCCTAAAGGGGCTCCAGGAGAGCTGGAGAGAGACTTGGAACAGGGGCCTGGAGGGACAGGACAAGGGGGAATGGCTTCCCACTGCCAGAGATGGGAAGAGATACTGGGAAGGAATTGTTCCCTGTGAGGGTGCTGAGGGTCACAGGGTGCCCAGAGCAGCTGTGGCTGCCCCTGGATCCCTGGCAGTGCCCAAGGCCAGGTTGGACACTGGGGCTTGGAGCAGCCTGGGACAGTGGAAGGTGGCACTGAATGAGCTATAATGTCCCTTCCAACCCAACCCATTCTGTGGTTCTGTGAACCTTCTGGCAGAGTACAGCAAACAAAAAATCCAAACAAGTCTGGCAGCCTCCAGTGCTGCCTCGGGAGATGCTGGTGTTTTGGGGTAGCAAGAAATTTTGATTCTAGGTGTGTCGTGTGACATTCTTCCAGATTTTTCCACATTTTCAAGGGCACATTAATCCTGTTTCTCAGGCTTTTTCTGGGAGTTGAATTTGACTGTTGCAGTAGCAATAATAGCTAAAAAAGGTGATAAAACTTCCTGATAAATGTGATGCTTCAGGGCAATATCGTAACAATGGGCCTTTATTTCAAGATTTTTCCCTGCTGATGAACTTGAGAGTTCTGCCACTCATTTTCTCACTTGGTGGAGAATTTAGAGCTTGGGTGGAAACATCTGCTGTTCCAATAGTTGATCTCCTCCAAGAGCTGGCAGCTGGAGGAACTCCCCTGGTCACACTGTGCCATTACCTTGATCTGTATTATATCTGTACATATATATCTGTATGTATAAGGAATTGCCTTACAGACTTCTAGAACCTGGTGTGAAGCAAAGATCAGAGCCTGCTGCCATGCTTTTTATCGATGCTGAGGGGTCAATGAATGAAAGGGTTTTTCTGAAGTGTGAGTTGCTGTTCAGTAACTGGGAACATCCCCAGTGACGTGGCAGCTGCTGATGAGCACCTATGGAGTGTATTGAGTATTGGAGCCTCGGAGGGAACATCCTGCAGGAGCCCTGGGCACAGCCCTGTTCCTGGAGCCTGGGAGGGAACGGGTGTGTCCCTGATCAGCCATTCCCTGTTGGAAATGTCACCCGGCAAGGGCTGGCTCCCAGCTATGCCCAGCCCTTTGTAAGCAGCAGTGATGCTGAGGTCACATGTGGGGTGGCAGTGCTGGTGCCTCCCTGATGGCAGCGTGTGCTTGGTGCCAGCAGTGACAGAACTCTCTGCTCTGGGCAGCCTGGGCTGCTTGGCTTGGGACACTCTCAGGAATAATGGGATTATTTTGTGTTTGTGAGAACAGAAATGGATTTTCCAGCAGTAAATCGTCACATGCATCCTTTTGGAGCAGCCTGGTCCAGGGAAAGGTGTCCCTGCCCATGGGACAAGGTTGAGCTTTAAGATCCTTCCCAACCCAAACCATTCTGGGATTCAGTGGTTCCATGACAGGAAATTGGGTGGCTGAATCTTTTAATGACCTCCCCAGCACAGCTCGTCCTCTTTGGTAAAGCTGATAGTTTTCTGAATGAATTCACTTCCCTTCATTTATGTGTTATCTGTCTTGTCCATCTGCTGAGTATAAATTAGCCAGGATATGTGTTAACTTGAATTTTATTTTTATGTAATTTGAGGGCAAAATTACCATTGCAGCAAGTAGTGACAAATTCTGTGTTTCATAAATAGCAGTTTATGTGAAAGCAGATTCATGTACTGTATTTATTTCCTAGCTAACAAATATAGCTTAAGTAGGGTGAGACATGCATGAAATCTGATTTAATTGGCTGTAATTGAACTTGAACATATTTAATTCATGTCCTTGGTGGTTTAGAGTAGAATTCCAATTGCAGACTGGGCTGTCTGGAGTCCAGACTTTTCCCTGCTGTGACTTTGGGTGTGGGACCTGATGGGCTCCTGACAATGGGATTCGTGAGGAGATGCAGCTGCTTCATGTGATGCCCTTCTTAAAAATAGGGGCTGGTAAAGGTGCCTGGACCAGAGTTAATTGAGTATATTGGAAAATGAAAGATGTAATGGCAGGGAATTAAATCAGCCCTCAAACCTGAAATTAACTGACGCTGAGCAGAGGTTACTGCTGCATGGGAACAGCTCTGAAGGAAGTTCTGTTTCTTGCTAGAGCTTCATTTCCTTTTTTTCCCCCTTAGTACCTTATGAATAAAAACCTTATTGTCTCTCTTGTCTCTTGGTATGCATAAAACATCACTAAAATAGTTCCTTTGTTCGTTTTCTTTTGTTTTGTTTGTGGGAGCCTTGTGTAAGGTTTAGCTGCTGGAATAACAAAATGATCAAATTTCTTTTTTCTGGAAGAAATAATGGCTTGTGTTGAAGCTGTGGTCTCGGGGACCTTAGTGACAGTGTAGGTGGTGTCAGCAGGAACCTGGAGCCTTCTTTCTGCACAGAGATTGTTTTTTAAATACAGATTTGAGCTGTGCTCTCATGTGACTCCTGAAACTCCTTCCCTGGGAGGAGTGTGGGTCAGTCAGACCTCCCTGGACAGAATTTGCACTGATGTTTGTCAGTGAGCTGAGGGCAGCTGGGGAGGAGAGGGTGAGGAGGTTCCATCAGTGGTTCGGGCCTCCGAAATGGCCTCTGTCCCTGCCTGTGACCAGGTACTGCCCCACAGTGATTGTGCACCCAGATACTTCCAAGGGGGCTGCCAGAGGATGGTGCCAGACTCTGCTCACTGGTGCCAGTGACAGGATGAGGAGCAGTGGCCAGAAAATGGAACACAGGGAGTTCCTCCTCCACATGGGAAGAACTTCTGTCCCTGGAGGGTGACAGAGCCCTGGAACAGCTGCCCAGGGAGGATGTGGAGTCTCCTCTGGAGACGTTTCACACCCACCTGCTCCAGGTGACCCTGGTTGGATTGGAGGATCTCCAGAGGTCCCTTCCTGCCCCAGCAGTTCTGGAATTCTCCCTGAACCTCTGTCGTTGTCTGGGATCCCAGTGTTTGTCTGTATGGCTGGGATGCCACGTATGCTCGCTCCCAAAACCTGTGGCAGCTGTGCCTTGAATGCATCTGCTGAGTGGATGCTGAAGTTCAACATGTTGGATTCTGAGCTGTTGGAAGTGGCTGTCCCTTCATGTCCAGATCACAGCCCTTGGGAAATGCTCCATTTTATGGAAAATGCTCCATTTTACAGGGAATGCTCCTTGCCCTGGTTATCTCCCGAACTTTGCCCAGGCGCTGATATGGAGAGTGCTGGCTCAGGAATCAAACCACCAGATCAGAACTGTGCCACGAAGCCTTGGCCCACTGGCTGAGGCTCTGGTCGCAGGGGCTGCCCTGGCCATCAGGTGACTGCTGTGGGACGTGGCTGTGGGCACTGCTCAGCATTCCCTGGAGTGTGCCCGGCACAGCCGCAGCAGCCGGAGCTTGCCCAGGTCCCCTGCCCTGTCTTTGCCACAGTGGGAGAACCACGTCATCCCTTGGTGCTGCCTCAGCCTCCACTGCAGCTGAAATCACCAAGGGTGTGTTTGTTAGTCCCCCAAATTAGCATTGGAAGGGGCTGCCCAGAGAGGTTTGGAGTCCCCATCCCTGGAGGTGTCGAAGGAAGGCCTGGAGGTGGCACTGAGTGCCCTGGGCTGGGGACAAGGTGGGCATTGGGCACAGCTGGACTCGATGGTCCTGGAGGGCTTTTCCAACCCAAATGAACTGAGTTTCTCAGGTGTGGCTGTGTGTGCTGTTGTCCCTTCCTGTGAACCTGGAGGAGGATGTGGTGTCTCTCAAGGAAGGGTAGGTAGACACAGGTTGGTTTGAGCTGTTGGGGATTTAACTTCAATCCCTTTAGTCCCCTTTCCCTCCAGCCCCCCAGGCAGCCACCTCTAACTAATGCTTTTAAGCTCACACACCTTAGTTCCTCCCTTGGAGGAGCTGTCACCTTCACTTTACAGAAAAGTTGAAATTAATTTACAAAGATTAGTACAAAATTCATGACTGGCAGTTTGTGTCCGGGTCAGTATTTAAATACCTGCAGCAGATGGAGTGAGGGACGTGGAACTTGGGGTCGATGTGGAGCTCTTGGGAAGGCCCTGTGTGGCATCGTTGAACGAGGAAGAGACATTTGGAAATCCCTCCCAGGCAGATCCATGGGATGGGACCTCAGCTCCGTGTCTGCTGCGGGGTACCAGGGCCTTCCCCACCTCCCGGTTGTTTGGATTTTGACTCCAGGTGTGGGGTTGAACAGCACTTCCCGTTCAATCCATCTATAAACGTGAACAGTGCTGCTTGAGGAGCAGCAGCCTCAGGGAATTCCTGATGTACTGATACTCTGCTTCCTTACAGCCCTGTGGCTTCCCAGACCTAAATGTGTGGATAGAATCTGTATTTTTTAGAAGAAAAAGGTCATGTTCAGCTGATGAAAGGATTTACATCTCCAAGTATCCAGTGTGTGATAGCATGGTAATGGACTTCTCCCTGTTGGAGGCAATAAGGTGGAACAAAGGAGATCTCAAGGTTTGTTCCTGGAAGTGATTAATATTTTAATGGAGGTGGTGAGCAGTGGAGGGGTGGAAGGTCCCCACTGCCATGGAGGTGCAGCAGCCTGCTGTGTGGGGAGCACACAGCTCCCTCCACCTCTGTCTCCTTGGTCACTTCATATTTTTAGTATTTTTTAATATTGCCACCAGGTGCTCTTAAAGAATTCTTGGCAGCAATATTGCCTTTTGTAGTGACTTACCTCAGGTGTTAATTCGTGATTTTTAATACAAATCTCAAAAACAGTGATGGAGAAGGTTTCAGGTGAGACTTGCAGTGAGACAGTTTTGGTGCCCTACACTTGCTGTGCATCCCTGAAAGGGCCAATGGCAGAGACCTCAGCTGCTCACAGCTTCTCTGCTGCTTGGAAGGGCAACGGGAGCACTTCACAAAGGAATTTCCAGTGAGGAAGGTCTCCACTCCTGGAGTTCTGAGTCTTGCAATTGGGAATGTTGTTCATCTCTGAATTGGTTGGTGCTGCAAGGGCAATATGAGATGGGTTTGGGAAGCTCCGGTGGCAGGAGGATCCCCAAATTCTCCCAGCAGTGGAGATGTGGATGAATTCCCAACATGTGGCCTTTCCCAGACACCAGGTCAGGCTGGATAATAACAGCCTCCTATTGTCTGGGGGGATTAAGCCTGGGATTTGGGGGGATAGAAGCCAGAGTACTGAATTTGTCACCAAAATGAATATTCAGCGAGTCCCTGATGGGTTGGTCAGGGCTGGTTTGCATAAATCAGATCTCCCTGTACCCTGCTGGGGATGTGTGACAGCGACTGAGGCACACAAATGCATCCAGGAGGGGAATGTAGGTCACCCCGAGGAGCTGCTGTCTCGCAGGACTGTCATCTGCTTCGTTAAGAATAGATTAATTGGGAGGAGACGATCTGGCACCAGTGCTGCTGGTGCTGCTGCCCCTGTCCCGTGTCCTGCCTTACATCACCAGCTCTGGAATTTCTCTGGATTGGTGTGGGATTGGGGAAACTCAGCCTGGAAGGGCAGTTTTATAAAGTACTGGAAAATGGGGGATTCAGGGCACAGCCCTAAGAGGGGCCGGTAGAGCTTGAGCAGCCTCTTGGAAAGGAAATACACTTGGGTTTAAGAATCTCCAATTTAGCAAATTTTGTGTTAAAAGCTAAAATGCTTCGTTTGGATTTTGGGAATATACTGCATTCCTAAAAATAGATGCTGGAATTAAATAAGTTTTTTTTTAAGATACACACACTCATGCTAGAAAATGTCACTGGATAAGAGTCTTTAACTTATCTTTACAGAGCAAGATCTGGTCATAATTCCTGTTCTTGATACCTGCTCTGCAAAATACCAATTTTCAGGATACTGCAGGTCCCGTGGATCCCCAGCAGTTGGATACAGCTATTCCCATGGGAGTTCTCTGCTGTTACTATGAATGTTGCCCAGAAAAGCAGTTCTGAGTAGCTGTTGCTGCCATGGTGTGGATGCATGGAGGCTGCTGACCTTGGGATACAGCAGGGACTGTTTGCCCAGGTGATAGTTCAGGGGGAAAAGCAAAGGGTGCAAGGGGTGGTTTGGTGAGTGGGTGATGAGAGAGGTTTTGGGAAAGGAGAGGCCTTTGGGTGATGCACTGAGGATGGGAAGGTTGGCACCAGGGACTGGATGTTTGGGAAAAAGCTGTTAACACTGCTCATGTCATCAGTTGTGGCTGGTGGAATTAAAGTAATTAGATCACTTGACTCTGTTCCCAGGGTCCTGCCAAGCCCAGCTTGATCCAAACCAGGCTCCCAGGCAGGACCTGCACCTTCAGGGGGGAGTTTCTCTTACCCACTTGTGGGGCTTTCTTAGACCACTGGAATGGTTGGCCTCGGTGATCCTAGAGGTCTTTTCCAGTGTGGATGATTCCATGTCTGTGTTCTGTAAATGAGCTAAGTGCACATTTCCCGAGGTTTCAGCTGAGGTGTGTGATACTTTACTTCATGTGAGGTATGTGTTAACTTTATTTAGATGCAGCTGCAGGTGCTCTGTCAGTGCTGAGCTGTCACGACTTGAAACCTTGCAGAGCAGGACCAGTGAGTTCCTGCTGCAGCTCTGCTTTGCACACTACACTGGGAAAAACTTCCTGCAGGGACGGTGAAACACCTGAATTCACAGAATTTCTGCTTTGCTAACACATAAATCCATGGTTTACTCATACCTTGAGTTCTTTGTTATGCTCCTGGTCATGGGATGTCAGAAATGATGGAACTGAAGGTGTAGAAGAAGACAGCAAAGACAGCCAGGAGGCCATTCCAGTGTCACTGTGCTGACTGATGCTCTCTGGGTTGTTCCCAGGGCTGCTCCTGCTTCTCCCCAGAGCTGTTGGATATGGCCCAGGGTCTCTGGGAGTCCTGCCCTGCCTCTCTTCATTTCCTGGGGCCCCCTTGCTCCCTCTGCCGAGCTCTGCTCCCGCTCCAGACCCTGGGCTCCGTGTCTCAACAAGTCAGGCAGGTCCTCCCTATCCTGCCCTTGGAGTCCTGAGTCACTGCAGCTCGGGAGGCTGGGAGGGAACTCCCATGGCAGTTTGTACCACAAATTGGAGTCCTTCTGGGAGCCTTCATTCTGGGTCTGAGCAGTGTGGGAGTAGCCTGTAGTTAAGAGGGAATGTGCAGCGTGGCCCTGCAGATCCGCAGAGCGTGTGCCCTGCATTATTTATAACTTTGGTTGCAGCTCTTCGTGTGGGCTTGTCTTAGGCCAGCAGCAGCACTTGGGTTGTCTGATCCAGGTGTTCAGAGGTGGGGAGATTCCTCTTTGGTCCTCTGCTCTCCATGGCTGGCTGGGTTATACAGGCAGAGAGTGCCAGGACAAGGGGAAAGGGCTTCCCATGGGCAGAGGACAGGGATATTGGGAAGGAATCCCAGTATTCCCCATGGGAAGGCCTTAGCACAGGTTTCCCAGAGAAGCTGTGGCTGCCCCTGGATCCCTGGCAGTGCCCAAGGCCAGGCTGGATGGGGCTTGGAGCAACCTGGGATAGTGGAAGATGTTCCTGCCCACGGCACGGAGGGGATAAGATGAGCGTTAATGTCCTTTCCCACCCAAACCATTCTGGGATTCGGTGAATGCTATTTTTTCTATTTCCTCGAAGAATTCCTTGCCACATGTAAGTGTAGGAAGGATCCATGCAGGGATGGGTGCTCTCCCGGGGACGTGTGTGCTGGGATGTCTCTGTACACACACACCAGCAGGTGAGCTGCATGTGCAGGAGCTCTCCCCTCAAGGAGGAGGAGCAGCTGCTGGATTTACTGAGCTACTCTGCTGTTTACTCAGGGGATTAAGTGTGTTTGAGCTCCGAGAGCAGGGTGTGTGCAGGGCCGTGGAGTTTGGGCATCCTCCTGCAAAGGCACAGGCAGAATTAGTGCTGCCTGCTGGGTTTAAACCAGGAGCACCGTGTGTTTGCAGCTTGTCAGACCCAGAGCATCCAGAGGCTCCTTGTTTTGATTCCATCCCTAGATTTTTGTTGCTGATCAGGCTGCCTTTCCCTCTTCCCACTGTCCTTCCCGTGTGCCTGACCATGCTACACGTGATCAGGGCTGAACACAAGGAAGAGTTCAAATGCAGTGCAGTCCCTCACTCCTGATGAATAAATGTTTTGTTAGGAGGAGTAGCCATGGCCTGAAGTGTCAATTCCTTACCTGGATCTGGAAGTTGTCAGTACTGTTTAAAAGAAGCCAAGCTTTCAGGTTTCCTCGTCACCGTCTCTCTGGTAATTTCATTGTCAGAGAGTGAGTTTTGAGACTGCCTAGTGACCCCTCGTGCTGTTTTATTGACGCTTTCTCCTGAGAAAGAATTCCCAAAGCACTGATGGTGAGAGATCCTGCTGTTAGAGGAGATGGATTGGGGGAGGACCATGTGGGTTCCAGCTACCTTTGGAGCCCGTTCCAGTGGTTCCTCCCCTCTGCAGCTGGTTGCTGTGCTGGCTGCCAGAGGTGGCAAAGCTGGATTGCAGGAGGAATTGCCCTGAGTGCCAGGGCTTGTCCCAGCCAGCCTAAACCTTCCCACTCCCTCCTACGTCAGCTGAGTTTGGCTCCCTGATAAAAGTCAGGCTTTCACTCAAGCCTTTGCCAAAGGATAAGGCCGGGAATAGCTTCAGTTTCTCTTCCCTAAATACCCTTGTGAGAGAGCTGTGATCCTTACAGGTGGCCCTTAGTGATGGAGGCTTTCATATCTCCCATGGACAAGGGAAAGGAGACACCCCAAGGAGCTGAGAGGGGCTGCAGGAATTGGAGCTAGGCAGGGTAACCATAGAATGGATCATGGATTGGTTTGGGTTGGAAGGGACCTTAAAGCTCAGCTCCATACCACGGGCAGGGACACCTTGCACTGCCCCAGGTGGCTCCAAGCCCCATCCAACCTGGCCTGGAACAGCTCCCTATACCAACTCAGCTCTAGCAAGTGCTTTAATGGTCACAGGAAGGCACAAAACTTGTCTTTACTGCCTCACTTTTTGGAAATTCCTGCATTGAGTGAAGAAAGTGCCTGGGCAAGCAGAAGGAAACTGCCACTGTCCATGAAATTAACAACAGCAGCAGTAATTAAGCCTGGGAGCTTTTAAAATTGCTGAATTAACTTGGGGGTGGAAAGCTTTGTCTGGTCATTCTAAACACAGCTATTTCATCCTGAGGTCCCCCGAGTCTCGAGAGGGATGTACTAACCTTAGTGCAGAATCCCAGGATCCCTGGGTTTGGAAAAGACCCCCAAGGCCATCGAGTCCAAGCTGTGCCCAATGCCCACCTTGTCCCCAGCCCAGAGCACTGAGTGCCACATCCAGGCCTTCCTTGGACACCTCCAGGGATGGGGACTTCACCATGGGCAGCCCCTTCCAAGGCCTGACCACCCTTTCCAGGGAGAAATTCCTGCTTAGTCCTCCAAGCCCTCCCAGTAAGAAACTTTCCAAATATATCCAGTCCAGAACTCTAAACTCTTTCAAGACAATGCAGCTCTTGCAAAGAAGCTTTAATGCTTTAGAGTGTCAGTTACACAGAGCAGGTAGCCATTAACCTTGGTTATCAGTTAAGATAATTATTAATTATTTCGTAAGAAAGCTTCAGCAGTAAATCCACTTTCTCTTTCCAAGGAAAGCCCAGCACAAGCGCATCAGGCCAGAGCTGAGAGTTCTGCTTTTAATTAAGCTCTTAATGATCTCAGTTGCTACTTAAGTCTTTCAAAACATTTCTTCTGCGAGGGATTCAGAGCTGCACAGTGTGGATGAACACCATCCCAAACCACACTCTACATTTTAGGTACCAGCACTACTTTCCAGAGGTTTTCTAGGAACTGTTTTCTCCCTCCTTCACCCTTCAGCACAGAACAAGGTCTCGGTGTTGGTTTTTCTAGGTCTTGTCTCCGGCACTGGGACAAGGATTTCACTTGGTGTGAGAGGTTTTGGAAGCACCAGCTCAGACAGGAGAGTTTATTTTGACAGAAATTCCTCCTGATGTCCAACCTGACCCTGCCCTGGCCCAGCCTGAGGCCGTTTCCCCCTGTCCTGTCCCTGTTCCCTGGGAGCAGAGCCCGACCCCCCCGGCTGCCCCCTCCTGTCAGGGAGTTGTGCAGAGCCACAAGGGCCCCCCTGAGCCTCCTTTTCCCCAGGCTGAGCCCCTTTCCCAGCCCCCTCAGCCTCTCCTGGGGCTCCAGCCCCTTCCCAGCTCCTTTGCCCTGATGAACCTGAAGCTGAATTTGTGCATGTTCTCTTTTCTTCCGCGAGCTGAGCACACGTGGTGCTGGTGCAGTGTGTGCATGGAAATTATTAATGAATTACAGACAAAATGCAGTTGTTTCTCTGCTGCTGGGTGGGATGTGCTGTATGGGGTGGGATGTCCCTGCAGGGTGGGATGTGCCTGCAGGACGGGGTGGGATGTCCCTGCAGAGTGGGATGTGCCTGCAGAGTGGGATGTGCCTGCAGGACGGGGGGGGATGTGCCTGCAGAGTGGGATGTGCCTGCAGGATGGGGTGGGATGTCCCTGCAGAGTGGGATGTGCCCCTCAGGCTCCCGCTCCCAGCCGTGCCCTCCTCCTGCCCTACATTCCGCTTCCTCCCGCCCAGCGTCCTCCCCGTGCTCAATGGGGGCTTTGTTTGGAAGGAATGCAAACAAAATTCGGGCTGTGTGAAAAGGGCCAGCTCATCATTTGTAACTCTGCAACGGACTGGAAAATAACGTTTTCTCCCTCCCTCTCGTACCGGTGCCCGTGTGTCTGTCACTTGTCAAGAACAGTCACTTTGTGATTTAGTGGCAGAGGAGGGATCTTGGCAGGCCCTTGGCAGAGGTTTGGGAAGGTGTAAAGTCATATGCAAGTGATTAAGGACTTAAAACTGTTCTGCTGATGCAGGTCCTAGCTCTTCATTAACATCTTATATCTGAGAGAGCTGGAAACGCAAATCCCCTGAGCCAATAGTTCTGAATCCACCAGGACATGCAGGGTTTAAACCTGCATAGGTACAAGTGCAGTTGTGGGCAATGTTCCCTGTGGGCTGGGATGGAGGGGCCTGGCTTCAGTGTCCAGTCTGACCTGGCAGCCCCTGGAGCTGCTCCTGGGCCGTGTTTGCTGTGGCTGGGCAGAGGAGGCTCAGCGCTGGTGTGAGGGCAGGGTCTGCACTGCCCATGGGATCAGTCCTTGGAGCCTTGGTACCCCCAGGGCAGGAACCCAGAAACTCCATAAATGCTTTTGTCCTTTCTAAAGTGGAGTTCAGGTTTGTCACACGGGGGCCCATGGAATCATCAAATCCGACTGGTTTGGGTGGGAGGGACCTCAGAGCCCATCCAGTGCCACCCCTGCCATGGCAGGGACACCTTCCACTGTCCCAGGGTGCTCCAAGCCCCAATGTCCAGCCTGGCCTTGGGCACTGCCAGGGATCCAGGGGCAGCCACAGCTGCTCTGGGCACCCTGCGCCAGGGCCTGCCCACCCTCCCAGGGAACAATTCCTTCCCAATATCCCATCCAGCCCTGCCCTCTGGCAGTGGGAAGCCATTCCCTGTGTCCTGTCCCTCCAGCCCTTGTCCCCAGTCCCTCTCCAGCTCTCCTGGAGCCCCTTTAGGCCCTGCAAGGGGCTCTGAGCTCTCCCTGGATCCTTCTCTTCTCCAGGTGAGCACCCCCAGCTCTCCCAGCCTGGCTCCAGAGCAGAGGGGCTCCAGCCCTGGAGCAGCTCCGGGGCCTCCTCTGGACTTTCTCCAGCAGCTCCATGTCCTCCTGCTGTTGGCCCCAGGGCTGGGACAGCTCTGCAGGTGGGGTCTGACCTGAGCACAGGGGCAGAATCCCCCCTTTCCTGCTGCCCACGCTGGGGGTCAGCCCGGGGCATGGGAGGTTTTGGGCTCTCATGTCCAGCCTCTCACCCACCAACACCCCCAGGCTGCTCTAAGCAACGGGTGGGGGACTGGGAATTAAAAGGAAATGCAGAAGTGAGCTGGGACCCGTGAGGATGTGCCTGTTAGTGTGAGCTGTTCTGAAGGGTAGAGAACATTTCCATATCTTAATTGGAACATATGGAATTTATAAGATTTTTGTAAGCCTGGCAGTATTCTTCCAGGTTTTCCCATGAATTCCAGCTTGCCCTGCTGAAGGTGATAAATATCGACACTTAATGAGGGAGTAATTTCATGCTCATCTTTAATTCATGAGCTCTGTCATTATCCCCCTGTGATGACGAGATGTCTGCTCTTCAGCCAGTCAGGTTTTATACCCGTTACCCCCTTCAGCTCTTTCCTGAACTGAATTTTCCTGGAAACCTCCCCATATCTGTGCCCTGTTTTCTGGGAAGCGTTTGTGTTTCTGGTTTTTATTGTCAACAGCCTCGGACTGAATGGGCACCACAGCCACGCAGGAGTCTCTTTTTCCCAGTCTGTTCAAACTCCTTTGGAAGTATTTCGAGGGAAATACATTGCTATGTATAACAGCCTTCCTGTTCTGAAGGCTGAACTGGTATTATATTGGAATGGGAGCTGAGTATAACATGGGATTAGAGATTTATTTTATCCCCAACTACTGGAGTTGCCTAAATCCCTCGCAGTGCAGAGAAGAGTTAATTTCCTTGGCTGGGTTAATAATTTACTTTATCTTAACACATAAAAAGTGGCTCTCAAACATCCTGCTGCAGCTGGGCAGCCCAGAAGTAACTGTCACCATAGAAAAGATTTTGTTTCTCGTATTTGGTGTTCATTTGTTTGGTTGTGTTGCTGGGGACATGACATGACAGCAAACAACTCCCTGAAATGCTGAAAAAATCCAGGGTTGGGTGGATTTGGGGCAGGTTTATATCTTGGCAATCAGTCATTCGGCAGGTTTGTGTTTCCAATCACATTTGTGTGATAGTTAATACATTGATTCAGAAATGTAACTTAACGTGAGGGATGCAGCTGGGGCTGACTGGAAAACAAAGGAGCACTGACCTGAGATGGGCAGGAGGTCCCAGGCTGCCATCCTGGGACTAATGCACAGCCCTGGCCCTAAGTCACTGCAGGCCTTTGAATCCCAGAATCCCAGAATTCTTCAGGTTGGAAAAGCCCTCCAGGGTCATTGAGTCCAAGCTGTTCCCGATGCCCACCTTGTCCCCAGCCCAGAGCACCGAGTGCCACATCCAGGCCTTCCTTGGACACCTCCAGGGATGTCCCTCCACTGCCCAGCCCAGGACTGGGGGTTTCTGGGCTGGGTCGTGTCCAGCTCTCAGCCCATGAAGTTCTGTGTGCTGGGTGTTGGCCAAAAGGAGTTCAAAGCAGAGTTCCTATGCAAACTTATTATGTAATAGTGCATTTCATAAATTCTGTTTAATCTTTCTTGGTATAAAATGACCTTGTAGATTTGGGAGGCAAGTTTGGGATTGCAGCTGCTGCCTTTTAAAAAGTCTAAATATAAACAGGTTTTTGGAAAGCATGAGGAGTGATCAGTGGTGTTCTCTGATTGGAATTGAAAGTCGGAACGGTGGCATCTAATACATGTCAGAGCAGTTTGAGAGGATGTTTTGGAGTGTTCCTGCTGCTCTGGTGTAGCCTCTGCTGGTAATTCTTGTAGGCAGCTTTGGGAAGAGAAGGTTGAATCCTGGGGCAGCTCTGGGCCCCTCCTGACAGGAGAGCCCTGGAGGGGCTGGAGCGTGTCCAGGGCAGGGAACAGAGCTGGGAAGGGGCTGGAGCCCCAGGAGAGGCTGAGGGAGCTGGGAAAGGGGCTCAGCCTGGAGAAAAGGAGGCTCAGGGGGGCCCTTGTGGCTCTGCACAACTCCCTGACAGGAGGGGGCAGCCGGGGGGGTCGGGCTCTGCTCCCAGGGAACAGGGACAGGACACGGGGAAACGGCCTCAGGCTGGGCCAGGGCAGGGTCAGGTTGGACATCATGAGGAATTTCTGCCTGGAAAGGGTGCTCAGGCCTTGGCAGGGGCTGCCCAGGGAGGTTTGGAGTCCCCATCCCTGGAGGGGTTTACCAGCCCTGTGGATGTGGCATTTGGGGACTTTCTGTATTAGTTGGTATTGAAAGTAAAAGCCTTTTTCATGGCCTGTGGGGAGGATCTGAGCTTGACTGAGTTCTCAGAGTCCTGGTGACACTTTTGCCAAGGCCTGGCTTTGTGTGTCCTTTATCCAGGGCTGAAGCAGGGATGGATCTGGACAAGGAGACTGAGCTCTGATAATTCACCTTTCCTTGCTGGTTAAAGCTTTGTGTGCCTTGAGCCCTTCTGCATCCCTGTGGGAGCTCCGAGGGACTGTAGACCCTGTGTGTGCTGGGGAGAGCTGGGGCAGGGCAGCCCACGGCTCCTGGAACAGCTCCCCAGGGAATGAGGCTGCCAGAGCTCCAGGAGCCTTTGGACACCACTCTCAGGCACAGGGGGGGATTGTTGGGGTATCTGTGCAGGGCCAGGGGTTGGACTGGATGGTCCTTGTGGGTCCCTCCTGCTCAGGGCACTCTGGGTGAAGGTGCCCAGTGCCCCAGTGCAGACCCCTGAGGCCCTGGCTGTGCTGGTCTCCCAGCTCCTCTCCCATTCCTGCACATCCCTGCTTTACCTGGCAGCTCAGTGAAAGGAGAAAAAAAGCTGCTGTTCTGTCTCAGCCACTCTGAGTTGATGTGGAATTGATTTTTTTGGATAAATAAACACTAATAACTTATTTATGTGTTTGTTTATTTTAGGGATAGACTTCAAGATTAAAACTGTTGAATTACAAGGAAAGAAGATCAAGCTACAGATCTGGTGAGTAACACACAGCTTCCTTCAGCAGCAGGTGTTCCTGGGGAGAGTTTGCTCTCCTGAAATCCATTCAGGGATCCAGGTTTGCAGCTGTTTTCTGTAGTGGTAACACTCCATGTGTGTGTCTGGAGCAGTAGCAGTGTTTGTAACCACTGGGACCGGCTGCTCCCTCGGACAGGCTGCTGGCAATCCTCCTGTTGGGCAGGAGAGGATTCTCACAGGCTGTGATTTAGTGGGAAGTGGTTTAAAACTGGAATTTTTAAATTAGGAGTTGCCTCCAGTCTGTGACTATAAATTGACTCGTAGCCTTGCTTTGTGTCAGCAAGAAAATGCAGTCCAGGGCTGCACTTGGGCTGGAATTTTCCATGTTCAGCTGCAGAGAGGTTCTCAGCTGGCTGGAACACGGCTGCTCTGTGGGAATGTCTGACAAGAGGCAAAGCCTCAACTCCTTCCTTTGAGCTTCTGTGCTTTCAGCCAGAGGCTTTTCACCAGGTCAGCTCAGGAGAGCTGGTGGCTTTTCCTGGCCTGTGGGTCTGGCTGGGCTCCCTGCTCACCATCTGTGTTCTGCAGCTTCACTGCGAGC
This sequence comes from Daphoenositta chrysoptera, assembly GCA_013397915.1. Taxonomy (NCBI): domain Eukaryota; kingdom Metazoa; phylum Chordata; class Aves; order Passeriformes; genus Daphoenositta; species Daphoenositta chrysoptera. Next base: position 21,719 of record VZRO01003991.1, on the reverse strand, counting down.
TCTGAACTGGGATTTGTCCTTTTTGTCCCCCTCATAACAATCCTTATGGCTTCATAACGTTGCTGTCTGTAGATGCAGGTGGGGAGTTCCCCTTTGGAGGGGCACTGGTGTTTCCAGTCATTCCAGGGTAATCATGAGTGATTATCCTTCCTCACCAGTGCATCTGGAGTCCTCTTGTCACCAGCACCCTGAGAAAGTGTTAGAACTGACAGAGAGTGGGTTTGGATGGGATATTGGGAAGGAATTGTTCCCTGTGAGGGTGGGCAGGCCCTGGCACAGGGTGCCCAGAGCAGCTGTGGCTGCCCCTGGATCCCTGGAAGTGTCCAAGGCCAGGCTGGACATTGGGGCTTGGAGCGACCTGGGACAGTGGGAGGGGTCCCTGCCATGGCAGGGGGGGCACTGGGTGAGCTTTAAGATCCTTTTCAACCCAAACCATTCCATGGTTCTATGATTAAACTTAAAATCATCATGAAATGTAAAAACCGAAAATACGGAAAAATGAGGATGTTTAATGCAGATACAAAGAGCAAGCTGTAATGAAGCTGTGCAGATTGTGGGATTTAATGCTTTAGGGAAGTGGAGTTGGTTGAGCTGAGATTTAAACAGTGGCAACTTTTAAATGTCACAAAATTGGGAAGTTGTGGCCTGAATCTGCTGCTTGTTCCTGCCCGGTTTAAATTGCACGTTTGAAATGAAACTTGGAAAGCAGAAAATGAAGTTCCTACAGAAAAAAAAAAAATCAAACAAAATCTCAGCATTGTGTTTCCAGCTTTTCCTGTAGCAGAAGTTTTGCCCAGCAGTGGCTCAGTGTCTTGTGCAGGTGTTTTGTGCAGTGCATCTCTGTTTCCCCACTGCTTCCTGCCTTTGAACTCACCCCACACTCAGAGGAGCTGGGCAAGATTCCCAGAACAATCCAAGGCAGCAGCTGAGAGAGCAGGGGATGGATTTAGGGGAACATTTCCTCTGTAAACCTGAGGCTGCTCTGGGAGCTCTCCTTGCTCCAGAGTATGGATCTGGTCTTATTAAACCTCATGAGATTCCCATGGGCCACTTCTGGAGCTTGTCCAAGTCCCTCTGGACGGCCCCATCCTTCAGGTGTGCCAACCACACCACCCCACACAGCAGGAGAGCTCCTCACCTGTTCTGGGTATGGAAAAAGCACCCTCGTGACAGTCTCACAGCCATTCCCTGACCTCTGCAATTTATATTTAGGAGTAAAGCAAGAACACGAAGGTCAGGCTGAATTAAACCCTGCCTGAGGTGAGAAGCAACTCGATACTCAGTAGCTCTTAAGCTGGGGGTGCTGCCCTGCGAGGATCAGGCTGGGATTAGAGCGTTCTCCTACTGCTCCAAATGTAAATGTGCCTGCGAGGAGCAGGGTGGGACCCGGCCCTGGGGACTGGCCTTCCAAAGGAATGAGCTTGTCCAGGGCAGATCCATCAGGAGAAGCTCTGGGTGTCAGATTCTGGGTGGAAGCACGTGCAGGAACTGAGGATCTTCTTGGCTGGGTATTGTCCAACTCCTCTTTGGGAGAATTGCTGCTGGGACAGTCACCAATGATGGGCCTAGTCCAGGATCTGGGAGAAAGGAATTAATACACATTTGGGAGTGGAAACACTTACAGAGGGTGGGACCTGGAGGGGTTTACAGTGGTGAATGTCATGGTGCAGAGAAAGAATGAAGGACCAGGGTGAGAGATCCAGGAAAAGATGGTGCTGGCTTTGGGGAAACGCTGAAGGACTTCAGAGGGACAGGGTGATAGAGCTAAAAATGGAGTGTGATACCACACATTCAGGAATTCAGGTAGAGTTGCTTGGAAATGGAAACCAAAAGGCTTTGGCATCCTCAAGTTCCCAGAACTCATTAACAGAGTGCAGCCATTGAGGAATGAAATGGGATTTCCCTGCTGGTGCAGGCAGGAAGTGAATGTGTCAGTCCCACAGAACACAGGTTTGATCAGCACTGCCTGCAGAGAAAGGGACTGTCTTAGGAAGAACAGCTGGAAAGGTGAGGGCTCTTCAGGATGGAAGAGCACTTCTTTAAAATCCTGAACAGGTAGGGAGGGTCTGATAGAACTCATTGCCTTTTCCAACACCAGAACATCAGTTCTGGCCTGAGGCTGGAAAGTGGCATGTGGAAAACACCAGGAAATGAAGTTTTGCTGGGAGACTCCTCATGGATGTAGTGGTAGTTGCAGGTGTCCATGGAGGGGTTCACAAGGGATTTCACAAAAGAACAGTTGGGTTTGGACTCCTAAATCCACAGAGGTGATCTCTGGTTCCAGAATTCCTTACCCACTGGGAAATGGAAGCTGGACAACCTCTGGCCTGCCCAGGTACAGCTCTGAGGTGCTTGTCAGGAGGCACAAAAAGCAGAGCTGGGTTTGTCATCCAGGCAAAGCACAGGCTCAAAGGAATGTTACTGTCAACTAAAACTCTAATTTTTTCTTTTTTTCCTACTTAGCTGCTCCCCCAGCTCTCCTGTCTTTAATGACATTTGTGTGTCAGCCTGTTTTCATACAGTCTTCCTGACTGATTCCAAATTTAAGAACAGCTTTATGTTTTCAGTGTGCAGCTCCTAACTGTGTGGAGGACTATAACATTTTTCTCTCAGTGCATCTCTGCTGGCAATGCATTTACATGGCCAGAGAAGTGTCCTCAGGATCTTGGTTAACTCAGCAATGAGCTCGTGTCAAAAATAATCCCCTGTCCTGGAACGACTGTGCAGGTGGCAGCAATGTGGTGTAGCCATCCCGAGTCATTCCAGGTGTGGAAATTCCCTGTGGTGTGCAGCTTCTGGCATTTAATGAGCGTGGAGGTGACCAGCCAGAGCTGCACACAGCTCCACTCCCCGGGTGCCATCAGCCTCATTAATTCTGCAATTACCCCAGCAATGTCTAGAAGTTAATTCTGTTTGCTGAGGGCTTTTGAGACTCGAGGTGGAAGATGTTCCTCTGGCATGTCAGTCCTATAAAACAATTGGATAATTCTCTTGTTATGAATTTTTTTTATTCCTGGCTGAGTATTATTCAGAAAAGCTGAAATTTGCCAGTCAGGAAGTCCCTTACAGAGCACAGAATTCCAGGATCACTGAGGTGGGAAAACCCCTGCCAGCCCATCCAGTCCAAGCTGTGCCCAATCCCCACCTTGTCCCCAGCCCAGAGCACTCAGTGCCACCTCCAGCCCTTCCCTGGACACCTCCAGGGATGGGGACCCCAAACCTCCCTGGGCAGCCCCTGCCAAGGCCTGAGCAGCCTTTCCATGGATCCAGCCTGTCCTGATCCCTCTGCAGAGCCCTCCAACACATCCTCACAGTCTGTGAGCTGACTGAGGAACCCTCAGTGCCCGTGTCCAGATCATCCATGGAGGTGCTGAGCAGGACTGGGCCAGCCCTGAGCCCCCTGGTGCCCATTCCCAGCTGGATGTGCTCCATCCCCAGCTCTCCCTGGGCCCAGGTCTATCCCAGCCAGGGGTGCTGAGCCGTGGGCTGGACAGGGGCACTTTTCCCTTTGGAAAGGGAAGTCCTGGACCCTGCAGCTCCTGGTGTTCCCCAGTCTCCCCAGTGCAACACTGGGCTGCACAGTTCTGCAGATGTAACAAGGAACAGTGAGGCAGTAATAATAATAAAATTCTTGGGATTATTTTGCTAGGAATTACTTGGTTTAATATGTTGAAGACCTTCATTTTTAGCCACGTGGACTGGGAGGATGCTCACAAATCATCAGATCTAATCTCTTCTTGCTGCAGCCATGTAAATCTTTCATCAATAAATCATAATACATTTTAAGGTTCCTTTAGTCTCTGCCAGGTCAGCTGGAAAGCTGTCGCAGAAATTCCTTTCTCTCTGGGTTAAACCTCTAATATGATACAGCTTATGCATATTTTAATGTTGGCATGAGGATAATTCAAATAGATTTTTCACTTTCCTCGAGCATCTCCTTTCCCCAGTCCCACAGGACAACCTCCTTTGTCTTCACAAAGCTGAACATCCGAGCTCTCCCTTTCCTCCTGTGCTTCATTTTCCTGGGCTGTTTCAAGGATCCTTGCCCACATGGATGTGAGCTGGGAGAGCGAGCCAGCTTCCACACGTGTGTGCCTACACCCAGAGCTGTTCCCATATCCCTGAGGTCTGAACAAAGGGATGGGAGCCCGGGCAGCAAACAGGAGCTGCGTGCTCCGGCTGTCTCCTGCCGTGTGCCCAGGGTGGATCCAGCACTCGTGGGCACTCGCAGAACCATAACTCACTTCCTCTGTTTGCCTCAGCCAGCTCTAATCTCCCATCCATTAAGAGTTATCTCTGAATAATGAATGGGGAATCCATTAACAAGGGGAAAGGGCAGCTATAGTATTTATTTTTAAAAAAAAAAAAGAAGGGAAACACTCCAGGTTCTTTGCTTCTTCCCTCCCCAGCTTTCTTCTCTTCCATTAGCTGAGCTCCAGCTGCCAGAAAAAACAGTGGAGGAGTTAACCAGGCGAGTCAGTTGTAGGATGTGGCAAGCAGTGAGTAGCAGCTCCGTGTTGCCAACGCCAAGTTGTGTAAAACCACTCAGAATTGTTCCTGTGACAGCTGCTGGCCGTGGCAGGAGGGAGGAATCACAGATCCCAAATGTCTGGTGGGGTTGGTTAGGCTTTTCCAGCATTGTCCTGCTTGGTAGGAGCAAGTGGGAGGGAGTAACCTGGGGGAACGTGAGGCAAGTGGGTACAGAACTCAGGGGGAGGGAGTATGATGAGGGTGTGAGTGGAGATCTGTGGAGATATTTTGCAGGAGTTTGTCCTGAGTGAAGGAAAGGATCCTTCACTCTCTGGGATGTGCTGGGAAAACCATCAATTAAAGGATTAAAGTCCCCCAGATTACTTCATAGAATCCCAGAATGGTTTGGATGGGAAGGGACCTTAAATCCCAACACATTCCCACCCCCTTGTGGACACCTTCCACTATCCCAGGTGGCTCCCAGTCCCATCCAGGCTGGCCTTGGACACTGCCAGGGATCCAGGGGCAGCCCTAGCTTCTCTGGGCACCCTGTGCCAGGGCCCCCCCACCCTCAGGGAAGAGTTAACAGCTGGGATCAGGGGATAGACTGTGGGTCTTGTGTTGAAGGTAAGCCAGAAAAGGTGCATCTGTAAAGTTTAAATCCCATTAAGGAGTGGGTTGTAATTCCAGCTGCTCTCAGCCAACTGGAGAAATGTCACTGGAAAAAGTCCTGTGAAATTCAGTGCAGCCTAATGCCAAGTCCTGGAGTTCAGTGTGGGACATCAGTCCTCGAGTGTCAGAGCAGTCTGCTCATCGTGAGGCCAGGGAGTGGGATCAGTGAACAGGAATGCCTGGAAATATCCCAGTGTGGGGCTGGTGAGGCTCCAGCTGGAGTGTCCTGGGTTTTTCTGAGACATGGGCAAATGGGACGTGTCCAGAGGCAGTGGGAGCTGAGGCTGTGCCTGAGCCCTTTGGCCAGGGAGTGCAGGCTGTGCAGGGTTTCCAGCAGAACCCGGCATTTTCAGGAGCAGTGTGGGGATCCCCGGATGGTTTGTGGAGCTGGGAATTGAGTCAGTCACCTCCCGAGGCCACAGTCTGATCCAGGCCTCACCCAGTGCCACCCCCTGCCATGGGCAGGGACACTTACACTATCCCAGGGTGCTCCAAGCCCTGTCCAGCCTGGTCTTGGGCACTGCCAGGGATTCAGGGCCAGGTGAATATGTCCAGCTCTCCCAGCCTGGCTCCGTGGCAGAGGGGCTCCAGCCCTGCATCAGCTCCATGGCCTCCAAGAGCTCTATGTCCTTTTTATGTGAACAGTGTCACTGAAAACTGTCTGTAAACCTACAATCTCTGGTGTTTATGGCCTCTGAAAGATACTGCAGAATGTGCAGTTAATTCTTCATTTATGATTCTCAAATTAATTCTCGGTTAATTCTCAAAATACAGCTAATTCCCACCTTACTGCCGTGCAGGTTTGTTTAACCACATCTCAGCCATCCCACCAGAGATCCCAGGAGATGGGAAAATCCAGGCTGTCACTGATGTTTTGTGATCAGCTTTCAACATACTGCTTATAGACATTGGAACAGCACAGCACAGCTCAGTTGATATTCCATAGACTTTGATCAAAAATGTCAGGAATATACATTTGTAAGATCACGGTAAAGCTTTATAAAACTGAGAACAAAATTCCTCTCAGCGTTAAGTCTGAGTTCGGAGAGTGTTGAGTGATTGTCTCCGTGGCTGCTGGCACGGAAAGGGACCCGGTGGGCCATCCTGGGGGTGGTGGTGAGGGGACACTTCCAGGCTGCTGGGGAAGCCCGTGGATCCCTTGGGGAGGTGCAGGGAGCACAGACGGCCCCTGGGGACCCGCCCCGCGGTGCCCTTGGGGCCGGTCTCTGACGGGGCCGGGGCGTTTCCCGCAGGGACACGGCGGGGCAGGAGCGGTTCCACACCATCACCACCTCCTACTACCGAGGGGCCATGGGCATCATGCTGGTGTACGACATCACCAACGCCAAGAGCTTCGAGAACATCAGCAAGTGGCTCAGGAACATCGATGAGGTGAGTGACGGACCCCAAACCTGATCCCAAACCTCTGTGGTGTCCCGAAGGATCCCCAGAACTCAGCTCTGCCCCGGCCTGGCAGAGGGGGGACACTGACCTGGGGCCTTGGGTGTCCTGTGTCCCCTCAGCTCTCGCATCAGCTGTGCCAGGAGGGTTGTGACATCAAACAGGAGCCTGTGGTGTCCTGAAATAGCCAATCTGTGCACGAGCAAACTTTGTGCCTGTGCTGGAGGAGGGTGGGAAGTGAGGAGCACACGGGGGCCTGGAGGGGCAGGTTGGGGAGCAGCTCACACCACACAGCGAGGGCACAGGGGCAGCACAGCCAGGAGCTGCAGAGGAGCTGCACTGTGTGTAACTACTCATAGTAGCTGTTTCCTGAGTGAGTGTGGAAATCCTCAAAGGTAATTAAACATCACCATCTCCACTCCCTCACAGCCATTTCATGAAATATTTGGAGGTTTCCCATGGCTGGTGCAGGTAGCTTGGCTCGTGCTGCTGGGAGTATTTGGGTAGCTGATTGTTGCCCTTGGCAGAGGAGAACCAGGACAAGGGAGGCTGGAAAATTTCAGGCAAGGTCAAGTGAAGCAGAAAAAAGTGATGTGGAAGCATTAAGTGCCTGCATCCCCAAGAGTTCATCTTCCAGGAGTTCTGAGATGGCAAGAGAGCAGCATGACTGGTAGTTCTTGGCTTTGTTATGCTGTTCCTAAGTGGAATAAATGTTTGGATTTTCCTAGAAAGCACAGAGATGGCCCTGTAGAACTCAGCACAGGTGAGGGCGGTCAGGCACTGCTCAGTGGAACACTGGGGCTGGAGAAAGCAGCACAGCAAAAATGGAATGTTGGGATTTGAATTTCCCAGCATGAAACGTGGGACGCGATCGTGTTTATGGAAGAGTGCCCAGTGTGGTGGGAACAGGAGAGGGGGTAAGGCAGTACAGGAAGAGACTCAGCAAGGAGTTGAATCTAAAACTTGAAATGGGGGCCTTTAGATCCTGCAAACCAGCAAAGTGAAGCAGATATTTGAGGTGTGCTGGGAGAGGTGTGGAACCCTGTAACCCTGTCCCTGTGTCCTTCCAGCATGCCAACGAGGATGTGGAGAGGATGCTGTTAGGAAACAAGTGTGACATGGAAGATAAAAGAGTTGTCCCTAAAGCAAAAGGTGAACAGGTGAGTGTCAAACAAAAACTTCTTTATCCGAGTCAGCAAATGACTGCTGAGACTTCTGCCTGCTCCAGGGGGTTGGGATGCCCCAGTGGGATGTGCCAAGGAAGGAACACGGGAGCTGGATTTGCTGATGGGTTCTAAGTCCTGGGAATGTTTTCTCAAAAACTGCTGTGAATGGGATGAGTTCAGCTGTAGTTTCTGCTTCCTTTGGTAACTCGAAATTCCCAGACATCCCTGAAGATCCTCACTGTGTGACAGTGTGTGGTGTCTGTCCTCTCACACCCAGACACAGACCTGGGGTTATTTAATTCACTTCAGTTGTTCTGAATTGCGAAGTTCTGCATCTTCCTCTGAGCCACCTCACCTGGGTGGGGCTGCTGGTGCCTGTTGGGGCTGAGTCACAAAATCCCAGAATGAGGTTGGGAAAGAGCTCCCAGAGCATGGAGTCCAAGCTGTGTCCAATCCCCACCTTGTCCCCAGCCCAGAGCACTCAGTGCCACCTCCAGCCCTTCCTGGGACACCTCCAGGGATGGGGACTCCAAACCTCCCTGGGCAGCCCCTGCCAAGGCCTGAGCACCCTTTCCAGGCAGAAATTCCTGCTGATGTCCAACCTGACCCTGCCCTGGCCCAGCCTGAGGCCATTTCCCCCTGTCCTGTNCCCTCCAGGGCTCTCCTGTCAGGAGGGGCCCAGAGCTGCCCCCAGCACTGGAGGTGCCCCAGCAGTGCCAGCACAGGGGACGGGCACTGCCCTGGCCCTGCTGCCACCCCAGAGCTGGCACAGCCCAGGGGCCACTGGCCTCTTGCCCCCCTGGGCACCCCTGGGCTCCTGTCCAGTCCAGTATTTCCTGCTTTATAAATGGTGCTGATCCCAAAGTGGTGGTGGCACAGCTGGAATATCCCCAGGAGCACTTGGAATATCCCAGGATCTCTAACCTCTCTCTCTCTGTTTGTGCAGATTGCCAGGGAGCACGGTATTAGGTTTTTCGAAACTAGTGCAAAAGCAAATATAAACATTGAGAAGGCATTCCTCACATTAGCAGAAGACATTCTTCGAAAGGTAGGTGCTCCCAGCATTCCTTTGGAACAAATACCCTGCAATTCCACCTCTCATTGTTTTGATGTTCACCTGAGTTGTTGCAGTGTTTGACTTTGCCGTGTTGAGGCAAAGGAGCCCCTGAAGGAGCAGGGCTGAACTTCTGAAGCTTGTTTGATGTTTTGTTGTTGTGGGGCTGCTGCCTACAGGGAGTAACATCCACCAGAGCCGAGGAACTGAAATTCCTGCTTGTTTGGCCCTTAAACTCATGGTTGTTGTGCATGTGCTGGAGTTACCCCCTTTCCATTGGTGTGGAGAGAATTGTCCTTTCCTGCCACCGTCTGTCAGTGCACTGACAGCTCGTAGGGGCTGTTGGGAAGAGTTCAGGAGTGGTGGGTGGGACAGGAACGAGCTCTGCCCCTTCCAGCCGTGCTCCCAGGAATCAATTCCCAGCCATGGCATTTCCTTGGGGGTTCTCCTGCACCAGTTCCTCTGGTGTTGGCTCCCCTTCCTGCAAGGTGCAATGTGCTATGGAGCCATGGAATCAGTGAGGCTGGGAAAGCCCTCTGAGAGCAGGGAGTCCAACCATCCCCCAGCACTGCCAGGGCCACCACTGCCCCATGTCCCCAAGTGCCACATCCACACGGCTTTAAATCCCTCCAGGGATGGGCAGCTGTGCCAGAGCTGGACAACCTTTCCAAGAAATTGTTCCCTATATCCAATTTAAACCCTCCTGGCACAGCTTGAGGCCGTTCCCTCTGCTCCTGTCCCTGTTCCCTGGAGCAGAGCCCGACCCCCCCGGCTGCCCCCTCCTGTCAGGGAGTTGTGCAGAGCCACAAGGGCCCCCTGAGCCTCCTTTTCTCCAGGCTGAGCCCCTTTCCCAGCTCCCTCCTTTTTCCCTTCTAACCGTGTTCGGCTCTGATTTTAAGAACAGGGATAAGGCATCTCTGGCATTTGTGTTCCTGCTCCTGCACAAATGAACCCCGTCCTGAGCCTGTCTCATCCCTGTCTTCCTCCTCTCTCCCGTGTGAATGCTGTGGATAATGTCACCCACTTGTCACTGTCGTCCTCAGTCATTTCTTAATCTGTTTTTGACAAGCTTTGTGTGAGAGTTGGGGTGAAAACCCCTGGCCTTTGGTGAACAGGAGGATGTCGGGCTACAAACTATACCAACCTTTGGGCCTTAAATCTTCATTTTTGGCCTCTGTAGTTATCCTGGGGGTAGGTTTGCAAGGCTGTGACAGAGAGAGTTAAAAAAGGAATGTGGAGACCGAAGTGTGGTGAGGGTTTAGGTTCGTTTCCAACCAGCTGGAAGTGGATGTTGGTGTTGGATCAAACCCACTGCAGTGGGTTTGGCTTTGGTGCCACCAAGTTCCATCCTGTGACAAGGAGGAGCCTGGGTGTCCTCTGCCTCAGGAGCTGCTCTCCCAGGAGCAGGGAGCAGAGGCTGGGAACCAGCCCAGTTTATCCATAAGAACTGTGGGGTTTGGAGGTCATTAGTTCACATCATCTGAGTTCAGCTTGTGGTGTTTGTAGGCTGGGGTTTCCTTACTCCACCAAACCCAGCTCTGTGTGCAGGACCTAAAACAGTTCCAGTTGACTTTGGGGTGGTCCCAGTTCACACACTGGGTTTTTTCCCAACTTCCCAGTTGTTTATTTAAAACAAACCGAATAAAAAACCCCTGAAGTTGGTTTTTTTTTTTTTTTTGTGCTGGAGAAGGGGAGGATCCCCAGCGTTCCTGTGGAGCTCTTTGTGCACAGTTGGTTCCCAGTTCCATCTGGTGATGTCAGTCCTTGCGAGCCGCTGTCTCTCCGGCTCTGAGGGTTTTCCTGGGAATCTCCTGGAGCCATCTAACTGTCTTCACTTGTTTCCTTGCAGACCCCTGTAAAAGAGCCCAACAGTGAAAATGTAGATATCAGCAGTGGCGGTGGGGTGACGGGCTGGAAGAGCAAGTGCTGCTGAACCTTCTCCTCTCTCACCAATCGCCATCCACCGCCCCTTTTTTCTCGCTGCAAAACAAACCACTCTGCCCGTTTTTTAACCTGAAACCAATGTTTTTGTTCCTCATCTTAACGAGCTCCTGCCTTCCCTTGGTTTTCCGGCTAGGACAGCTTTGCCTACTCCAGTTTTCTCAACACATGTATAGGAAATTCATCTCTGTGACTTCATTTCCATGTCCCTGCTCAACTCACCACTACGTTTGGGTTGTATTATAGTCCCGTCCCTCCTGCCATTAAACCCCAGAGCAATCATACTCAACTCTCTTCTGCAAATTGTATAAGAATAAAGGTTAGAATTAACAATTGATTTTGTACAACAGTGGAATTTTCTGTCATGGATCATGTGCTTGAGTCACCATATTCTCTAGATGCATCAGCAAGAGCCAGGAAAAACTCATTTTCGCCTTGAGTCCGTGAGTGGGGTTTCTTTGTCCTGTGCCTTATGTGGAAAAAGGAACTTTTATTTTCACTTTCTTTTCTCTTTTCTGGTGGAAGCATGTGCAGGAGACATCCCATCCCCCCGTGCCATTGAGTCCTGACCTCTGTAGTGGTTGCTTTCTGTAACGTTGGTGTCATGCATCGAGGACAAAGGGTGGTGCAAACAAAAGCAAACTCCATGTAACCTGCTGTGTCTCCTCTTGGCGATCCCGCCGTTCCCAACTCTTCCTGCTGCCATTTTTTTTTCTCACTTTGCCGCTCTTTCCTTTTTCTTTTTTTTTTTTTTTTGCCTGCATGCTGCTTTGATTTGCATTTCTCCATGGTGTGATGTGTTAATGGAAAGGATGGCAACGCGGTGTGTTTGCCAAAAATTTAATACAAAGCACTGATTTAGCTTCCGAGGTAAAAATGTTGAGATTCCTACTAACCCCCCTAGCCCTGTCCGTCACTAGTGACTCCCTCCTCCCGCATAGCCCCGGCCTGTCCCATATGGAAGAGTTATTTGCATGCACTAGTTTCTATGGAGGGTGATGTGGTTGTCTACTTTCTGTGTATGAATATAACCTGGATCCCCAAACTGACAGCAGTTCATTAACACGAGCTCCCAGCTTCTGTCCCCGCCGGCCGCTCCGAGCGCTGCGGGGCCGGGCGGAGGCCGAGCGGAGCTGGGTGCAAAGAGAAGGAAAGGAAACAAACCGGCCAGCGGGCAGTTTAATTTATTACCTCCCTGGGAACTTCCCGCTTTCCAGCGGCCGCAGCCCGGCCGGCCCCGCCCGGGTCC
>VZRO01003987.1:4695-75650 GCA_013397915.1 Daphoenositta chrysoptera | reverse complement strand
GGAAGGTCAGCAAGATATTTCTCCAGAAGCCTTTTTGGTAAGTAGACAAAGGAAAAAGTTGGATTTTCTAAGGAAGATCAGCAAGATCCTTCACCAGAAGCTTTTATACAATCTGAACTGTTATTGATAAGGAAAAGTCTTTACAGAGCAGAGTAGCTCTTCAAATGATAAGAAATATAGTCTAGAGAGAAATAATATGTCTCGTGAAGGAGGTGCCAGTGAAATTCCATAGAATCTGGATTGATGATCTGGAAAACAGGTGACTGGTGAGTTAATGATGTTTGTGGGGCATACTAAATTATCTGGGGTAGTAAAAACTGTAGAAGGGCTTGTTGCTTTTAGTGGATGGGTAGTAGGGTAGCAGATGGGATCCAGAGCTGCAGTGAGAGTTAGCATTTTTCCTTTCTTCCACATGTGGTTTCTTCTTTTACATCCAAACTGGCTAGCATAATGTTGGAAGGAGATCCCTAGGATCTTATCTTCTTAATGGATAGCTCTATAAGAACAATTAGCTCAATGTTCATTCATGGTACAAAAAAAATTGAGTGGGGAAGGGAATGTTAGAAGTTCAAAGAGCATGTACAGCATGTCTGTACACTCTTATGTATCCACAGCGTTACCTCCAGCTGAAGTGCTGTGTGCATTTCTGGTGGGTTTCTCTTTTCTTTCCCCTCCTCAGGAAAACCTGTAATACAACCAGAAAAGATACAGACAGGATGATGGGGTGATTAAGAGGAGAGCTTCCTGAAGAGCTTCTCAGTTAGAATGACTGAATAGACTCAGCCTCTTCAGACTGGAAAAGAGATGATTGAATGGGGCCATAGTAGAGATCTGTAAATGCAGTAGAATAACACAGCAAGGATGAGTGGCTGCTCAGGGTCACATAATGCAATGCCCCCAAGGCTGCCCATGCCCATCCCAGACCTCAGGGATGTCAGCCCCTGCCCCATGGATTGCACAGCAGGGCTGGTCTCCACTCCCCACAGCCTTGCCCTGCCCACCCATGGGTCCTGCAGAGCCAGGCTCATGTCCTGTCTGGCCTCAGCCCATCCCTGTGGCCCTGTTTGGACATTCTGGGGCTGTGTCTGACCTTGTTCCCCTTGCTGGGCCTGACCCTGACCCCCACGTGCAGTCTGACATCCTCCTGGCTCAGCCCACTCCTGGACCCAAGGAGGTGCCCAGTGCCCTCATCTCTGCCTGTCCCTGCCCTGCTACAGAGTTCAGGGTCACATCTCCAGTAAAAAATTAAATGAGAATTATTAGTAAGTCTTTTAACTTACTTCTACATAGTGACTAAGCCTGGAGGTTTTAGGGCAGTGGCAAATACACAGACACAGTCACAGAAATGGGATTCTGCAGTGGGCACTGACAGCATCAATTCAACTTCAGCACTGAGTCAGCATCAGACAGAGCTCCTGGCTCTGGTAACGCAAACATGCATTAAGACTCTGCATCTCCAAATGTACATGAGTTTGCAGTGCACTAATTTGAGGCTGGTGGGAGGTTATCTTCTTGCTTTTGCTCATAAGGAGAAAGGAAAGTTGTGAACTAGTAGTCCTTAACACACCAACAGGTGTAAAATTTCTGTTGTAGGAGGTTCCACAACATTCATAAGTAGCCTGCTTCAAATTTTAGAACATCAAGGAAGAGTTTATTTCTACTATTACAAAGTTTTTTGCAAGTGAATCATAACAAACTTACTACAGAGACCCATTAGCACTGCCACAAATGCTGAATGTGTACTCACTCTGCAGTGTCCCATGACAGATTTAATGTATCTCTCTTTAGTAAAGCTGTGGTATGCTCAATGTTTCAGGTGTACCTGTGGAAGCTTACTGAAATATTTTCTATACTATTTTATCCTTAAAATCTTTATGTTTTTACATTGAGGCATGTGAGCTACATTCTCCTCATATGCAGAACTTGACAAGAGTTTGCCTTGATCTAAATATTTGTCTTCTGGGGATTGTGGAAATGGAAAGTTATGGTCAGCAAACTGGATAGAAGAGAGGGACTGACTACATGGAGGAAAAATCTTCCATAAAATTTAAGCTAAGCTTACTGGTCATTCATCTTCTGTACCTTTTTGCCCTCTAGAACTTTTTAAGATGGACAATTACTGTCACAATGAGTGCTGGTGAGACAGTTGGGAAAGGGGATGAACTCTGTATCGCAATCTGTGCTTTTGTCCACTTGGTTCCTATGTACAATAAAGGATTTTTTGTATTTTTGAATATTAAAAAGTGAAAGGAGTAAGGGTTTTGTTTTTAATTGGTAGTTGTTAATTGGTTCCCATGTAAGATATTGATAAACCAACTACTGACATTAAATGTTTCCTTAAGTGCAGCCTCAAACAGTCCTGAAGTGCGCTCTGCCAGTAATACCCATGCTGAGCTTGAAATGAAAACACTGGGCACTGAAAAGTTAAAATAATACTAATACCAACACATTTCCTCATATTTGTGGCCCAGCTTTTTAGAGATGACACTAATTAATGGTTAATTTTATGTTACATAGAGTGTCATGATGTCATTTGCAATACAGAGAAAAGAAGTATAAGTCTGCTGGATTTGCAGACCTTGTGATGGAAATCATTAAGAGTATTAACCTGTTCTACTCTGTGCCAGATTTTCTCAATACAAAAAATTCCTGATCATGCTGTGTTGGGAAGGAAGAGGGGGAACTTCCATCTAAAATAATTATCTGCTATATGTTTTAGTGAGATGTATCAAATAAATTTTGCTTCTCTCCCCAAATCCTCCAGGTGGCAATCGTGCACCAGAGTTAATGTGAAGCTTTTTCTGGCATTGAGTCTTTTCCATACTGTCCTTGGGATAGCAACAACAGAGGGTGCTGCTGTCAGCTGTGGCAGTGCAGAATAGTGCACATAACTTGGATGCAGACTGGTTTCATAGATTTGGGCAGTCCTAAGCTGGGTTGTGGTGGATGCAACAGTATATTTATCTCTACAGTTGGTAGTTATGAAAATAAGCCCTTGAAAATAAGCTGTGATGGAATAGATTTAAAGTTTGTCTATGTAAGTTTATGTGGCAGTACTGTTTCTCTGGTGCCTGCAGACCTGTTAATTTCCCTGTAAAAATGAGTGAGAAAAGAATTGTTTCGGTTACAAACTTCAGGACTTGAATCACATAATTTTGCTTTTATAGGTATGAACTGTAGTGGGAGGTTTACTTATCCTCCTTTTTACTTTTATGGTCTAACTTTGCACATAACTTCAGTAGGAAGCTCATTAATTTTTTTATATGAGATTATCTCGTCCTCCTGATTATGAAGCCATTAGTGTGATGCAGCCTACATTCTTTACCAGACCCAGATTTTATGCTGCATCTGTAAATACATGTATTTTAAATAGAAGGTTTTTCCCTACCTTGTCCTGAAGAAAGGACTGGTGGCTTTTGGGTTTAATTTTACAGGGAAGGATTTTGGTAGGATTGGTCCTATCAGATAGCAGGTACACTTCAGTTCAGGTTACAAGCAGCTTCATTCCCTGTCTTCACTTGCTCATTTATGCAGAGGAAGCAAAACCTGTAATGCTGGGACTGAATCTGTTTCTTCTTCAGGTGTTGAATCTGAAACTCATCATGTCACTACCTGACAGAAAAGTGCCCTTTAAGCTGCAGATACCCAAGTGGCTGCTCTTTGCCTCCACTGTATGGAGTGATTTGATAAGTGCTGTTCCTGTTACCTGTTGTTTTTTGTAGCTGTTCAAGGTTACCACAGACTTCAAGCTTTGCTTGCACCTTTTAGAGCTCGAGGAACATTTTTATAGAGAAGCAGAGTGATGTGACTTCCTCTGTTAGGGAGTTGGGGGAGCAGAACAGAAACTGCCGAGGTGCTTGTGCTGTGAGCAGCAGAGTTGGGGTGGTTGCTTTTGGCTGATGGAGGGATAGTCACTGTAAACATATAATTGTTTAGTTGGCAAATACCCAAGACCTTTAAGATTATCAAATCCAGCTGTTAACCCAGCTCTGACAAGTAGCTCAGCACTCGAGGTTATGGTCTGGGTCTGGACCTGTGTGAGCTTTGACCAAGTATTGTCAAGTTTCCAGGCATGACCTCCTGCATCTTCAGTTCTGTTGTGTTGGGGCACTTTAGCCCACTGAGATGACAACAAAAAAATGGAGTAGCTGTATTTCTGAGCTGCCTAACACATCTCTCCACACCTTCTGTTGTCCAAAATTTCATGTATATGTCCAAAGCAAACTTGAAGAGAAAAGGAAGCTTCAACTATGCAAAGCTGTAAATCTGAGTGAGTTTCTAAAAGTAATCATAGAGTCATAGATATCCTGTGTTGGAAGGGACCCACAAGGATCATGAAAGTCCCACTCCTGGCCTTGACAGGACACCCTAAGAGTCACAGCAAATGTCTGAAAGCATTGTCCAAATGCCTCTTGAATTCTGCCAGTCTTGGTGCTGTGACCACTTCCCTAGGGAGCCTGTTCTAGTTCCCGACCATCCTCTGGGTGAAAAACTTTTTCCTAGAAGCCAACCTAAACCTCCTCTGACACACCTTCATGCCATTCCCTCAGGTCTGTCACCAGGGAGAAGAGCCCGGTGTCTGCCCCTCCTCTCCCTCTCTTGAGGATGTTGTAACCTCCTTGAGGTTCCCCCTCAGCCTCCTCCAGGCTGAACAGACCAAGTGGCCTCAGCTGCTGCTCATTCGGCTTCACCTCTGGGCCCTTCACTGTCTTCATGGCCCTCCTTTGGACACTTGAACAGCTTTATGTCTTTTTAATATTGTGGTGTCCAAAACTGCCTGCGGGACTGGAGGTGAGGCCACCCCAGTGCAGAGCAGAGTGGGACAATCCCCTCCCTCACCCGGCTGGTGATGCTGTCCCTGATGTCCCCTCAGGACACGGGTGGCCCTGCTCAGCAGATGGGATGAGTAGATGGCAATGTACCCCGGGAGGCACCACCTCACCAAGGAGTGCCTTTCATTTGCCTTAGGGAAATGCTAGTGTTAATGTTGAAGATTTGGCAGGCAGTACTTGAAATACTTCTCGGATGTATTTTTGTATATCTTGAAAGCTGAATGTGAAAAACCAAAAGCCTGCTTAATTCACTTTTGAAGTTGTGGGGGAAGAATGGAAAAGGTCAAGAAATGTAAAAATTGCAGTTAAGCTGGGATGTTAATTTGGTTGTGCCTAGCAATTGCTGTTCCTTTCCTTTGTACTTTTTAAATGACTAGCTTTGTAGGGATTTTTGTCTTTAAATGAATTTGATGATTTCAGTTTTATTTTTTTGAGAGTTTATCTTTTTATTACCCAGCTGAACAGTTATGTTAATGAGTTTGGTTTGCATTTTGCTTGTAAGATGAAAGCTGATGGTGAGGCTACATAGTCAATGGTAACATTAGTTTGCAGTTCTGAGAGTGTAAGTGCTCAACAGACTAGTTTTCTGTCGGTTTTCAAAGCCAAATGCTAAGTAGAGATGTTCAGTCTTTCCAGTTAACTTGCTGAAAAATGGGTACATCAATTCTGATAGCGGAATCTGTCTTTCAGATAGCTCAGCTAGTATCTGCTGCAGTCTCTATAGCTTGGAAAGAAATTACTTTTATGTATGATGTTATAGCTTGATGTCTAATGAAAAAGAGTCTTAAAGAATGAAATCACTGAAATCTCAATTTCATTTTGTTTCTATTATTCTGGATTTTAACTCCTGAGTAAGGCAAATTATTTAGTTATTAGTATTGTTTATCACCACTTTAAGATTGCTTTGTGCAAGCTTAGTAGTAACAGGGAAACGTTTAAAAGAGCTGTTTTGCCAATGACAGTCCAAAGCAATTCAGTATTTTGGTATATTCAAGGATAGAGGGGACTGGGCAGGGGAGCCTTTGCCTACAGGAGGGGCAATGGTGCCTTTGACTCAAGTGCTGAGGGAGCCTCCTGCCTCCAGCCTGCCCTGCTGTTTGCTGCTGCTCCTGCCTGTGGTTGGTGTCCTCCTCCCATCTGCTGATGCTCGAGTGTGTGCTGCAAAAATCAGACCAGTGAGGGAGCCTGTGCTAGAGCAAACCTTAAAACAACCAAAAAAAAAAAGGAAAATGGGAGGCAGAATTTTTGCTTAGATTCGCTGCTGAAGAAAAGGAACATAAAACTAGTGCCATTGTTGATACTTTTTTTGCCAGGTAAACATTCATACTAAATGTACACCAAAAATATTATGCCTGCTGTGGTTAGCTTGGCAGCCTCTCTCTGGTTTGCTGCACTGGTTTGTTTTCAAGTGTTTGTGGAAATACAAGGCTGTACTTGCAAGAATGGCAAGGAGATGTTGCTATCTCTAGTAGTCTAACACAGGGTTGAGAGTTACCTCTGTACCCAGTGAGGAGATCACTACTGAATATTTTTCACTTCTTATTAGGATGAAGTACTTAATCTGTGGGGCATTTATGTGAGAGCTGATTATTTTTTGTTGAAAGGATCTGTTAATGAAGTGAAGTTGGTTTCTTTTGTGGATAGCACTGGAAACCTAATTTAAAGGTTATATGGAAAAACAAGCTTTGAAGGCTGATAATAATTCTGCAGGAATATTAGCTTATTAGCTTTTCTGGGTTTTGGCTTGGTTTGGTTTTTTTTCTTGATATAGGTGTACATTAAGTGCAACTGAGAGAAGACTACAGATAAAAAAGTCTGGTAAGAGTGAACAGTTTAGGTCACAGTTTCTGATCAGTTGTACCTGCCATGCAAGTATCTAATTCAGGTGTATAGAAGAAATGCCCTTAACTGCTTTAAAGAGCCACTTCACTCTCCTCTCTGTGTCTGTCCCAAAGCCTTTGTAGTTTGTTCTGGAGAGCTAGTGTAAGAGGAGAAAACAGCCACATGAACTTGAGGAAAAGCTGTAGGCATCATAGACAACAAGATGGCATTTTCCCCTATCCTGAAGACCAGACTACTTGAATTAAGTAGAAGTCCAATTACTAACAAATTGCTTGTTTTCAATCCTGTGCAATTTAGCTTTTTGGTCTCACTTGCTGTTAAGCTGATAGATTCAGGTATCTTGCTTGAGGTACCTTGATTGTTTTTTAAAAAAAAACCCTTATTGCTTTAGTGGGAGACTATTTTTGTCCTTGGTAGTTTAATTCCCTGTTCTGCAAGATTGGTTTGCATGAGTAGTTCCACTGACTCCCAGAAATCTCTGCATTCAGGCTGCTCAGCGTTGGCATGGATGCCCAAACCAGCCTCTAGTTTATTCTGATTTACAACTCAGACTTCTTTAGTCTCCAGCCTTTCAGGGTGTAAAAGTAGCAGTTCCAGACTTGCAGTTTTTGTAGCCTAAGTGTTGCTGTGTTTACCTAATGACAAACTGAAGTTACTTTAAAATAAGTGTTGTCTGTAGTAGCCAACACAGTCATTATTGAATGCTAAACACGTTTTATGTTCTGTAATGCCAGTAATTACCTATTAAAATTCTGCAAATTCTTCATTGAATATTCTTCAGACAAAAAAAACTAATAAGCAATTATTTCATGCTTTATTTTGAGAAATATTTTACAGTATTGATTTTCATGTTCTGCTTAAAATAGGCTTTGAGAGATTTTTGTACTTTCTTTGGAGCTGAGATTGGGAGGGCCTGTGGAGCCATGTAATTCTTATGGTATCCCAAGAAAGAAATAATTTGGTATCAAGTATTGGTACTTGATGTCTTAAGTACTTTAAAACCTTTTTAATGTAATTTGGCATGTTGTAGATTATACAGATACTGAATATATTGGCACAATAAGTTTTATTTTAATATTTTAATTAAGTTATTCCCTTTGACATGTCTGGTGTTTGGTTTTTTTTCCCTAATAGGTGCAGGGAAAACGCCGACGTTAGGAGGAGGATTCCACGCCAATCTGGGAAAGGAGTCACGAGCACAAACTCTACAGAATGGTACTAGCAAATTTTAGTCTTGTTGATATGATTTTTTTTATTAGTATACATACAATATATTGTATTATTACACTTAACTTTTAGTTTTGAATGTGACCTCAAAACCTTGGCAGGCCCCTTACTATTCAGTGGACAAGTCTGCCTAGTGCTGATTTTTCATTGTGCTCTCATTTGGCTGCTACACCTGGTTTATGAATTCATGTAGCTGACTGACAAAGGGTAATGGCACCTGACAGTACTACTGTGGTTTAAAAGGGCTTTTTCAAGGTTGACATGCCCATTGCACTTTTTTTACTATCTGTTAAGCCTATTGTGGCTTTTTATTTAGTCAGTTTTCAGGGTTCTTGAAATGCTTTATTCATGTTTATTTTTAAGTATAATTCTTCAAATATTTTTGGTCTTAAGCAATACTAGTGTGAGATAATGCATATAGGTAATCATGTACTTAATATGTGATCATTGAATAGAGAGGAAAAATGGAAAAAAGGTTTTAGCGCACAGATGACATTAAAATAAATATTCTCATTACATGCTTTACATTTTAATTGAGATCTCCATATTCTACACTCTTTAACGAGAGTGAATAAAACCAGCTTTTATTCCAGAAGCAGAATGGTCTTCCAGTTTGCTGTTACTCATATCAAGGGACAGGAGTTGTCATTTTTTGGCTAATTAATACTCCTGTCTCATGACTCCTGGAGATGACAGCTGATGGACTGTCATAGCAAAGTCTCAGAAGCTGACATGTAATTAACCAGGGATGTAAATGGGTTTTACAGATAAGGTACTCATTTGGGGGAGATATTTTAGAGAAAGGTATTTTCCTAAATTAATCTTACATTTGCAACTCAACACAGAAAAATCTTGCCTATATTATGCCCCCATAGGTATAGGAAGAGTAAGATTGATCTGATGTTATATCTTCACAGACAGGTTAAGATTGATCTGTCATTGAAGTACAGTCAGATTACTTCACTCAGCATTGTTCAGCTGATGTATATACAGATTGTTTTATATACAGAATGTTTTATTCAGCTGTTTGTACTTAAGAGTATTGAGCCCTTTTTTGTTTGGCACAGTAAAGCTTGCACTTTAGGTGAGCTAGTGTCAGTGTCAGGTCTGAAGTTACTGTCTTAGGAGTTTTAAATTTCCTGTCTAACATGTAACCTATATAAGTAGCGGGATAAAGCTACTAAACGTAGTGAAGTCTGGTTTTGGATTAAGGCACTTTAATCAAAACTGTAATTTTGAACAGGAATTTAAAAAATAAATTGGCTTTTTGTGCATAAGAACTTCACAGTTGTCTCTAATTGTAGAAAAGTAAAATGCTGATGGAAGGAAATCTGTCTTGTTGCTTCGTGGAGTGTTTGAATCCTTCAAAAGCCCTTTTGGTTATGCCAAAAGGTAATCACAAGTAAAGACAGTGTAGGCGTTTTTCTAGAATCTAAACACAGCTTTTTTCTTGGATGAGTGCTTGCTGGGGAATATGTCTGAGCATCTTCCTTCCCCACAGCTTTTGTGTGTGGGGCCTCCCTGATCAAAAACAATGATTGTGACTTGGCTGAAGTATATCAGGATTGTGTACAAGAAGTTTTAGTTGCTTTAAATGAGCTTATCTCCCAAGCAGTCTTGAAACAGGAAGATAATTTTTCTTTTTTACTTAACACCTCTCTGAAGCTCTTTGCAGGTTTTCTTCTATTTTTTTTTCCTTGTGACTATAATTTCTATAAGGAGCAAGTATTTGGTCTTTGATTTCTGTAGCCAACCTACATTTGTCATGCTGCCAATCTGTCTCTGGGAAAGTTCTTTTCAGTGAGCTAAGTGATGTTCTTGCTCAGTCCCAGGCATGACAACAGCAGCTGATATTTCAGGTAGAGCAATTGGTGTTTGAAAGGCTTTTCTTTTCTGCTGCTGTATAATGAGCTGGTTGTCTGCTGCTTTTAATCACACTTCTGGCTTTACATAGTTTTTAATTGCAAATTGAGCTATGGCAATGAGCTTACAAAATCTCACCCTGTCACTGTGGGCCCATGATCATGGTTTTTTTTTGGGGGTGAAATTATGTTAATATCCATCATGGTTAGACTTGAAAGTGTAGCAAGGTAAATGAACTTAGTGTATGTCTTTTAAAGGACAGGTATGGAGTTGTTCATTGAGTGAAACTCAAGTGCGCTGGTAGTTGGCTGTATTAAAAACGAGCAGTTATAAAAAATGCCGAGCTACTTATTTATTTATTTGCTGGTGCCACTACGCTGGCATTTCCCAAGTTGACTGTGCTGGGAATGCAGAGCTGAAATTTGCTGCCGTGGGGGTGCTGGCCCAGCACCGCCTGTGAGCAGCTCCCAGAGGCCTGGTCCTGCCAGCTGCCGGTGGCTCTTCCGCCACGGCTGCTCCTGCCCTGGGCACCGTGAGGGCACCGCTCTCTCCTGTGCCGTCGGTGCTCCGTGCAGGCTCCTGCTGAAGGGAAGAGCGGGCTGTGGGAAGCAGGGATGTGTGGATGAAGTCCCCAGTGTGCTGGAGAGCAGCTGAGGGCCTGTGTGTGGTCTGAGAGCGCTGGCGGGTCTCGCTCTGCGCCGGCTCTGCCTGCCAGCAACCTGCGGGCCTGATGTGGTGCAGGGAAAAGTCCAGCCATGGAGCAGGACTTGCTGGGGTTTAAAAAACAACCACCTCCCCCTGCTATCCCTCCGTTGCCTCTCTCCTTCCCCATGTAGTTTGGGCCAAATTCTTCCTTGGATGAAAGTAAAGTCTGTCTTTTCAGGGGAGGTGATCTGGACTCACTGTCTCTTACTTAATTACCAGCAAAGCAGCTGGGCTTGGCTGAATGTATGATGTTGCTGATTTTTGAGGGTTTTAATGAAGGGATGTTTAGAATTAGACGAAGAAGAGTTTTGCATTGGAATGGTTAAGGTAATAACTTTTTTTTTCCTCCATTCTAAAGTGAAGAAATGCAAAAGTAAAATCTCCCAGCAACTGCACATCAATTCTGGACTCTTCTGAAAAGTCATTTTGTGCATAGGTGTTTTTATAAATATGTATATATGTGCTCCAAACAAAGCCGTGGGCAAACCCTGAACATTTTGTAGTTTTCAGGTTTGTGTAAGAATGTCCATTACACAGAACTAGTCTCCCTTACCACATGTGCCTTTGCTGTACCTTTCCTCACTATTTATAATGCAGCAGGGCATGGCCGTTCAGCTTCTCCCTTTTTTTGCTGAACCAGTTGATGTTTGTGTGTGTTCGTTTGGGAATTGGCTGCTTACAGAAACTGGAGTCTTGTTTACACTTGCTAAAATATTTATGCAGGGAAGACTTAATACTGTTGTATTTGTTCATAATCACTTTGATTTTCAGAGTGCAGTACTGTGCTAATTGAGTGTGTGAAGCTCCACAAGTTGAACAAGCTCAGGCCCACAAAATGCTTTGTATCTGTGCATGCAGACCTCATTTTTGTAGTAAAAACCCGCACACCTGTGACATGATGTGGTGTTTCAACTTTGTGTTAAGGGATATGGCAAAATAGCTAAACACTGCTGATTTTGTGAAAAAGAAGAATTATGAATAAAATGCCAGCTCAAAGCAGGGACTCTTTGACAAGACATCTTCCTCTCTGTCTGAGCCTCTTCAAATTTCTACAGTATTGGTCAACTCTTACAGTTACTTACAGGGCTGACATGCAGAGTGATGTCTCTTTAAATCCCATTTTACAGTTCCATGCTGCATTACATAATCTCTCTAAATAGCCAGTTTATTCTTGTTTCCTTGCAGGCAATCTGCTCTCACTATATCCGTGTCAGAGTCGTTGTTACAAGGGAGTTGTTCTTGACTTGGAGCTCTGATAGTTTCAACAGTCTTCAGTGACCAAATAGAAAAGGGAGAGGGGAAGGAGGGTCAATGGCATGATTATAACTTAAAAGCTTCAGTTGCAGATATTCAAATTTGGTTTAAACTAAGTTTGAAGATTGCAGCTGCATCTAGCCTAATCCAATTTCTGAACTGTTGTGCTGTGTTTTTGATTATTTCTTTAAATGAATGTGTGTTTTCCTTCAGTCCTCTTAAATACCAAGACATAGCTAACATTATTTTAATGCTGAATGGGAAAGTGTTTCTGAAGATGTTCCGTAACACATTTTTTACTGTTTACATTTAAACTATTTGCTTAATTCTTTGAAGTTTGTTGTCATCACTCATTTAATAGCTGGTTTACTACAAGTGATTACAGAGGGCTCTGCTTCCTCCCAGAACTGTACATTGTGAACTAGACTAGGACAATATATTACACATGTGAAGAACAGAAGTGTCCAAAGGGTAGAAACAGAGAACACTATTTAACAAAACTAAAACAGGAAGGGAAGAGAGAATGGTGGAATCCTAGAATGACTGAGATTGGAAGAGACCTCTGGAGGCTGACAGAATGGTGGCTTTGAAGTTCCATTAAGCTGCTGAGGGCCTAGGGCAACTGAGCTCCAGTTATCACCAAGGAAGAATATGGCACAGTTTCCCTGGACAACCTGTTCTCTAATGGTTGGCTACCCTCACTGTGAGGAATTTTTCCTTGTGTCAAGTCAGAACTTACTTTGATGAAATGTGACTCTTGCCTCTTGTCCTTTTGCTCTGCATCTCTGGTGATGCAGCTCTGGCTCCATCATTATAAGCTCTCACTGCATAGCTGAAGACACCAAAGAGACTTCTCCCTCAGCTTTTTTGTCTTGAGACTCAGCAAATTCATCCGTCAGCCTCACCCATGTGCTGCAGTCTCCAAATCATCATAGGGACTCTCTGCTGGACTTGCTCCAATATGTCAATGCCTCTTCTGCAGAGGAGCCCTGAACTGGACAAAGTACTCTATAGTCTCAGAAGTGCTCAACAGGGGATGATAATCACTTCTCTTGACCTGTTGGCTGCAGTCTTAATAATGTGGCTCTGGGATGAAGTTACCCTTCACCACTGCAATTGGGTGCTGCTGAGCCATGTTCAGCTTTTTATCCATGAGGAGCCTACATCCTTTTCTGCAGAAAAGTCAAACAGTCCCCAGCCTGTGTTTTTTCCCTACAGTTCTTCTGTCCCAGGTGCAGAAAAATTGCATTTGGCTCATGGAGCTTCTGTCAGCTCATTTCTGCAACATCTTAAGATTCCTCTGAATAGTGGCTCTTCCCATCAGCATATTGGCCATTGTTCCAGTGGGATGTCATCTGCAGGCTGGCAAAGGAAACCTCCTGACCTATTGTTCACGTTGTTAATGAAGGTGTTAAACAGTACGGACCCCAGTATCAATCCCAGCTGTAAGTCTGATGGTGAAAGTGCTGAGCACTACTCTTTGAACCAGGTCAGCCTTTCACCCAAGTTGCTGTTCACAGGCCTAGTCTGTATCTCCACAATTTGGCTGCCAGGGAGAATGATGAAATGGGGTGAGGGAAGAGCTGTAGTTACAATTTATCTTGACTGCATTCTGGCTGTTGTATTTGGGCATGATCTACCCTCATTGAACATGTGCTGGCAGTTCCTGGTAATCCTCTTGGCTTCTGAGAGTCTGGAAATGGTTTCCAAGTAGATTTGTAGCCTTCCAAGAGGCTGAGAGGAGCCTGACTCACCTTTGGAGCCTACCTACCCCTCTGGAAGAGAGGCCCGATGCTGCCTTCAAGTCAGAGAGAACCTCTTCAAATTGCTACAACTTTTTAAAGATGGCAGACATTACTCTTTTTACCGTCTCCTTTTGCATCCTCAGATGTATCCTGTCAAGTCCAGTAAACTTGTGTGTGTAGATTTTGCTTAAGCAAGCCCTTGCTCAGTCTTTCTTTACCATGGATAGTTGCTTACCTCTTCTCTGAACCAGCTGAAGCCCTCTGAAATCCAGGGCTGTAATTGTGCTACCCATCTTCCTCACACCCCTCAAGATCTTGTTTATCTCCAGTTGCTGTAACCAAGCTTTCCATCAGACTTTGCATCGTCCACCATTTCTTCCTTTCTAAAGAGTGGTAGGTGTGCTTCTGCTTGACCTGTTCCTGATGTGCTCTGGAATTCCACTGGATTGCCTGTGACCCACTATAGTTCCTGTAAAGCAGCTGCTGGGGTGGATGCAGTTCACCATGAGAACCTGGACGTCTTCCTGCTTTCTAAAGAAGGCTTCACCTTCAGGATCAGATGGTCTATGGCAGGTGCTCATGACTGTTTCCTTTGGCCTTGCCTCTCATCCAGACCCATTTACCCTTTATTGGCCTGTCAATCATTTTTCAGCAGTGCTTCACACTTTCAGGCCGTTCCTTTGTATAGAATGAATCCCTGTCACCTTCCCTGTCTGTCCTTGTGGGGCCTGTAACCATCCATGTCATTACTCCAGTCATGTGAGCTGTTCACAGTGGGTCTGTTACCCCCCGGTGAATTTATAGTTTTGCAGCTGTGCATGGGCTTTGAAGTCTCCCAGACTGTTTTCTTCGTTAGATGCAATCTTTTCTTTGACTCTTCCTCCTGTATCAATTCCTGTCCCTGGCTTTGATTTCAATAATCAAACTTCTAGTCTAGTCTCTCTGCCATTATCTTGTCTTTCTTGCCTTCATTTCTGTTGCGATAGAAGCTAATCCTAATCCTCTCATCTCTGTTTATTAGCACCACATCGAGTTTTCTCTTGTTGTCTTTTAAACTAATCATTGCTTAAAGTTCTCCTTTTCTGGTTTTGCCTCATATCTTCCTAAATTTCTTTACTCACTTAGGCTTTGAAAGACTCCCTCTTCTAGTCAGACCATTGCTTCAGTTTTACCCTTTGATCTGTCTACTGCCATGTCCCTTACGAGTCCTGTTATCATTAGCAATTTCTCTCTCATCCATTTCCTTCATCTTCACATTTCATGTGTTAACGTCCCCATCTCTCTTTGAAGGAGGATAAGGGGGTATCTTCTCCTTTTCATTTGGGATAATATTACATGTTTTGTGTGTGGGGGTGTGTTTTGTTGGGTGGTGGATTTTTTGTTGTTTGTTTTGTTTGGTGGTTGGAAAACTTCTTCAACCTCAACATACCTCTTCCATCTAGTCCTATGTCATGGCTGGACATGGGTGGCAAAATTTAGATGTCTGTGTGAGCTCCTGTTTCTCATCTCCTTTCAGAGGCTCTGCATAGAGGCAGACAGATTTAGGGTGTGATTAATTTAATCCGAAAGGAAGTCAATGACTCATTCTCTGAAGCGTCTGTTTCTCTTCACTCACTGAAAGGAAGTCTACATTGACTAAGCCCAGTCACTCATCTCTGAAGATAAGGGTGATGAATCGTAGGCTTTGGTGTCTGCTGAATCTGTCTGTATTTGTGTATCTCCTTGTTGACATAGAGTTAACATGACCAAAACTGAGTTACGAATTGCATCCAACTGTTCTGCCCTTTTGCACGTTAACAAGTTCAAACTTCTTCCCACTGAGGCCACTCACAGCTTTCTTTCCTTCTGTCTTGTAGATCCACCCTCTCCAGCATCTGCTAAACCATGGATGTGTCCTAGCCATAACACTCACATATTTGTTTCTTGAATAAGTGTCTCTTGACTTTCATTACTCTTTCTCTCTCATCAGAACATGCTCCAGAGCCAGGAATGCAGAAAAGTTGTGACCTGGAATGCCAAATCTTTGGTCCTTAACTTCTTCATCAAAGAATTTTAAAGGAATGTTGTTTTCCCATCTTGTTTGCCCTTTCACATTTGTGATTGCTGTTACTGATCACGTAACAGTTTGATAGGGAACTTTCCTGGTGTTACTAGGCTGTTGTGTTTGACTTCCAGCCTGCTGGACCTCTGTGCTTCTGAGGCTTGCTTGGATGTCAGCAAGTGTGGTCCCCTGGTAAGTTCCAGCAGCACAAGCCACAGCATGATGCTGTACTCCCTGGTGGCCAAGCTTTCAGGGTATCTCAATAGCTTGCACACTTTTCTCAGGGCTTCATCTTCCAGGGTTTGCAAGCAACTGCACTAATCAGCAAAGACTTGAAGAGATGGGAAAAACATTTATTTAACGAAAACAAACAAAAAACTTCAGGGGCCAAAAACCTGCTCTTTAGCCAGCATGAGTTACTCCAAGAATTTGGGTAAAAGTAGAAGATTGTATTTCCCTGCCTGTTTCCATATTACTCTGGAGTTTGATACAGAGGCCTCTGAGGAAGCTGGGATCCTTCCCATACTCTGGCTTCTCCTTAAGCACATGGAGAATCTCTTCATTCTCATTTGGCTAATGACACCCTGTACTTCATCATCTCCAGTTTCCTGTGTTAAAAGACCAGTTGAGTTCATCAGCTGATCTGGGACAACCTTTTGGTTATACATTGATTAATTAGTTCCTACTTGAATTGAAATTTGAAAATTTTTATTGTCTTAAATCTTGGCCATTTTTGTGTTTTGCTGGGGAATGATGAATAAAGTATCTGTCTTGGAGATGCTTTTGATGTGCTGCTTATCCCTATAGGGACAGTATAATGGGGAAGAGTCCATGTGTCCTTTAATGAGACCTGTTACATTTCTAAAGAAGAAGATCTGGGATCCTTTAAGTGAAGAGTAGAGGACCTGATGGAGATAATGTGGTAGGATTTTGCCCAGAGACTGATTGACAACTTAAAACTTCGAGCACAGCATTCCACTGGGTTGAAATAAGTGAGTGAAGCTTTGCTGGTCTTCCTTACTCTGTTCCTGTGTTTGCTTAGCCAGAAAAGGGAAAAATTAGAAAAGGCATTTTTAAAATTCCTCGGAGGTGTTGGTTCAGTCTGTATGTGACTGAGTAAACAGAGAGATTGTCCTGTGGCTGAGGACAGTCTCTGTTGTTACTTTTTCTTTTAATTGTGAAGGTTGTCTTTGAAGTTGAAAAAAAAAAAATTGCAGTCTTAATCAAATGAGTTAACATGACTTCTGTTGTCTTAACTAATAACTAGAAACATTTGCATGTTCAGCTCCTTTGAACTGGCCTGTTTGTGACTGTGGAGTTAAAAGCATCTTTCATGATTCCTTTGCTCTGTCTCCTCTCCTGTCTCTGCTCTGTCTCTTGGTTTATTAGCTTGCTGTGGGCAAGAGAACTCTTGTGGCAGGGAAGCACAAATCTCTGCTTCATTTTATCAAACAAGAGAAGAAATGCCCTCTAAAGTTCTGCATCCTGGTGAAATTTCTTGGTTGGATATTAAAGTTTTGGCCTTTTGTATCTCCAAATTTCTCCCTGTTAAATTTGACAATTTCTGTGGGACACATGATACTGATCAAGTTTGTGGAATTCACTGACGGAGATTTATCTCCCTGCAGCCTTGTGTAGGTAATTAGAACCTGTCATTTCTCTTGAGAGCAATCCTTTACTTAAAGATAGTTTACCTAAAGGGCTAATGTTTTTTAAAACATTTGCTTTATATAATACAATTCATGAGGAAATGAACTTGGATATTAATAGATATATCTTCCTTCTTGTACAGTGTGGCAAAATAGGAGACTGCTTCTCTCTTTCCTCCCCCTCTAGTAATACCTATAAATTTCAGTGCTAGTAATCTGCCTCTACTAACAAGCATCTGAATTAAGCCCTTTTAGCTTTGGAATGTTGTTCAACAAGCTTAAAATATACTCCAGGTAATACAGCTTTGGTTTAAGTTCTATGTAACTGCTGCTCTCTTTTTTGATAATGGAAGGATATATTTGTCAGTTTTGTGGCATAGGACTGTCTTACACATTAAAACGTGGGTTTTGAAGTGTTTGTGTCATTTTATAGGCACTATGGCTCAAAACTTGAGAGGGGGAAGGTTGTTGTTGCTTTTTAATGCTGTATTCTCTGATAGTGCTGAGTTCTTTTCATGTGTTGAAAGTGCCTTTTTGTTTTGCTCTGTGGAATAAATTGGAGTGCTGGTGATGTGACAGTACAGGAAAGCATTCCCTAAGCCTGAGGGTCTGCAAGTGTGATTTGCTTTTGGAGCTATTGCATTTTTCTTGGAAGATTGTTTTGCTGAAATAATGGCCACAGCATTAAACTTCTGGACCTCTGCAGAAATAAAAAGTAACAGAAAAAATTCAGAAACGACAGGGTTCTGTATCAGGTATGAAATGTGTGTCAGTGGGAGCTGCCTGTATCCAGTACAGCCACATGAGCAAATTTATTAGCAGACTGACCTGTAGCAGGCCCCTGCTCAAAAGAAGAAACCCCCAAAAACCTCAAAACCAAACTCTGGTCCCAGCCTGAACAACTACTCTGTGCAGGTAAGTAAGTTATCTTTGACCTGGATGATTGCAGTCCTGGGATTTGCTGCCCTCCCTGCAGGTTGTTGTGTTAGCCCAGAGGGCTGGTGTGGTGTGGTTGTGTAAAGGGTTGGGAACTCCTCTGGGTGATGTTGCCATCAGACTCCTGCAGCTCTGCAGTCCAGTTCCATGACAGGCACCTTGTAATAGCAAAGCCACTTCAATCCCAGCCTTTTCCATCCCTCAGCTGCCCATTCCCACTCCCTTCACCCAAATATGCTGGGCCTTAGCTTGGGCAATGCACCTCTTTATTGAGGCAGTGAAGAGATCTGGGTTTCACAAGCAAAACAGAAAAATAAGAAGAACCAACCCTTTTTTTTTCTTTTTCCTGTTTTCCTTTTATCATTTCACTCCTCCACATGCCATCATAGATTGGAGGAGGGAATGGGTGACGTAGAGATGAGCAGGAGCCTCTTAAACCAGTTCTGCAGCAGGAGAGGCTGAACGCAGAGCTGCGTAGAGAGCTTCTCTCTTTTACTTTTTTTAAAACATTTATTTATAACCCACTGTCCTGTTACGTTCAGTCCTGCACAGTCAGAGTGAAAGAAGGTGTTTTCTGTTCTTTTGGCTTGGCTTAACATGAGTGGGAAGATTTTTAGAAATGTTCTGTTCATTGACTGCTGCTAGCAGATGGATGCTCTCCGCTTGAAGTGCCTCAGGCCTTGATAATCTTCCGTTTTCTCCCCCTCCCTCCTCCCAGCACACATCCCGGAGTGTGCAGGCTGTGCTAATTTAGTCACAACTTAAAAAGGAGTGATGAAGAAGAAATGCTCAGCTCTAATAGAATTCTTGTCGCTCGTGACATCTTTGGGGAGTACATTTTCATTTCAGGATCCCTAAGGATTTTTTCCAGCAATGTGTATTAAATGTTCTGTGATGCTGCCATGGAGCAGCAGTAAAATTTGTAATGCATTTTAGGACCAAAATGCTAATTCTGTTTATATATTAATCAGTTCAGAAAATACAGCAGACATGACATCCAGCTTGATATTGTTCAAGTATTTTAGTAACCCAGGCTTGACTGTTTCTGGTTCTGAGGTGGCTTTGCCGTTTCTCTGAAATACAAAGCAAACCTTTAAACAATAATTTTGTTAACCTAGTATGTTAAAACGTTTGAACCAATTACTGTATTTTACTAAACTGAGTGTTCCTATGGAAAGAATTTTCCTTCCTTAACTTTAGAAGTCATCTTATGCTAGGTCTGAGGAGTTTGATTAATTTTTTAATAGAATCACAAAAATTTACCACTTGCTGGTAAAAATTGCATGTATTTTAAATGGAGAAAACCAGACTTACAAGCTGTTCTTCTATGCTGATGACTATGCCTTAATTTAGTGGATGTGTTCAAAATCCTGTACAGCTTCAATCACCAGGTGGTGCTGTTACACACTGCTCAAAACACGCCTGGAAAGTAAGTTCCAGTTCTGCCATTGCCATACTTATTCAAGTGTAATTTCATGGGAGGAGTGGTGAGATAGAGAATTTCTTTCTTTAACCTTGTCTTTAAAGTAGAGCCTTTCTTGAAAATTTTGGGTTTGCTCTTGTGCGAGCTGCTTAGAGCAGAATTTTCTCACGGTTTATGACAATGTTTGATGTAAAAATGTTATATGGGATAATTTAGGAGGTTGGATGCTGGGTGTGTGGGACCATATCTGGGCTGTAGCCAGCGTGATTCCTTCTTGGGTGCTGAAATTATGAAGGCTTGCAGTAAGGGATGAAGGAGCATAATGTGCAAGTACTGAATGTTTTAGCAAAGGTGAAAGGCTGAGGAGTGATGTCTCTTCATAAGCTGGACACAACCTGTTTCGTGAATGAGATGTAATTTAACCTGGTGAATTTGGAAGGGCAAGAACTCCAGTCTGTTCTGGAAAGACTCTCTTTAAAAAAGAAATCCAGGCTCCTAATGCACAGTTTCTTTTCAATATCTTCAATAAATGTAATGCTTTTCCTCTTATTTAGAGAAAAACTTTAAACATACATATAAAATGTAGTAATTTTCTTTCCCTCAGCAGTTGTAAAGTAATTAGAGTTGTAAAGAAAGTTGCTTTTTTCCTAAGGCTTTGCAGAACTGGTTGTTTATGGTTAAACGTGGAATGGGAAATCATGAGTTTAAAGTTGCAAACTCTTCCTTTAGATGAAGACGTTTTCCCCCTCTTTGTACTCAAATAATTGAATCATTTTGGACAATAAAAACAGCTAAGTACTAGGCTGCTTAGACTAAACCTAAGTAGTGCTAAACATGTAGATAGAAATGAAGGAAGTTTAAGTAATTCTCAAATGCATACCCCTCCTGAAGGCATTTTTACTGCTGTAATTTTAGATGTAATTTCCTACATTAAGAATGTAACACTTGAAAAATGACTGTAATTATTTCCTACACAGAGACTTTTCTTTTAACTTTGTTTTCTAATAGAAATTATAAGCAAATGACACATACAAAGTAGAGAGAGAAGTACAGCGTGGTCTCCTCAAGCTCAGGCTCTAGTGTGGCAAGGAGTTGGGTTTAGCACACTTAAGCCTGGTTTTGATCCATGCTGTGTAGACCTGCCCTGGATGTCAGCAGGAGCTGTATTTGCTTAGCATTATTGTTTGAGACATCAAGTGTATACCTAGAAGCTGGCTTTAATCACCAAGATTTAAAGCCTTCATGCTGTTACAACAAAGCTGTCCCAAACAAACACAGCGAAAATTAATTGGAAAGGCCATTGATTGCTTAGGTGTTTAAAGTCAGTTCAGAGGATTCCTGCGTTTTCAACCCGAAGAGGCTTCTCTTAAGTTTGAACAACAGAAAAATCAAAAATGGATCTTTCTTCAAAGAAAGGTCATTAGCACTGAATGCAACAAAACAAGTGGCTAATTATATTCAAATGTGTGACTCCCTAAGTAGTTATATTAAACGAATGAACATATAAAAGATTTTTTAATAATATCAATTAGGAATGGGATTTTTAGAAGAAAGCTGTGTACTCTTCTTTTATACTCAGTTGATTATTTGTACTTTTGGGTAGTATATTATGAAATGTATAATATTAAGAAAGCAGTTTAGGATCACAGTTCCAGTTTCTATGGTATACACAGAGCTCTGGTCATGCAATCACTTAGGATGTACAGGAATTACACCCACTCCTTCCCCTGTATGGTTGTCATTCCTCAGAGAGAATGTATTGATTAGTGTTTCCATTGTACCTTAGATAGGCTATTTGATTGCTCTTATAAATCAGTATTCAGGGAAAGCATTCTGTGCATTTTTATGGTAGGAATCATGAACTTGCTACTTTGCTTTGTAGTCCATCCACTTAGGATGAATTTCTGAGAATGGGTTGCTCTGCAGACACTGGTCATTAGGTCTGGTCTGAGGCTTGAGGGTTTTTGATAACAATATAGAACTAAGGAACTTGAGGTTGCTTGTTTCCTGTCCTTACAAAATTGATGTGCAAGACAAAGCCACGTTCAATGTCCTTCCATTTTAGAAAGCATCACATTATCTTGTCTAAAAGGGAGACATAAATACTGTGGTTTCCAGGCACGCTCTCATGGGTTAGCACCAGGTGCTAAAGCATGGGTGATCATCCTTAAAAGTCATCCTGGTACTTATTTCCAGAGTTTGGCAGAGCCAGTTGATGCATTTCTGGTTCCACTGGGCACATGTGCATACACCTGCAAGCTCAGACAGATGCATAGAAATACTTCTACATGGGAAAAGACAATTTTTAAATTAGATTAGGAGATGAATGAGTTTGCTTGGGACATGTAGTGACAGGACAAGGGGAAATGGCTTTATGTTGAAGGAGGAGGGTAGGTTTAGATTAGATATTAGGAAGAAATTCTTCCCTTTGAGGGTGGTGAGGCACTGGCTGATGCTGCTTGGAGAAGTTGTGGCTGCCCCATCCCTGGAAGTGTTGGTGGATGGGGCTTGGAGCAACCTGGGATAGTGTCCCTGCCCATGGCAGGGGTTGTTGGAGCTTGATGATCTTTAAGGTCCTTTCCAGCCCAAACCATTCTGTGATTCTATGATGCTTCTATCCTTTTAGACAGAGCATAGAAGTTGTGTGTTAGGGATGAACTGTGCTCAAGGCTTATGGCTGCACTTCTTGCCAAGGCTTGTCTCACTTCTCTTTCTTGCTCTGGCTGATGCCTGTAGAAAACTGTTTGTGTTTTTTCCTTGGGTTGTGTCTCAGCACAAAATTTCAAGAGCACAGGGAGCTGGTGCAAGGGGTGGTGGTGGGATGGATAGGGGATGTTGTATTTCCCCTTTCAGCTGTCACTGGCAATATCCTCCTCTGCTATTTTACCTGATTTATTACAAAAGAAAAAAGTAGATTTCTTCTAATTCAAGAAAGATTGGGAAAATACTCTTACAAAAAATAAAATTATGAAAAGTACAGGCCCAGGTGGTCCAGTTGAATCTAGTCTTCAGGCTGAGGTTTTTGTGTGTTCTCTCCTGCTTTTTACCCTACGTTTGCTGTGGAGTGAAGAGAGGAAAACAGACTTTATATGAAAATCCAGTAAATCACTAATAGCTCTTAATTTATCATTCACTCCTCTCTAATTACCAGCCTCCATTTTAAATGTGAGATGAATCCTCACAATTTGCTAATCCAAATTCATCCTCATTTTCAAAGGTGAGGATGAAACTGTCCTCCTATTGTCAGCAAATCAGCATCTATAAATTAGGAGATTTTAGAGGGGTTGCCTTATTATCCTGAGCCCCAAGCAGCTTGCCAAATCCAAGCAGGTGTTATGTTTGCTTGCTTCCCTGGTTGTGAAAGCTCAGGGAAAATAGCTAGAAATAAAATTATTTAATGTCAGCAGAAATCTTGTAAGTGATTTCATAGCTCTACTAATGTGGGTGAATAGCCTTGCAAATACAGTCCCTTTCCACCTTAAAAAAAAAATTCTATATCTAAAGGTTTCTTCTCTTTAGAAGGTAGGAAGTGGGGAAATAATCTGACATATTTAGCTACATGAAATCTTTGTTTTTAAACTTAAATACAAGGAAAATAATTTACAAGGTTGCTTAGTGATACTGTGGGAAAATGTGTATCTTGAGACTATTCAAAGGCATCTCAAAGTAGATTTAGAAACTATGGTTCCTGACAAGCACTAGAAAAAAAAATACTGCTTCTGGTGCAAGCTGAATCAGTCCTTGAGTGTGTCAAGAAAGAATACCACTTTTCAAGTGATTTTTGGAACAAATCCAGGGTGCTTGTGAGGTGACGTTTGTTGTCTGAGTGGTCTGTGTTATTCCAGCTGGCCCTATACTAAAAGTTAACTCTTGCTTGCTGCCAGCTTCTTTCTTGAGAGCAAATGGGTATCTGTAGCTTTGGTCAAAATAAAGTTGTTAGACATCCTGTGGATCATAAACATACTCCTGTCTCTTTGTGTTCTCTGTCCATGGTGAGTCCACCATGCATTGATGGCAGATGGTCTCCTCAAGGGTAATTTGCACCCTATTATAGATCTGGGGGAACTGGGAATATAAAAAAATGTTCATTTTGCAGGATTGCAGTGGTGCTCAGATGCTCTTTTTGCCATTGGCTACACAGTTTTCCTACTGCATGTGTGGGTAGTTTGTTTCCCCCAACATAGCTCTTTACTGTTTGATCTGACATGTACGACAAATTTCACTCTGAGAGCATTGCAGTGTTTGATTCTAGCTTTAAGAAGAAGGGGAAACTTGACGTTGATCAAGGTCTTTGACACAGAGGGGAAATAAAAAGCTTTGAGGTTGTTTTGGATTTCTGAGAAACACTGATTTGTCGTGCCAGCAAAGTCAAGTTGTGGGATTGCAGTGACGCTGAATATTAAATACCAAATTCAATATCCTAAGAAAACTTCAGCAGAAGATAGAGGGGAGCATAAGGGAGTATAAGCAGTCACATGGAAACAAAAATCAAGTTCTTAAAAAAATACATTTGGAATGAATTGTCTCCTCTGCATTTTGTGGCAGAACTCAAGGGCTGTCACCTGCCTCCGTGGCTCAGCACAGGGAATCGTGTGTGGTTTTCCATCTCCTCCAGAAGCACTCGCTCCCTGTTCAGCTAAGAAGGATCCTTGTGTCAGGTATCCATTCCTGATCCAGTCTGTAAAAAGCATAAAAAGGAGACGACATAATAACAGCCACTTGCAACAAGATGCTGTTGAAGTTTGAGTGCTCTGATTTCAAAATGATAACAGGTACTGTTACTAGAGGGTAAAACCACAGCTGATTTGAGGCCCTCAGAAATGTTTGGGTGTGCCAAGTTCAGCTTCCTATCCATAGGGGCATAGCTTTCAGTAGGAGTTGAGTGCTTCAGATAGTAAAAGCTGGATTAAACAAAGCAGCACCCATACTTCTTGTTGTTGGACAAAAGGATGGCATTTGACCATAGAGAAATGTGAACTTTGGTGTGTCCTGTTGCTGTTGTAGCTGCCAGAGACACGGATCTGTGGATGGAAGGTTATCCTGCACAAGGCTAGGCAGAATTTCATCAGCCTGTCTGCTTTTCATAAGACTTGAGTAAGATACAAAGGGTAGGAAGGGCCAGATTATAATTGTTTTGCAGAGGGAAAACATGGTCCTTGAGGCTGATTAATGTAGCAATAGAACTTCTGAGGCCTTCAGTGAGGAGCTTGTAGCATAAACAGGTCTGAGGCAGGCAGTTGATTGAAGTGTTTGTTTATTTTTGTGGATCTTGAAATAGGTCAGTAAATAGAATTTACTCTGTGGACTGTATTGAAGCAATATGTTAGTTAGGTTCGAGATGATGCCGATGTTAAGCAATTCCTTAGGGCAGCTTCCTTGATTGCAACTCCACAAAGTCAAAGAAAAAGCTCATTTTGCTGTTTGCAGCACCTGCCTGATTGAAACTCTGAGGCAGGTCGTGTTTTATAGTATATATATAGCTTATTAAAAAAAAAATTCTAAACACTGTCACTAATCAGAAAATGCTATGAAATTTAGACCTGTCTGTAGTCAGACCAGGGCAATATTACAATCAGATAGATCATTCTCCCAACTGGTCTCAGAATTATTTTGGGTGCATGTTGCAATCAATACTCTTTCTTGTGTTGAGCATCCTGTAGGAGCAGTGGCAGTATCAGGGGAGAAGAATCTATGTCTCCTTTAATGAGATCCGTTAGGCTGCTGTATAGCAATCATCACATAAATCCACTGATTTCTGTTTAAGTCTTTAGTCAGTATGTTCTCTGGTAGCTATTTTTCACCATACCATATTACTTAGAGGAAAAGGAATTAATAATGCATCTAGTCTTGGATACGTATGTTTAATGGATGATCTCACATCCTATCTTGGAGTCAGACTGCACAGAAAAAACCCTCTTGTAATTGATCTTTGAGGTTCAGCACATAAAGAATAGAAAAATGTAATTGTGCTTACCTAAAATTTTCTTTAACCACCAAGGACTGGCACACAGGAGGTAAGTGGATGATCTAGAAGAGCAAAGGAAGTTGGTATCTGAAGACTTCGTTACGGAGAAAATTTCTCAGATTTTGTTGCATGAGCACATGTTGAGAACTTTTTTTGGTGGGATGTGCTGTTAATACAATATTTAATAAATAATTAATACCATTTAATAAGTAATAAATATTTAATTTAGGAAAACTAGAATGGAGTGGTGACTGGAAAAAAAATTAAAGAGGCAGACACTTGAGTAGGTGGATCTTTGCCTACCAGGTCAAGCTGTTCTGTGGGACTGACAGTGGGTCTGTGTTGTTCTGTGTCAGACTGAGCAGGCTGAAGGCTGTTGGACGAGTCAGCAGTGGTGGCTATTTGGGGAGGAAAGGGTGAAGGAATTTTTTTTCCCTTGTTCTGTACACTCAGAATACAGAATGATTCTCTCATGCAAAGCAGCCTCTCTCTGAAGGTTACAGTTTTGCAAAAGCATAAGAACTTCCTTTAACCTAGTAAATCATCTTAGCCCATTTTTTCTTACATAGAGTCATTCCATATCATGAATTTTTCTTGTGTTTTGCCCTTCCTGGATTCATATGTTCCAAGCAGTGGGAGTTTCCACCAGTTCCCTTGGGAAACTATTATGAGGTCCAGTGAGTTTTGTTGTAAGGTCCTGTTAACATAGTGCTTACATTTTCCATTAATTTCATGTTATTAACCCTTAGGCATGAACTCATGCTTGTATCTATTTATGGCTTAAACTTCCCTCATCTTCCAGAGATCTACTGATCTTCTGTTCTTCTCTTAACAAATCATGTCTGATAATTAGGTGAAGGTTCTAAGTTCAATCTCTGGGTCTTTAAACACCCACCCCCTATCTCCCAGCCATGCTCTTAATCTTTTATTCTAGCATGATTGGGGTTCCAGAGAACCAAGCATAGTGAGAATTTCCTCATCCCAAACAGTTGGTGATGTATGACATCCCGTACATAAATAGTAGCCTCATATAAATGGAAGACATCACAAACATACAGATAAATATTATTCAAATATGCCAAATGTTTTCTAAGAGGGCCATGATGGCTCTCTAGAAATATGTATGTGACGTTGTACTTTTAATTCTTTACCGAAACATTCTGTACATCTGACTTACATAAATGTTATTTTTTTAAAGAAATACAAGGCTGTTCCTGAAATATGTGCATTCTGTCTTTAAACATAAATCTCCTTCCAACTCCAGGCTGAAGTAGATACCACAAGAGACTGACTTGAAAAATGGTATCACAGATTCACTACATGGTTTAGCTGAGATTTGTGGCAACCTTCACTTATGCTTAGTTTAAAAACGAAGAAAATGCAAATTTGAGGCTGAAGCCCTGTCCATAATGTCTTCTGTCATCTCTGGGCAGTACAGAGGTGCAATTACCAGGGGCAGCTGTAGCTTTGATCTAAATAGGCCGTTTGTGGTGCTAAAGGAGAGCAGCCCCTGCAGAATCACACTGCTTGCATGAATGCTGTAGCTGATGGACTCAGCTGCCAGGGACAAGCTAAGGGCAGAATTTAATTCTTTAGCTGCAGTCTGGATAAAGATTGATGCTGTCTTACCTAACTGCCAGGTTTCTTATCCCTTCTGTATAAAGGAATAAGTATTTGACCACTCGTCAGCTTCATATAAAAATACCTTAAATAAGTATTAACCTAATACAGTCTCTCTTGCTTTTGTAACAGCTCTGTGCCTTTCCCAGCTTGATTTCAGTTCTTTCTTTCTGCTTCCATTTTTAGATCATGTTTTATCTCTTATCCCTTTGATATCTCTAATAACTCCCGCTTCTTCTTCACCCCCTCAACTACTTCTCTCTGCATCCTTTTTACCTTGATGTCTTCTCACTGTATTTCCATGTTTTTAGATGATTTAAGAAATTTGCCAATTATTTGATATTTATGAAACTTTTACTTTGGAAATGACTGTGTAATCTTCTTTGACTGCCAGTTGGGTAGGGTCTGGATGTGAAGAGAGAGCCCTTTGTTAGATTTGTATGTGGAATTATAGGGGTAAGAAATGGAAAGAAAACCCCAAAGCCCAAAAAACAAACCCACACAACAAAAATCAGAGCCCCAAAGTAGCTTTGGGCTCACAGGCCTTTTTCAGTCCTGAGGAAGCAGCAGGAACCTTAAGTAGAGGCTGAGAGCAGAATGGGTATTAGTCTCTCTCTGTACAGTCCTTCCTGCCTGCACAGTTGGATGATGGAGAGTGGAAATAACTTACCACTAACAGTTGTGTTTTGACAGAACAACTGGTGTGCAGAGGAGCAGGGCTGAACTCTAGGAGAGGAAAATTGTTCTGCACGTGTCTGAGGACAAGTAAATCTCAGACATGTTATAAAAGGTGAGTGTTAAAGGTGGACAAGGAAAGTAGGGAAGATTCACAGGGATATGCAGGGGCCTTTTGGCAGGAAAAGGGAAAGGTTGGACTGGCTTTTATAGCAGGGAATATGGATTAAACAGGAAGGTTGTTTTTGTTGTTTTTTTTTTTAAACAATCTTAATGTGTGTGACCTTATCTAATGGTTGCTGCAGTGCAGCTGGGAAGTGGTAATTGTTCAGCTGTGGTAACTCAATTACTTCTGCTCCTGTCCCTGTCCCTTGGTCTCAGTGGCAGTTCTGGCCAGGGGATACCATCAGCTCCTGCATCCTCCTCATCCATGTGAAGCACTGTGACTCCCGGGGCTCCTGTCGGCTTCCATGGTGTTTGCAAGGCTGAAAAATGGCTCCTGTCAGCTCTCACTCTTCTGTGCCTCGTGAAAGCCCCGATCTGCAGGGAAGGCAGGAGAACTGGCTGTCAGCGAGCAGATAACGCTGCTCTGATTTATATGCTGCTCGCATCTGCAAAGTTTTCCACTGCAGCAATGGATCCCTTTGTGTTCAGTCTTCATTTTTGTTTTGTTTTAAAGATTTTGATAACTTTCACCAATAGGCAGTGGAATTTTTTCCTATATTGTGCTGTATTCACGAATTTTTCTATCTGTGTAGATTGATGACGGTTGCTTGTTAGTTAAATGCTTTTTGTTTTGTAAAAATATGAAATAAGTTCTATCTTTCTCATAAAGCTAGAATTGCAGGTCTTTAAAACTTTTAAAAAGTGATCTTTTCACAACTGTCAGATTATGTCATGAGCAAGTATTTTTCTTTTTTTTTCTTGCAGTGATGTAGAAATGATTTTGGGTGGTTGAAGGTAGTGCTTGGATCAGCAGTAATGCTGTGTGACAGCAGAAATGTTCCATTTCTTGTTGTGACAAGAGTAACAACTGGTAATTGATAAGTGTAGGGAAAAGCTTTAAATATATATAGATATAGAAAAATCTCTAAGAATAACTGTCATTTAAAATGTAATTGAAAAAAAAAAATAAAATCACTGTCCAAACAATACAGAGGAAGATTAAAGCAAGGCATAACTGGTGGTGCTTTCAGAAGGAAATCTTGCATGTCCAAAAGCTACCACTATCTAAAAGTTCTTGGTGTTTTAAATTTTTCGTTCCAATTCCCTTAATGTGAGACAGGTAAGGGTTATGCTACATTAATCATACATGTGCTCACAGTTCTTGCCAGTAGTGCAGCTTTCCAGCTGTTTCAACTTTGAAACAGCTGCAAATCTTCTGCGAAGAAAAAAAGTCAGTTAGCTAAACTTTCGGATATAAAAAAGGCCATATTTGCTTTTTTCCAAAATGACTCTGCAACGACCTGAAGCATTCTAATAGACAAATAACTAATGAGCAAGATAGCATTTGTTTAAACTGTGGTAAGTCAGACTTTGGTGTAAGCTGCCTTGTATGGGAGGAGCAGCGAGGGCTGGGAGCAGTAGCAGGGAAGTAGGAGGAAGCGTAGGGATACTGTGTACTTTTCTCTTTGACCCATTTAGGCTTCAGTCTCACATTTGCTTTAAGTTGATCCATGTGTATGTGGCTGCTGACAGCATTTCTCCTCGCCCCTGCCACATTCTGCCGCCGTTGGGGCTTGGGATCCTGCACGTCGAGTTACATGAGGGAACTGGTCCAAATGAAAATTTAGCTTTTTTTGTTGTTTGGGTTGATTTTCAGCACTGCAAATTCCCTCATCTGTATCAGTGTGTGGCCATGTAAATGTCATGGTGGAGGTGGGAATGCTGTCTGCAGGAACAGCTTGGGCTTAAGCTTCACTTAAAACAGTCGGGATCCAATTCCTTCAGTGCTGGTGAATCAACAGATAAGGGTTTTGTTGGGGTTTTCTTGCTTTTTTCTTTTAATGTCAGCATTAACTATGGTTTCCCAACGGGACACCGTAAGAGAAGTTCATTAAGGACTTTATGAGCAAGCAGTTCCTTAGCTGTGCTGAAAAGAATAATGAAGCAGGGTTAAGAAATGAGCAAGCTGCTGTCTTGAGGATGATGGGCAAGATTAGCAATAGGTTAAGTGCAGCCCCTGCTTCTAGTCTGGTGTTGAAGTGTGGGTAGCAGTTAGATGGATAATGGGAATGAAATGGCAGCAGAAGTGCCACCTGTGAGGGAAGCAGAATTCCAGGAGCTGAATGCAGAAAATCAGAGGAACCACTTGCGATGCCAGATTTTTCAGAGTGGGTAAGAAATTAATTCAAATGGCCAGTTGCTGTATATGCAAAGAGGCTCTCCATGTGGGAGTGGTGTCATTGGATCAGGGAATGGAAAACGTGCTTGAGGAGGGGGGTGGGAGAAGTTATTTGCAGGCCTGCTTTGGCATTAATGGAATACAAGGGCCAATTTTGAGGGAATGAATACTTAAAGAAGTGCGGATAAGTGCTGAGAAGAGATGTTAACAGCAAATTTTCTAGGTGAAAGAAAAGTAGCTTAGTATCAAATATTTAAAAAGTGGTTGCAGTACTGACCACTATCTGAATTTTTAAGCCATTCATCTTAAAGATGCATGGTTGTTCTCTTTAGCTGAATGAGCCTTTGACATGCTCTGGAAGGGCTTTACCAGGACAGAGGGGAGCTGCACCTGGTAGATGGGGCGCTCTCGTGGGAGGCACAATGGATGGGTTGGATTGCTGTCAGTGGGCAGAGAAATTGAATACAGGTCTCTGCACTGAGATAGGCTGGGTCTGGATCTACAAAGATAAAGAGGAGGCATCAATCCTTCAGTAAACAGGCCTGGATTAAGTCTTTTTTATTTCAGAAGGTTATTTTTAACACGGAGCAGTTTTACTGGTTTGGTTTTCTGTCCATCGCCACAAACAGTTTTGCTGGCACAGTTGGTGAAGTATTGCAGGGAAAGGGCCAGGAGCTGTTTCATTCTGCTGAGATAACAGGAACAGAGTGTATCCTTGGGCAGCCCCTGAAGCAGGTCTGGCAGGTGACACAGGCACTGGGGATGCATCAGTCGGAGCAGGGCCAAGTGTTCACGGGCTCCAGGTTGCTCAGCCTGGGGATTGACACATCCTGTAGAGGAAATGGGGAGTTCTTGTGTGGAAGAGCCTGGGCTTGGGGATGTGGGGTGCACCCACAGCCAGATGGCAAGATAGGGGTTTGGTGCTAGGCAGAGCGTGGGCATGAGGCCAGCATGGTCATCACTTTCCTCACAGGCAATTAGGTGTTACTGGGAATAACTCTTAGCTAACCTTGATAAAATTAAACTTGTTATTGTGCTGGGTCAGCACTGCTGCAATGTCCTGCTGTGCTGCTACTTTTACTGCTCGTTGGCCTTTTTCCTTACAGGCTCACAGGGATAAAGCTGTTCCTCACTTCCAGATTTGCGTGTGTGGCTGGAAATGCTCGGTGTGAGCGCCTCAGCCACGGCCTCGCTTCCCTCCCTGCCTCCCCCCATCGCTTGGGCTTTAAATGGTTTCTTGTCTTTGATCACAGGGCTCTACCCTTGATTAGGCTGCTGGGACCAGCCTTCATGAGTGTAGCCCCACTGATAGTCCTGCACTGTCCCTGTTGTGCCTTTGTTTGTTTGTTTTACTGATTTGTAATACAAATAACATAGAAGCCTGGCATAGAGCAAAGAGCAGGAAATTCATTCAGGCTTTGAGCTGGGAATTGCTGAAATT
The DNA here is from genome assembly GCA_013397915.1 of Daphoenositta chrysoptera. NCBI lineage: Eukaryota > Metazoa > Chordata > Aves > Passeriformes > Daphoenositta > Daphoenositta chrysoptera. The sequence continues at coordinate 44,088 of VZRO01003987.1, read as the reverse complement.
GAAAGATGTGACAAAGCATGCAGGGATGCTCACACATAAAAACTGCTCTTTTTTCCCTTTTTTTGGAGTTCTTTTGGGGAGTATTTTCAAAGAAAGAAAAGGAATGAAAACCCAAATGCAGAACAAAATCTATACATAAAATTCAGTTGGTAAAGTAATTCAAATGCTGGAAATGAATACCCAAGCGAAAACCATCCGAAATGTTTCCTTTTATAGAATCTAGTGTTTGTTACCATAACAATCCTTTTTGCAAAAGAAGGATTAGTGCTGTTAACATGACTCCATTCCCTGATTCAGGTAGCACTAGTTTCCAGGGCCCTTTGAGCAAATTGCAGAAAGGGGGGGAAAATCCATATGCCTGGGTTTTGATGGTGCACTTCAGTATCATAATAACAATTCATTTAGGTTCTGGCTTTGTACTGCCTGCTATTTCCCTAGAAACTTATGCTTCGTCCTGACAAGTACTATGAAATAGCAGTGTCACAGCCTCTGTCAGACTGAAGGAAAGGCTGCAGATGAGCAGGCAGAAGCCAGATAAGAGTAATGTAGAGCTGTAGCTGCTTGACATTACTGACTTTTAAGGATCCAAAAAAAGGTATGATTCCTCTTCCATAGGCAAAGAGAACAAGACGTTTCTGTAGTAACGAGATCATAAAAGAAAGAAAATTGCTTGTAAAGAATATGTCTGATTTTCCCTCTTTTTCTACTTTGCTTCTATTATAACTTAAGCTGCAGTTTTGCTTTCAACTGCCTCTTGTGTAAGCATTTAATATAACCAAGATATTCTGCAAATCTATTTTTTTGACAGTGATTTCTGGCCTACACATTTTGTTGTGTAATAACCACTGTTTCCTCTGTCAAAAGAATGGAAATTATCTGAAATAAAAGGATAGTAGCGTTCAGTGGTCCTATCTGAACTTGTCACTTCAGGTCTGCTGTGCCAGTTCAAAGCATTGAGGTTGGCATCGGATGAGAAGACGATGGTGTTTCTTTTAGCATGCTGGGAGTAGATGGATAGAAACACTTTTTTTTTTAGTAGGCTTGGAACTAAAAGCTGAAAAGGGCCTTTTGTTTTTTGCTGCAGATTCAGGAGTGTGATAAACTTTACTACTTGGTAGCCTGGGAACTTGATTTTGTGTGTTGATTACAGCAGTGCAAACTTCTCTCTTTCTTTCACTTCTCCCCCTGCCTCCCCCTCCACCCCAATGGTATGATGAGCCTTTGAGAAATAAATGGGAATTGCGTGGTGTGTGCTCTGTGCATTGCAAAATTTCTGTAGTTTCTAGACTTTTGTTCTTTTGCTCTTTAAAGGAAAATTTATTACTGTTTTACTGGTGAGGGAAGGGGAAGGATTTTTGAAACCTTGCTGTTGGGCTTGTCCTGCCTTGTTTAAAAGACACTGTTCCCGGCCCTTCTCCCATAGGTACTTAGATACCAGTTTTCTTGCCATCACTAAATTGCAAGGGCAGCATGAAGTGTAAGCTTTGACCTCAAAGGTGCTGTTTCTTGTGGTTTAAAAAGAAGAATCCCAGCATCTGTCAAAAACCTGTAAGGCCCAAAAGAGGCAATGCCTATTGCAAGTTACTAAGAAAAAATGCACCTACTAAGAGACTTGTTTTACCCCCGTATATTTTGTGTTATAACTTGTGCTTCTGCATAGGAATTCGGAAAAAAAATGCAATACTTAATTCTGACTGTTCCATGTGATAGTATTTCTTTGTTGTACTGAGACAGTAGCTGCAGGTTTTTAGAGCAGGGTCACATTGAAACTTTTTAAAAGCTGTCCTGCAGGATAAAATGGATAAGAAAGTCAGGAAACTGTTGTCCTGAGTGTGCTATAACCCAGAGCACGGCAGGGTTTGAAGGTGTGTCAGTTCTTTTCCATCCAGAAGAGCATCTCAGTTCATTGGAGTTTCTGACACTGTGATGGAATCGGGTGAACACTGAGTGGAGCAGATTGCGAATAAATTGCACTGTATTGTTGGATATTCCCACTGTTTTGGCTGATCCTCGGATCCTCAGGCTTGCTGCATCCTTGCAGCTGGCTGGACCAGCTCACTGGGACCATACGGTGAGAGTGGCAGGGAGGGCTGACTGAAGCCACGCTGGAGTCAGAGCAAAGATGGAGACAGGAGGGAAACAGCAACTGCAAGGTTATAAAATGCTACCCAGCTAGCGAGGAGCAGTGTGGGAGTGGGAGGACGTTCAGGGGCTGATCTCCATCATGCAGTGCTGTAGGTCTGCTGGAGGGAATTGCTCATCTTCCCAGCCCTGGGGCTTGCAGCTGCTCGCAGCTCCTCCCTGCGCTGACCCTCTTGCTGGGGGAGCAGCATCCCGATGCTTAGCAAGGTTTGTGGCTGCCACTGCTCAGTTTTGAGGACTTCTCATATTGAGGACTGAGTATGAATGAGTATTTGGACTCTTTCCTTGTTTGTCTGCAGTAACTGGAGCATTGGATAGAGAATTCATTTTGATCAGTTGTTTTCTTAAGCCCAGTTTCTCTATGTATGAACATCTGCTCTTCAGATACCAACAGATTAAATCACTGTATTTATAGTTAAATAAAATATTATGGAGGCACGTTTTTCAGCTCTGGAAATGTCAGATTGGTGAGCTCGGCAGAAAAGGTTGGAAGTCACAAAATAACATACTTTTGGTTGTCATCTGACTGGGGTGAGGGCACTCCACAATGGTTTGGTTGTGTACTGCAGTACCGGGGTGACAGCCATCTAGCTAATATCTGCCTTTTCTTGGACTCTGTGAAGTACCTTCTTCAATCTGGGAAGGAACCAGAAGGAGTAAAAGGTATCCTGAAGTTCCCTGTGGAGAAATCTAGAAGCACGATTGCTAATGCTAACTTTTCCAGCTATTTTTTTCTTAGTGTTACATAAGATACCAGAAAAATAGAATTTTGTTGTCGTGTTAAATTCAAGGGGCGGAGGTGGTGATGGGGAAACAACAAAGCTTTTGATCTTTCTTTAGTAAATAGGAGACTGGTTACAGAATGTAAATGTTTATCTTAGATGATGCTGTAAGCAGTACATTTCTTTCTCTCTTCTCACAAATAAGGACAAAACCAAGTTAGTCATCAAGATACACATGATTTCTAGGATGATTCTTGTCCTGAATTAAGTTGTTCATTTTGGGGATAAGCAGCAGTGTAACAGTTGTCTTGTTTTTCCACAAACTGTGCGGCTGATATAATACCACAGAGCAGCTTGAGGGAGTCCTAGCACACAGAATTAAAGCCTTCTCTGGTCTGCAGAAAGTTGAGTAAAACATTCAGAGAAATAGCATTTCCTAAGTAGACAAGTACCTTTCTCTTAGATCTCTTTGGTATTTTTTCAGTAGACAGTTACTCCTGAAGTAATTCTACTTTAAAATATTGGTGGTGGATGAAGAGCTCAGCTAAAAATGCATATATTACTCAAACAAGCATACTGTTTTCTTAGGATGGATTATGATGAATTAATTATATTGCAACATTTGAAATTAAGAAAAGGTTAAATACTCAGAATATTAATGGTTGCTTGGGGATGGGAGCAGCTCACTGGTGAAAATAGCTTATGAAAGAAATTAATTTCAAGTATCTTCCTCTGTGTTATTCTTTTTTTCCTCTTTTGGTGTGTTCTTTGTTTTTGAAGGGAAGCTGCTTTGCTGCCACTGCAAAATGAGTTTTTAGTACTCAAGTGCATTTCTTTCCTCCCAGATGAGTATAAACTGATTCTTTTTTAGGGACAGAAGAAACAGCATACAGGCTGCAGAGTGTGAAATAAAATTCTGGAAAGACTGGGTGCTAGTTAGTACCTGAATTTTGGGAAGATGTGGTATTTGTATTTGAGGATGGTGAGTGTCAGTCCAGGGCCTGCTGATGACAGTGGAAAAACTGTTCACCTAATGGGCTTTGGATTACCCTTGAGTAGCTTATTGTGCCCTCACCTCCCATGGAGGGTGATGGATCCTTCCTCTGCTCTTACGTCTTCATCCCAATGTTTTACACCTGGTTGGCCAATGTGCCTTAAAGATATCTTGGTGGTGAGTGCAATAATTTCCATGTGTGCAGGAAGAAGCTGCTGCTTTGAGGCAGCTCCTGTTTGGCCGGAGTCCTGCTGACCCCAGCTGCCTGGCTGGAGTCACTTCTTGTTAAAACCAGCGTCTTTGGCAAAAGGTCGTTCAGAGGTTAAGCATTTTTACCATGTTATTAGTGATGATGATGTAGGGATTCGCATAAAATTAAGATGTGTGGTCTGTGCAGGAGCTGGTGGTGTTCTGGGAACAGAACACTGTGAGCAGTGGTGGGCACAGCAGGCACCTTTGTGCCCCTTCCACAAGCTGCTCATGACATCTCTGAAGGAAACAGATGAGTGTTTCCTGTAAATATGTGTGCTGGAAACATCTGCCCAGCACATTGAATTAAAGGATTTTTCTTGATGTGCTGTCTGACCCCGTATGCTGAGGAACTTCAGTGCTCTGTTTTCCTCATGACTTCCCCCATCTTTTTCTTAAGCTGTCTTTTCGGCACATTCTTCTGAAGCTGGAGCTGTGGGGACGGATTGGACCTTGCTTCCCCCATCTGTCCCAGCAGCTGGACCACTTCCTGCCGTGAATCATCCAGAACACACTTTTTTTCTTTTTATTGTTTTATTTAAGGGTGAAGGCACATTTGTTTCCTGAAGCCACAAGCTAATCTAAGTAGTCTGGCAGACAAGCCTCAAATGAAGGCTGGGGTGCGAACGTGTTTGGAGGAAGGAAGTGCCTCCCATCGTTGGGATCACGGGCAAGCCAGGAGCAGAGCTCCTTTCCTTGTGGACTTCATTTGTGGTCAGAGGAACAGCAAACTCCTTCACTTCTTGGAGAGCTGCAGCAAAATGTCTCCTCTGTTTGCACATCAGTGTCAAACACAATGTGACCTCTGGTTTTTGGCTACAGCTAATCAAGTGCTAATTGGCAAACGATGTTAAGGGAGAGGGGCATAATCTTTTGTCTGAGAAGTCTTGGCTGTGGCTTGGATCCTCTGTGGGACTGATGTTTGTGGCTTAGTTTTCCAGAGCTCATTGATTGCATGTGTTTCAATTTTAGCAGTCCAAAACAAGGCTATTTTTTTTGTCCTGAGGAGCTGAGACTGAATAGTTCCTGAAACTTGAGAGGTCATTGTATTTCACAAAGACGTGAATCCAAAATCTGCCTCCTTAATTTTGTCTTTAAAAAAAAAAAAAACCAATACTAAAAGACCCCAACCTAAAAGCACATTAACTGCATAGTTGTTAAGCTTTTCTTTTCCTTGTTAATTTTTCTAGGGAAGCGTCAGATTCACCACTTGGGAAACCAGCTTCAACTCAATCAACATTGTCTGGATACTGCCTTTAATTTTTTCAAGATGGCTGTGAGCAAACATCTAACCCGGGGCAGAAAGATGACCCACGTCATTGCTGCCTGTCTCTACCTGGTGTGTAGGACAGAAGGAACTCCTCGTATCCTTTCACAGTTATAAAATACAAATAAATAAAAGACTCACTTTTAGCAAGTCAGCTATCTCAGACCTTGTTTCAGAATGTGGAAAGGTAAGTGTTTAAGAGCTAACTTGGTCATTGCTGGTTTCATGTGTTGAAGTGAATGGGAGTGTTTCCTGTGGTTTAAGTAGATTTGTTCCCTTTTTAAATGTACAATACTTAGTATTTAATGCTATAAATGTCACTCTGCCTCTCATCACTAACTCTGAATTTTTTCTTTTGCAACACTTGCTTCAAGTACAAAATTGCACTTCCTCAGTGCTAGGGTTTATTATTTGTGGAGTATTTTTTTGTTTATTTTGTTTTTCTCTTTTAAAGTAAATGACATTTAAACCCAAACCTCCTTCAGTGTCAGCATCAAAGAACAGGTTAGAGTTCCAGTGGGTTTTCCATCAACATACTTGGATTTCCTTCTTTTAATACTTGCAGGAAGGACATTATCACTTCTGTTTTAGTTTTGAGAAAAAAGGTGTTTGATAAATTCTGAAATTTGCTCAAAAATCATACAGGAAATCAGTGTCTGGAGGTGCACACAGGACAGATTTGCAAGTGAGTACTCCTTTCTTACTCCTTACCATCTCCATTTTTGTCTTGGGGAACTTCATTAAAATCCACACAAGCTTTAAATACTGATGACCATCCAAATTTCTTTGGTTTATATATTTTTATTTCTTTTATGTTGTGTTTCAGTTGCTGGAATTCAGAGTTCAGTATCCAACAATTACTTCTGTTGCTGTGGCTCTGAGCAACCTGGTCTAGTGAAAGGTGTCCCTGCTTATGGCAGGGGGGATTGGAACTGGATGTATTTTAAGGCCCCTTCCAACTCCCAAACCATTCTACCATTTTATCATTCTACAATTCTGTGTTATTTTAGTTCTTTCTTACTTAAAAATAGTATGTACACATATTCAGTATTCTGTTTGATTTGATGCTTTTTGTAGATTGCTGCTCTCATTCTATATTTTTGCAGTTGAACAGTTTAGCTTTCCTTTAAAGATTGAGATGAATTTTTTTTGTAGTTTCAGAAACCATATTCAGTATTCTAAAAGTAGTGCTTTCTGATAGTGTTGTCATTGTCATTGTTTTAAACAATGACAATTTGCATGCTTAAAAAATCGTGGTTTTGCAGGAATAATGGAATTAAAAGGCAGCCTTGCCTGTTACACTGGTCTTTCCTCCTGTAAACTCTCCATGTGAACTTTGAACAGAAGCTCTCTATCACTGCCATAAAGACAGTGTTAATTTTGAGGTGTTACCAATATTTTGATAATGTATCTTCCAGGTAACTTCCTGAAAGTGGGTAGGATTAGATTAGATATTAACAAGAAATTCTTTACAGTGAGGGTGGTGAGGCCCTGGCACAGGCTGTCCAGAGAAGCTGTGGCTGCCCCATCCCTGGGGGTGTTCAAGGACACCTTGGATTGGGCTCTGAACAACCTGGTCTGGTGCAAGGTGTCCCTGCCCAGAGCAGGGGTGTTGAAAATAAATGATCTCTAAGGTCCCTTTTATGATTCAATGTTATATTTATGCTCATGTCAAGTGTTTAAAGTAATTTATTTACAGTTGTTGTTTGATACTTCTGAATGATAGCCCAGCTGTAATATGCAGATCCGTTTTCCCCCACTGATAGTGATAAAAAGCATTTGAAGAAATGAAGGCTGTAAGAGGCAGATAGGTACACTGCAGTGTACAGCCATCTGTGCAGCAAGTGTAGCTAAAGTGTAGCAAACAAATAAAGCAAAAATAATTTACTTGTTTTTTAACCTTCTTTAAAGTATTTCAGCATGTATCTCACTTATGTGCAAGATATACTGGTCTAGTTGACACTTAATAAATCCCTAAATGAATTTCCCAGCTTTCTTTGTTAAATGGAGATAATGTCCTGTTTGATACGTCACATAAAATACTAAAGTAAAGTATGAATAAAACTGCAAAGATGAGCTCTGTCTTTCTGTATCAATAGCACAAAGTACTGCACCCTCATTTGCATGGTTACTGTGCTACCTGGGAATTATAAAGTTGTTGTGCATGTCCACATGGCTCAAATTTTTTAGTGTTAATTTTTTAAAAATCCATTAGATAAACTTAATTTTGTAACTGATATTAAGAATTTAACCTTTGTCACTTTGAGAGAGTTCATCCAGCTTTTGCCTGTGTTCCACTGTGTTTTGTTTGTTTGTTTGTTTTGTTTTCTATTACTATTCAAAATCCAGTGTAGTTTGAAAAACAAACCCCTAATAAATTATGGACTCTCAACACTGTAATGCAAATTCCTATTCTGGTATCTTTTCCTTTCATGAGGAACTTGAAAACCTGAGGGCTACAGGTGCAAACTGCTGACCTTTGAAATTCGAATACCTTAAAGGCTCCATAGATTAATTATGATGATTGTTATCAGCATGTTATACTTGTTCCCAGCTGAAATCTGCCAATACAGACGTGGGCCACAGGAGGCAGGCATGGTACCAGGGCCTTTGGAGCAGAGGGGCCAAGAGCATAGGGAGGATGGCTGTGTGACAAAGTGCTTTAACAAGAGTTAAAATTCATGTTCAGGGTAATAAACTTGCCATTGGCTTTGGTCTTCTGGAGAAGGTGCCGAGGAGGGCTTGGAAAGAGGAGCAGTACACTGAATAATGCTGTACAAAGGACATGCAGTATTTTTAACACTGACACTTAAATACACTGCTTAGTAGAGTTCCTGAGTTTAAAGCATTCATTGTCATTGTGTTCATTTTAGAATTCTAACAAAGAAATGTGGGAGAAATTTAGAAAAGGAAGTTAAAGGCTGAAGATTGGGGGATGTATTTTAATAGGAAAGAGGTGGCCTAGAAGAAGTAGTGAAGGGCAGCAGCATCCTCAGAGCTGAGAGATGGCTCACTGATTTTGGGTGGTCCAATCTGAGTGACTTGGGAGTTGTGGAGGCAAGAGACATTACCTGGGACCAGAACAGTCTGTTAGCAGTAGAAGACATCACATTTCTTAAAAAGTTGTGTGGTAGAAGGAGTAAAAAGGCCTGGGGAGGTTCTGTGAGATGTAGTAAGGGACTGAAATGACAAGAAATGTTGTGTTCTTGTGGCAGAACTAGAGGAGTGGGAAGCATTGGGAGAGGGAAAAGAGAATTTAATTGTGCCTGCAAGTTCAGTTTGAGGGAGTGGAATGTATTTATCTGACATGGTTATCTGCTTATTCTTCGTTTTTTCATAATGTACATGTCGCCAGCCAGCCCCTCTGAAAATGTGAGGAATACTGTAGCCAAGTCTACTGGTGCAGTCTGAATTGTGCCTGAATAAACCTCAGCCTGAAATAGGAAAACATTATGTTCTCCTTGGTTCTTATGCATTATTTAATTAATGCAAAAATGCAAAATATTCTGGTAACTCAAATTTTTTTGATCTTAAAAAATAGTTCTAGAACTTAAGGAGAAAATACAAATTTATTTAACTGAAGACCAGCTTTTATTTGTAATCCTTTGGAAAGTTTTGTATGTATTATTTGAGATGTGAATTGATTTTACATCAGTTTATGGTTTTTATTAGGTTATGTGACACAAAGCCCCACAATGCAGCCACTTTGGCATAGCTTTTCATTTGCCTTCCTTTATTGCTTGTCAGTGTTAATGTTTTCCAGGGAAAACAGCTTGCTAACTATTAGCTGGATTTGGGAGGTGTTTCATCCTTCTGATGAGTTGCCTATAAAAGCTTCAATCTATTCTTCTCTTTATAAAATGTGCCTACATTATCAGTGTCAGAAGTAAAGATACAACGCAAAAACTGCATCTGAAGGAGCCGGTGGTTTTTAAACCCTCAGGAGTGACAGAACCTGTTGTCCCCCTCCCAGGCACTGAGGGATGCCGAGCGTTTCCAGTGACGTCTGACTTTGTCTGGCACTGCCAGCGCTCCGGGCAGTTCAGACTCTGCCTTTTCATTTGTTTCTTGGAATAGTAACAGTCCTCAGTTGTTTCTCTTTAATGTTTTGAACAGCTTTTCCACCCCTACACATGTTTGAATGGAAACAAAGGGCGCTTTAGCCTTTTTTCCCGAGAGAGAGAGAGAACTTGGGAAGAGCCAGGCGGGGTGTTTGAGTGACTGATGGGCTCAGTGTAACCTGTGGCTGCCCCAGGGGCACTCAGGAACAATGACAGCCTGGCCAGGATTTTCCAGGTGGGATATCAGTTTGTTTTAATCAAGGAACATTTCATTCTGTTTGTAATCCTGTCACTGTACACAACAGTTAGAAAAACTCTACAACTGTCCACCCTTTTGTGTAATATTTTCCAATGCTACCACCTGGGGTCTTTCATAGCAACATTTTACATGGTAAATGTCTTTTATCCCACACACATGCACCTTTTTTATATTATTTATTTATTCTTTTCCTTTGAAGCTCTCTGAAAAATGCACCCTTAGTTGTAAACCAAATCCTGTCTTGTCAGAGCATAGTAAATAAAACCTTTTCCACTGAAGAAGAGTCCCTGCAAAGTTCCCTCACCAGCTATCTTGTGTAAATATCCCTCTCTTTGCCTCTGGAGGTAAATTCAGGGCAGGTTTTTGTCCCTGCAGTAAAGCTGATCAGTCTCGATGATGGGGCTCTCTGAGCTGGGCAGCCTCTGAGACTGAGGTTGGGTTATTCAGGGGGTCTTTGATGGCTTTTTTTTTTCTCAGAGGACAGAGGTAGGATCCTCCTGGGGTCAGACCAAGGCAGCCAAGTGAGGTCTCTCTCCTGAGTTGTTTGCTAAAGAACATTTCTGACAAATGTATAAGAAAAATAACCTCTTAAATTTGGGCGTTGGGAGCAGAAGGCTGTCAGGAGAACGTCTGGTGCCTTGAAGTCTTTCAGATGTAAACTTTAGCTGGGTGGGAAAGCATAAGGAGCTTTTCCTCCCCAGCTTCCTCTGCCCTGTGAACCTCCCTTTTGTTTGAGGGAAGATCACGAAGGCACTGCCGAATCCCAGCAGGCAAGAAGGGTCTGGGAAAAAACTGGGCATCTGAATGGGGCAGCACTTTGTTATTTCCTATCTGTCTGCAGTACTTGTACTTTATTGCTAAGCTATTTGAAAGTCTCCTGGCTTAATGTGTTTATTTTCATGTCACAGAAAGGGAAGTTGAGAGTATTTATCTTCATTTCCAGGTGCAGAACTGAGGCTAAGTGACACATTCAGAGTTACCCAGAAAATCTGTGATGGAATAAGGAACTGGTCTCTTTAATCCCTGGTTAGGCAGCAGCTACTGGGCTTTTCTGCCATGTTGGTCTTTGCAAGAGGAGTTGAGGTAATTCCCTCTCGAGCATTAGCAGCTCTGTCAGCTGCCATGCTGCCTTGGGAAGCTTTCTGTAGCCTCGCCATGAGAACCTTTGATGGATACATTCTCTGTTTCCCTACTAACACTTCAAGGTCTGTCTTTGCAAGGAAAAGGGCAAGACTTCCTTTTTTATTAGAAATGAAAAATTAGATCTCCAGCAATCTTTTGACCTCAACTAAAACTTCCTGGAGCCAGCAGGCCTTAGTGTTCCTGATTAAAAAGTTAACTTTTGAAATTAGGCTTTAATCAAGAAAATTTTAAAGCTGTGGTTAGGGAGGTTAATAAAACCAGTTTCTATTTCTCCCTGGTGAAGGACTTTCTTTTTAGTAACTGACCTTTTACTTTTTTTTATTAACTGCTGTTGCATTGAAAATGTGTTTTGTTCAAGTGTGGAGTATGACAAGGACATAAGAGAATAAAAATGGGTTTTAAATTGCACAGTTAAAATACACATAATATTTACTGAGGCAAATTACTTCATTTCACTGTGTGGTAAAAGGTGCCAAGATCTTACTTCATAGTAAGTTGAATAGAATATTTTCAGTTGGAACTGACCTACAATGATCATCCAGTCCAACTGCTTGACCAATTCAGGGCTGACCAAAAGTTATAGCATGTTATTAAGGGCATTTTCCAAATGCTTCTTAAGCACTGACAGGCTGAGGACTTCGCCCATCTCTCTAGGAAGCCTGTTCCCATGTTTGACCACATTCTTGGTGAAGAAATGTTTCCTAATGAAGCATTTGCTTGGACTTGAAGGCTTGCAAAAGCCTTATTCACTTAATTTCAAAATGAAGTTTTAAAATTGCTGTGTTTTTCAGTGGATGTATTTTAGCTGGAAGAGCTTCATCTATTATGAAAAAATTGCTGCCTTAAATAGGGTGTGACTGTTGTTGCCCCATGTCATTTGCATAGATTTCCAAAGACTTAGGTGTTAGGTAATGCTTGGCTTGTATGATCATTCCTATTTAGTACCACACGAGAAAATGCAGGAGATCTAGGGAAGAGGGCAGCCAGGGACAGCAGTAGAAATTTAATTTCTGCACCTTAATTTCTCCCCATCACCCTCTCTTTCAGCCAGGGCTGGTCGTGGTGAATTTCAACAGCAGGGCTCATGACCTGAAGCCTGCATAGCCAGTCTGCTTTTCCATGGAATGAAGGAGAATCATATAATCTTTCACTTCCAGTGCTGCCTCACATGTTTTTTTCCCTTTAAAGAGATAAGTGTAAAGCAACTGTGGTGCTGAGAGAATGACGTGTTTTGTGTTCCCACTTGGTGGGAAAGTAAAATTTTCCTTTCCATGTGCTCATTGGCATTGTATATTCCACTGTGTGGCTCTGTCCTCTTCCCTGCTGCATCCCCTTACTGCCAGGGATGAGGACAGAGCCAGTGAGGCAGGAGGAGCCTCTCAGATACCTCACCTGGCCTCCAGCTGTGTTGCAGGAGAGCCTGTGTTTCCCTGGGTCCTCTGGATGTCTTTGTAGTGTCTGAAGTTGTTCTGGGTACCTGAATTGCTCCACTTGACTCTGGTGGTTTGCAGTGTCTTTTAAAGAGAATTCCTTCTTGAGGAGAAAATAACCTGAAGCCTTTCAAACTGGGTGTGTGGCCCTGCACCCTGGGGGACAGGGCTGGGGACATGGTTAGTGGCCCTCAGGTTCTCCTCTTGTCCCTTGGAGGGGAAAGCCATAAACCTTACTTGTGCCTGACTCAGATGTGGCAGGAAAACAGTGAGCGGGATTGCTGACTGGAATTATCCTGCGGGGTGCCCTGTTCTGGAAGTCATCGAAGCTTTTTAATTTTAATGCAATTTTAATGTGGAGATTCTGTACTTGGGTGATTTCCTTTGTTCCTTCGAGATTCTGAAAATATAAAAGGGGAAGGGAACTTTACATTGTGGTGTGTGTCAACCCAACATCTGACTGTTTAAATCCGTCTGCTAAATGCCCATTACGGGTGCTGCAGGGAGGGAGGGGAAAAGCTGCTGTAAGTGCAGTAGTGATAATTGACCCACTTAAGAGAGCTGCTCTAATTTTGCATGTTACAGCATCCTGGAAATTCAGATAAGAATGTTGATCTCTCCAGCTAATAGGATTTCTAAATATATCATCCAAAAGAAGCAGGAGGACTGTAATTTTGTGCGCATGTGCGTGTGCTCAGGCTAATGTTTTGTTTAAGAACTGCACACTCTGAAAATTTGCTTTTCTCTTCACTTGTTACTAACTCAGGATAAAATTGAGCTTGACCTTTGGTCCTGCCAAGGGGAGACCTGATCATGTCCCATTAAATTCACTGATGAAATTCTCACTAGCTTTTGTGTAGAGGGGTGACCAACTTTTTTCCTTTCAGGATGTTGGTACACAGCAGGTGGCTCAAATTGTCAGCTTTTCCATAATGCAGCATTAAACAAACCATCTGCAGAGATGGAGAGGGGGACAGGGTCACAAGATGGCCTATCAAGATTACAGATTTTGGCTGGTGTTGATAGCTTTGTTTTCCTCATTTAAGGGAAATTTTGAACAGTAGAGGTCAAAATAATACTCTTTTGAAATCCGTCTGCAGAAATACTTTATTGCTTTACACAGAGCAGAGTGCTTTGAGTCTCTCTCTGGGCAATTTTTTCTCAAAGCACAGCACTGGGGTGGCCTCACCTCCAGTCCTGGGTGTAATTTTGGGCTCCACAATATAAAAAGGACATTAAGCTATTAGAGTGTCCAGAGGAGGGCCATGAGGATGGTGAAGGTCCTTGAGGGGAGGCCATATGAGGAGCAGCTGAGGTCTCGTGGGTTGTTCAGACTGGAAAAGAGGAGACTGAGGGGAGACCTCATTGCAGCCTACAACTTCCTCGTGGGGGGAGGAGGAGGGGCAGACACTGGTATCTCTTCTGTGGTGACCAGCGACAGGACCCGAGGGAATGGCCTGAAGTTGTGTCTGGGGAGGTTTAGGCTGGATATCAGGAAAAGGTTCTTCACCCAGAGGGTGGTTGCACTCTTCCCCAGGGAAGTGGTCACAGCACAAAGCCTGACAGAGCTCAAGAAACATTTGGTCAACACTCTTGGACATATGGTGTGATTCTTGAGGTGTCCTGTGCAGGGCCAGGAGTTGGACTTTGATCCTTGTGGGTCCTTTCGAACTCAGGATGTTCTATGCTGAAAACCATGGGGTGTGTGGTCAGTAGAGCTGCTGCACCTACATTGTTTTAATTCTGGAGGTCCTTTGCCCTTGCCCATCATACCTTTCCGTGTTGGGACAAAAAAGAACCACTGTCACCCTTTGAAATGAAGGGACAGCCTTCTGGAGCAGGTTCACTGAAACCTTTGTCACTGTGGCCTTGAATTACATGATGTGTGGGTAGGAGAAGTGTTTGGCAATCCTGTGCTCCGTCACCATGTCAGGCCTTGTGTAACCCAGAAATACTTACAGCAGAAGCATCTGAGCCAGATTTTTAATGTGTGCAATACTGGTCTGTTATTGCATGCATAAAAATAATAGTTAATGAAATTAATTGCATGGTCTGTCCTCTTAGCAGTTAGGTTCCAGTTTGGGGTGTCTGAACTGATGAGACATTTCTTGTGGTAAAGGAGAAACAAGGGAAGGACCAGAAGCAGGGAGTGGGAGAGCTACAAAGGCATCAGTAATTCTGGGGTGGAAATACAAGGGCCAGCCCTTACTGAGAGGGGGTGAAGCTGAAAAGTGGTGGCAGAGGAACGGGGGATAACGACAGGAACAACATCAGGATGAGTTCTGGGTGATGGATGAGGGGAGGGAAGTGTGATGGCAGAGAGGCCTCTTCCAGGGAAATAAATACAAAGGAGGGACGATAAGGAAGGGATCACACCTCTGATGTCTTTGACCTTCAGCGATCCTTGCATGCTTGTGAAAATAAATATTTAACAATCTTCTTAAAGCTTGTTTAAAAGAGGAAATAATTAGGTTGGCTCTCTGCTTAATACAGTTTATCTCTGCATCTGAATTTTGGGGCTTATGTCAGCAAAACCAGATTTATAACTGGGTGGTGTTTTGACCTGATGGGAGCTAATATGTTGCTAACACCAGCTACATAAAAAACAGTGGGGTACAGCCAGTCTTTGTGCAGCACATTCTTGCTTTTGTCAGAGGATATGCTGGATATGGTGTTGGATGAGGAGGAGACGCCTTCCCCTTCCTTTCCTGCATGGCCCCCCTCTTAAGGAAAGAAAAAAAGGAGAAAAAAAAAAAAAGAGTAACTGTCACCTGATGCTTTGTTTAAATAAATCCCGGTAGCAAACATGATCAGTTATGGCTGATGTTTTTGATCTGGTCACTGAAAAATATTCCTGGTTGTAGCCATCACTAATATTTTATGCATTTTAATACTTTAAAAGTCAATTAGAAAATTAAATGCTCTCTTTCATTAAAATACAAGATTGTGTATTTGAATTTTAATGCAGTTAGAATGCTGCCTTAGAACACAAATTCATATTATTAGATTAATTAAGATCAGTAATGCAAAATAGGGTGAAAGGAGGCCAGTGCATTGAGACCTATAAGCCCTTCTGTGCTTGCTATCTGCAAATATTTTAGCTTGAGGTTTTCTCAAACCGTGTCCACTTTCATCCTATTCTTAAGTCTTTTGCAGTTTTTTCTGTCTTGCAGTTTTTGATGTCGTAAGAACAAAGTGAAGGTATATCAGAGAAACAATATTACCTGTCAAATTTGTTTTGTGAAAACAGGATTCATTCTCACACCTGACCTGGCCTTATATCTTGAAAGTGGTCTTGATAATGATTTTTAACATCCTAATAAAGTATAAGCCTTTTAAAAATGGGTAAAGATCCTTCTCAAGAGCTGTCTTATTTCCTTCAGATATTTGTCACTAGGATTTTGTTTGCATGATGTGGTTTTCATACACAAACCTCATAGTGGAATTGCTTCTCAATGAAACATTTTTAGCATTTTGTAATTTATGCCAAGTAAAATGGTGAGCTGAGCCTTTTCTAACTTCTCCGTGTTTGTCTGCCTTTATGGCAAGTCCGTGTCCTTCCTCGAAGGCAAAAGAAAATGTCTTTTAAGTTCAACTGCCAGACTGGCTCAGTATTGTTGTAAGTATGAATGATGTAATACTCAATCACATGGTGGTATGTCTGCTATTTTCCCCTCTTTGAGAGAGAGAGAATAATCTTTCCATCTTACCCAGTTTCAGCAGTCTGGGAAAATAGCAGCCTTCAATGAGGCCCAAAAGAACCAAAATCTTGATTTCTTCCAGAGCTTTTCTTTTGAAGCCAGATGTTCCCCATGTCTTCTTTATTTTGACTTGCTAATTGGAAATAAGATGTTGAAGATAACGTGTGCTTTGAAGCTTGTGTATTGTGTATTTTATTTAGATTTAATCCTTTAAACATTTGACAATAAAACATAAATTGCCGAGCTCTCATCTTTAGATCAGCTGTAAGTGAATCATTTAAGTTTTCAACATCCTTCCAGTTTGGGAGAAATGCAGTAGTCTCAGTGATGTTTTGACTGCATGTGTTAGTAAAGTGCTATGAGATTTGCTAATCAGTATTTTTTAAATGGAGATATATTGCTGTTTCTTCAATGAAGGAGCAGCTTGGCTCCCAAAAATAAAGTCTTAGCTTCTGCCTTGGCAGGGTATAAAAATCAGAGTGCTCTTCAGATTCCTTTTGTATTGATAAGCAAGGAGGAATAGTGAACAATATATTTTATGTTGTCATATGTCATGATGGAAAGCAAATTTTGAAAGAGGGGAGATATATAGACTGAAAAAAAGAAGCCTTTTAATGTGGACAAAAAGTAGCGTGTAACTTCTGCTAGGCTATAATATTTTTTAAATTGAGAGAAAACTATGCAGTGTAAATGCATATTCAGCAACATGACATGTACTAACCAAAATGAGGAAGTCCTTATTAAATAAAAACCAGAACTCCAAACATTGCCTCTGTCTTGTTGTCAGGAGAAATTCTCACCTTATCTGTTTTACAGTATTTTTCCTTCTGCAATTGGTCTTTTAAACTTTTTATTGTGCCTGTAGTGGCCTTGCAGTTTCCAAGGGAAAACAAAGTTGGTTTTGTCATTTCAGGTGCTATAATGTGTGGCACAATTCTAGGACAAACAATGAGCTGGTGTTTCAAGTTAGACTGCAGAAAATTTGAGAGGTTACCTGAACCTGTTTGTTTCTGAGAAAGCACCACAGTGCCCTCGCTTTGCAAGGATTTTACCCCGTTCTAGTTCACTTGCGTTAAAAATACACTTTTTCTCGTTCCTTAGTGAATCCATGGCTTCAGAGTAACGCAGTTCTGCCTATCCAGCTCTGAAGGCTGTGAGATTATAGATGCTTTTCTGTGACTCTTGCTTTTGGGCAAAAGAGCTGGGCTCTCTAAATTGAGACCATTTCTTTTGAAATTTACCATTGAAATCACCAGTGGACCAGCCTTGATCTCCAGGGAAATGAGGAAAGAAATGCAAAATAATTTTTAGTCATTACTGCAGAAGTCTCTTTTAAAGAGACATCGGGAGGTTTCAGCTGCTGCCTCTCACTCGGTACCTGGGATCAGAGAACGTTCTATTTGTACTTACCTGGAGTTCAAAGTTTGGTTTTCCCACGTGAGTGCTGTTAACTTCTGCAGAATCTAAGCTGAATTTTCTTTTCAGTTTGAAAATTTCTGGTCCTTAAAGGATCAGTCTTCTAGGGGGTGCACCAGATGGACTGCATCTGTGCTGCTGTCTCTGAGGGACTCCCAGAGCACTGCATTCTTGTCACATCTGGAGGACCCAGTTCATTGCCAATAATTATTTCCAGCCCATATTCATATTGTAGTTTTTCAGTTGAAAAATATTTTTGTCAATGTTCAATTTAATATTTATTATCAATCACCTAGACTCTAATCTCTCCCTGTAGCAGAGGAAAACTCAAGTTTTGACTGCTGCTGTTCTCATTCCTCAGACTTTGAATGGGTGGCTTCAGTGTCTCAGCTGTTTCTCACAGTCATTCAATGGTGAAACAAGAGAATGCCCTAGTCCTTGATTTCTGCTGATAATGTTGGCAGCCCTCCCAGCAGAGCTGTGAACTGGTCACTTTCCTCCTGTTTCAACGGGAGAATTTGGGAGCACCATCAGGAGCCAAGAACGTTGGCTGAGAGGTAGTATACACAACATGAGGACAGCATCAAAAAAAGAAGTATAAGCGAAATGTAGCTTGACAGAAGTGTTACATTACAACAGCCCTTCCTACTGACGGGCTCTAGGGTAGGAGGAAAGACAATACAGCATAATTTCCACTGTCTCTCCAGCAGTCAGAGGTGTGATACAAGGAAATGTTTGTATAGGTAGTGTATCTGAAGGTGATGAAATGTGTAGAAAAGCCTGTGCCCTATGCAGGATTGTAGAATAAGATTAGAAGGGGCCTCTGAAGTAATTTCTCTATTCCATGCTCACATCCTCAGTAGATTTGTGAAGCCCTGCTCTGGTTGAATGTTGATTGTCTCTAGCAGTGGTTATGTCATGTTCTCGCTGGGCTTTACTACCTTTATGCCAAAGATCTTTTTTTCCCAAATATTTAAACAGATTTTTCTTGCTACAGTTTGCTTCTGAGAAGAATTTGCCTCCATATTCTCTGGAACCTCTCATTAGGTAGGCAGACAGTGTTAGGTGTCCCCTAAAGCCAGGCTGACAAACCTGGCTCTCAGCCTTTCCTTGTAAATCCCGTGTTGCATTCCCTCAGCCATGCCAGCATCAACTCTCATGTTGTACTTGGGAACCCAGATCTGACCAAGGCTCTCCAGGTGCAGCCTCCCTGGTAGTCAATAGAGGGGAATATCCACTTCCCTGGACTGCTGGCTGCACTTTTGCTAACACAGCTCAGTACCTGCTTGGCCTTTCTCAATGCAAGGGGCTGCTGCTGGCTGCTGCTCAGCTTTTCTGTGGGGACATCCAGCTCCTTTGGGCCAGCTGTTCTTTCCCTGGTCAGCTGGCTGGAGCTGACCAGGGAAAGAATGAGCTTTTTAGGAAGGCTGTGAGGCTTTTTAGGAAGTTGAAAGACAGATGCAGCTCCTGTCAGCCCAGTTCTCCAGCCTCCTAAGATCCCTCTGAGTGGAGCCCCACCTGAGGCAGGATTGCTCGCCCAGCTTGGTGCCATCTGCAGACCTGCCTGGGGTGCCTCTGCCTCCCTGCTGATGGAGCCAGCACTGTCCCCCAGGGGTGCCTGCAGCAGCTGTTTGCTAATTGGACTTTGTACTATTAATCACAGCCCTTCAAACCTGGCAGCACAGCCAATTTAATGCTTGCCTAGGCCAGCAAGCCAGGCCATGATGTCTCAACAACTTGGCTTTAAGAACACCGTGGCAGAACACGTGTTGAGCTTTGCTGCAGTCACAGTGAGCAGCTTCCATTGCAGTGCCAGTGTCCCTGAGCTGGTGTTGGTTGGGGGCCATGTAAAACTGATGGGTGGGTGACACTTGGCACAGGGATGCAGCTGAACTGTGCCTGTGCACAGGGCAGGTGTTTTGGCTGGTGCTCTGGATGGAGAATTCTCAAGCTCAGTCTGGAGTGATCTGTCTTCTGATGGGCAACACAGGAGGTGCTCCTTGATTTAATCTGAGGGTTTTTTTTAAAGGACTGGTGACTAAAGCCTGTTCCTGGCTTGCACAAACCCCAGATTCACTTCTGTAAGGGGAGTTAAAAGCTGAGAGGGGAGTCAGGGCCCAACCCTGCCCATTCTCCCTTTGAAGCTGTTGTTGCTGTGCAGTCTGAAACACGAGAATTGTGGGGCCAGGAGAAAGGCAAACAAGTGGAAGCTTTTGTAGGTGAATGGCCAGGCTTAGAGAGGGGGTATACCTAGTTCAGCTTCTTTCTCTAAGGTTACTCCTGTGTGTTTCTTTTTTTACAAATGTATTAATTATATAGTGTTCTCTTGACCTGATGCATAAACAGTTGTGGCAGCAGGACTGTAATTCCAGTTTGCCTCCTCCCAGCTGAGGGTCCTGTTGGTGGAGGTGTAGAATTTATAGTGTTTTGTGGAGAAGGTCAGTGTTCTCATCTTCTGATTGGAGAAACTGAGGCATAGAAGGGAAGCAAAATGACTTGTTCATCAAGATGTAAACATTTTTGTGTCCTGTGTGCATCTCCACCTCTTACTACTGCCTCCCGTAATGTAGGAGCCCTGTTCTACATATTGCTTTCTATTTAATTTTTCTAAGACATTGGACTATACTTTTCCAAGTATATTGGCTAAATACATTGGAATTTTTAGGTAAAATTTCCAATAGGAGCAAGTTTGCACTAGCTCTGGTATTGCACTTAGCTTGTTAGCAAAATTCTAGGCTGAATTTATAAATCTCAGTGGTAAGAAAAAAGTTATCATTTTCCTTGAAAGCTTTGCAAATATGACACAATCAGTGAGCAGCTGTAAACATGAGACTCACAATAGCATTCTCAGTTGTTGTTCAGAGCAGAGCTGTATTTTAGGAGCTTGCCATCAGCGTGCTGGATAATGTTATTGGAAATCACACTGCTGGGTTACAATAAAACTACTGCAAGTCTCTGTGAAAGGCGTCTAAGGAGATCTTTCCCAGCGTATCACTGGCAGATTTTATTTTCCCAGAGGCAGATGATATGTACATCATTACTGATTTTTTTTCCTTTCTCTCATGAAGAATTCCAGCCGCTGAGATAAGTTTACAGCTTCTTAAAAACTGATAATGACAGAGCAGTCTCTGTGCTGTAAGAGAGACGTGAGATAAGTGCTTGCCATTGCTACAGCATTCAAAAGAAGATAATAAAAGGATAAAAGTTTAAAATGACACTTCAGGAAAATACCTTATTTTCTAGCTTGATTAAAGCCATTTAATGAAAGTTGTTAACTTTTAAGAATATGAGAAATACCATTTGCAAGTAAATTAACTTCTGTGCTGTGCAATGATGCTGTGCAACATTGTCTTGAGATGCTTTGAGAGTTCCTACCTAAGTGAAATAAATATTGACAGTAATGCCAACAGAATTCCAGTATCTGTGACAAGTGATTGCTTACTGAGTACCTGAGTTTTCAGTAGGATATCAGTGTGGGTATTCTGTCCCCTTCCTACCCTCCTTTCTCCCCACACGCCTTGCCCCAGTAAAGCATTTTCCTTTATCCTTAATGATCCCTCCATAAAGATGTGTAACCAGTAACAAAGGAGTTGACACTCGCTTTATCTTTTTTTTTGTAACACTGAAAATTGACAAGTGTGCTTACGAAGTGATTTTAGAGTAAATTGGTGCAAAAGCAAATTTAATATTAAACTGAATAAAGGATTTTAAAGTTATGGAAGTGCTTAGCTGTAGGTAGATGTAGCAAGCTGTACCTTGTAAGTAGATGTGTTGGGTAATAGAGGCATGAAAACTAGGACTGTCACACTTGAAAGGAGGGACTGAATTTGCGATATCTCTTGCATCTCTTTATTATAAGAAGTTCAGGATGTCTCTTAGCTGTTAAACCCTTTTGCATGTTTTGCACAGGGGGACAAATTTCTTTGTTGATTTGCATAGAAGGGATGTAGCTCGGGTCTTTCAAAGGCAGGGAGCTGGTCTGAAAAAGAATTGTTGCCCATAAAGTTAGTTGCCTGCCTGGGGTATTATAGCTGAAATACATTTGAAAGCTTGTTTCTGTGACCTTTTGGGGAGACTTGGGAACCCCAGAGTTAAAATGTGTATTATAATAGTAGGAGCATCAAGATATTTCAGAGCATTTTACCAAGGAAGGGGAAACTGTTATCTTCATTATAAAAACATGATAAAGGATGGAATGTTTTTTGTCGGGCAGTGGCAAAAATGGAAACAGAAATCCAGTGTCCTGAGGCACAGCCAAGAGTCCCTGTGGGTTATGCCTTTCAGTTTCTTGGGAAAAGAGATTCCCAAAGGGAAGCATTTGTTTCCCATCCTTTTGTGTAGATAAAATACAAAGTGTATCAAATGCCTGTGACTGTATTTTCCCTGCTTAATAGATCACCTCAAAGATTTATTCTTGTAATTGAACTCTCTGAAAAGTTAGCTGCCTTTAAAATCTCAGATATGCAAACTCCTCCCTCCACCTGCTCTATTATGCCTGTTCAAGGACTAAATTTAATCTTGTTCTAGAGACAACCTTTCGAAACATAAATTTGTTTTAACTTTAAAACCCACTATATTAGGTCCTTGAAGAGAATGTGTCATGTTGAGAACTGTATTCATTTCAAGGTATGATGCATCACTTGTCCCTAGCCCTGAAAGGTGTTTTAAATTGGTATTTGATATTTTGAAAGTTAGAAAAGCTGTTGCAGTTCTTTTTATATTTTTTTAGTTCTACTTGAGCTCTGTTCAGTTGAGCTGAACAGAAAGTATCAGTGAAAGTATCTTCTCACCCTGCCAGTGACAGCTAAAGGCAATCTCTCACTTGTGCATTGCTGGGAAGTAGAAGTGAAGACGTGTTTGCATATTGCATCTTGTCCCCAGGTTGGTAAATTCAGATGTGCTAACTCAGTGCTTCTGTCTGTTATCGTATCCCAAGATACCTGGGTGTCTGTCCAAGGAGGTAATGTGAGTTTTCAACTCTCCTGTTGCCAAATAAACCTCCCTTGAGCACTCCTCCAGTGGTACTCTAAAGTGCAAGATGCATTGTTATATAATTTGGTGAAATGCTTTATTGGTAACTCATTTGGGATATGCTGCGATTTATGAGCCATAAGGTAACTCTCTTTAATAAAACTCAAATTCAGTATACTTCAGTGCTGTTATGACTTACGTAGTTTTCTGCTACAGCAAACACGTAGGAATCTTTTTTTAGGTTTAGTGTAGGCATTTCTTAAGTTGAAAGCATGGGCTGAGGATTTTTCAACCCACCGATGCAGTGCATCAGTTTAGCTTCATGTATTTGTATTCTTTTTACTGATAATACCTAAACCAGGCTGCTTTGAGGAGTTCAACCACTGTAAAAATGGTGTGTTGTCCTGACTTCCAAGCACTGCTGGTGCTCCTGAGAGCCCAGTTTCCAGCTCCACTCTGCATTTAAGTTCTGTAAGAAACACAGGTGACTGGGGAAGGTGCTGTGAGTTACTGTAGTGCCTTTAATCGAACTTTGATTACTGCAAGGATAGTAATTAACACTTTGGTAGCATCTGTGAAAGCATTACTCCATCTATGGCCAAAGAGAGAGCCAGCCACATCCATGGAGCCATTACACCTGACATGTTTCCAGTGGAGTGCCGTGGGTGTGAGGGAGGGTGAGAGCACAGAGAGCTCTTCCACCTGCCCAGGTGAGGTTTTCTGATCAGCAGGAATACACCATTAGGGAGAAGGGTATTCCTGTAGTGCCCACTTCCAGAACACAAGGGCTCCCTTTGGTGCAGTTCAGGTAATGAAAGGTTTCTGCAGATATGTTCCTGTGGGCACCTGGTAGAGAAGGGTTTGTCACTGATTTATGTGACATATGCAGAGATGGTTCTCTTAAAGGCCTTTGAGAGAGGGAAATTTAACACATCCCATTGTTGTACTTCCCACCAAACGCCATTAAGGAGCCAGCAGCCTCAGAAGGGCAGGGATGCAATTCATTCCTTTTGAAGCCATATTTTCTCTTAAAACAAGAGTCAGAAATTTTTTGCCAAATAAGTGACAGTGTTTTATATGTATGATACTAGATCATGCCTATGCCTGGATAAATCAAGTCCACTGATCCTGGCAGGAAAGCAGTATCTGAGTTTGTGTGCATGTCCCAGTGCGGGGACAATAGCTGCCATGGTCCCATCCCAGCAAGGGTCTGCTGAGATAATTCACCCAGGAACATTTAATACCAGTGCATTTGCCTGAGTATGGGTATGAAAGCTAAGATGTAACACTTGGCTTCTGGCATGGGAAATGTAAAACATTCTGTATCCACAGAATTTGGTTTTATTCTGATTTAACTGAGCACTGTAATGCTACTTTTTCGAAAATGCTTACTGTGGGTAAACCAGAGCAGTACTGTGACAACTCTCACACAGGAATTGTGTATGTACTTAACACAAGGGAGGTGTTACCAGTTTTATAACATTTTGGGTTGCTATAAAGCAGTTACTCTGCAGGCTTTCTCTCCTCACTTATTTTAAGGCTTCTCTTTCAGATAAGGTAGGTCTTTGTGTTTTGGAGCAAGCTGGGAAAATCTGTGCAAACTTTAAAGAGAAATTTGAGAAGGTGGGATGAGTGACAGAGAGATCGTCTCAGGCTCTAGTTCTGGAGAACGCTTTAAGCCACTGTGAGCTGGCGCAGCTTCAGAAAGAAGTTATCTTGCTTTGGCCTTGCTTGCTCAGTCCTCCCTCAGTCCATCCCCTGCCTTCTGTCAGCCCAGGTGTTTATGCAGTTTCATGTGAACTGGGGAGTTAATCCAATTGAAAACGGGGAAAAAAAAGAAAAAAACGTTTATTTCAGACAGCTCCTTTGGCTGGTTTGCCATGTTGCTGCACAAATACCAGCCATGGGGAGGGGGTGGTAATGAACTGAAATTGAGCTAGTTATGGCAGGTTTTTTTTCTTCTTTCATTTTTTTTCCTTTTTTCATATTTTTATGTATTTCCAAACTCTTCCATTTGGAGTTTTCTGAAAAAGCAGAGTGTCAGCCTCATGACTGTGCAGGTTTTCCTTTGCCACCTGTGACAGGCAGTGATTTTCCTCTGCTGCTTCTCTCAGCTAGCTACTTCACATTTCCAAATGTGTGCATTGCTGCTGTGCTGAATACTTGAGAGCATCTCAGAATAGTTCTTCTAAGTCTACACCTCTGACTTCTTTGGAACTTTTCTTTCGCTGTTGGTACAAGAGTCATAACCTTTACAGACTTTGTACACACAGAAAAGAGAGAGAACTGAACTCCTTTACATTTACTTAAATCTTTACTAGCAATGTCCTCCTTCCCAGCTTCTTTTCATAAGCCCACTTTATTATCAAATTGTCTTTCTGTGCAGATTTTTAGACTGTGCAGTTTCATACCTGCTTGTGTTTACTGCAGCGATTTTACAATTTATTCAGGTTTCTTTTTCCCCTTGCAGCTTAAGCTTTGCTCCTTTCCTCCTGCCTTGCTCATTTTCATCTGCCAGCCCTGCTCTTCTTTTAAGTTCTTCCTTAAGCCTTGTTTCTCCTAGCAACCTCTCTTGTTTTCCCTCACCAGTGCTTGTTCAATTTATTGTTCAGGGGACGGGGTCTCTCTTTCTTGTTTGGAGACTTTTTGTTGTTTAAATATAGCCAACTGTTATTTATACATGGCCACATCATTCAAGTTGAAGATTAACCTCCTGTCTCTCAGAACTTTTAAATTAATATTTACATTTTCATTCTATGCCTACATTTTCTTTTCCCTAAGCAAATACACTAACTAGATTATCTTTCAGGGGCTTAGTATGGATATTCTTTGCATATTTTATCCCTTTGATACCCTGTATAATTGTGAGTTGACTGTACGAGCATTCTGAGACAAGAAACGTATTTTTTACTTTTTTTTTCCTGTTGTGTTGTGCTGTGTTATAAATTTACATGTGACTGTTACAAATTTACATGTGACTATGTAAATACTTGGCACTACCCCACAAAGCAGGTTTTTTACTTGAAGTCAGTAACACTGGGAACACAGCTTAGCCCCAGTCCTTTGAAGACCATGTTCTCCAAGGGCAGCGTTTTCAGAAGTGCTCAACGCTCGCTGTATATTCAGCCAGCCTGGGTGCTTTGGAAAATATTCCTCCAAATGGCAATGACTCTGAAGACAATTATTGAGAAAAGCTGCAGCATTAATTTAGGAAAGACTGAACTGTTTGTGTGTTGGAGTCTGAAGGTTGATGCAGCTCTCAGGCCTTGGATCCCTCCCGCCTGCAGAGGTGCAGATTTGTCTGCAGCTGCTGGAGATGCAGGAGGGCAGAAGTGGTGTCAAAGGCTAATTCAGGTCCTAGGTGAGCCAGAAAGCCACGCTTGTAACCCTTTCAGTTAATGCCACGGGATCAGGCAGGCTGAATGCAGCCCCAAATGCCTGTCTGCTCTTTGATCTGCCTGGATCTGCTTGCACAATGCTGAATTACTGCTGCTAACTTTGCCTTAGCTGTGAAGGTAGTGAGGCTGCACGTGCTGAAAGAGAACTGCTGGAAAAACATCCTGATACACCTGGGGAAGGAGTGGGGCACTGCTTTTTGTTTTCAAATTGGGGATTTTAGAATACAGACTTTAGAGCAATACACTTTTATGAAACACAGTCATATAGCTGTGTGCAA
This sequence comes from Daphoenositta chrysoptera, assembly GCA_013397915.1. Taxonomy (NCBI): domain Eukaryota; kingdom Metazoa; phylum Chordata; class Aves; order Passeriformes; genus Daphoenositta; species Daphoenositta chrysoptera. Next base: position 18,057 of record VZRO01003987.1, on the reverse strand, counting down.
AGAAGAAAAAAACCCTCCAGACCAAAATGCAGTTCTTTTTTTATCATGCATTAATCTACACATAAATAAAGATTGCTTTTTATAAAAATGGCATTTGTGCTTAGCAATTTCATTTGTTAAGTGCTGTTTTTATTTGTGTACTTGAGTGCAGCCTGTGCTACATGGACTTCTTTGCACAGGCAAAATCAGAGACTGAAGAAATTTTGGAAGCTGGCTCTTTGGGGATTCAGCCTCAAGGCAAAGCTTTCATTAAAGTTGTCAGAAATGAGTTTTCTACAAAAGAGTTGGGTTTGGTTATTATTTTCTAATTGTTTTAGTTTGGTGTCATTGGAAAAAGAAATGTTTACTTTAAACAATTAGAGTTGTCAGTCAGTCTCGATTAATGGCTAATTAAAATGGTGAAAGTTTGTTAAGTAGCAGATAAGTGATAAGTCATAATCAGAAATCATATGGTGTATGAAATTATGGAAGGGGAAGGTTGTGAATTGGCTGTTGAACGGAAAGGTTGAAAACTGGGTTCTGGGCCAGCCAAATGCTGTCACTAGTTTTTCACCCTGTATCACCCCACTTCTGTGTCCACCCTCCCTTTTGTCTTATCTCCATGTGTTTGTTAAAGAAAGTGCTTCTGGGAAGTTCCCATTTATTATGTAGTTTATCCAGAACCCTGACACTGAAATTGCAAATCTTTCTTTTCATTTAGAACTTGAGAAAATTTTGTTTTAATATTCAGAATTGTTGGGTTTTTTTTTTTTTTTTGCTTCTTAGACACGTTTCATATAAAGCTTTGCTTTTTTATTTGCAGCCAGCTGAATTACTGCTGTTCAGTATAGAAAGTGAGATTATGTTTAAATTTTTTATATATTTAATGGATCTGGTTTTAGTTTTTGTGAGAAACAGAAAGCATTTTAGCTTAAGCTGAATAAAGGTGACACTTATTTATGGTCAGCAGGACTTTTATGGATGTCAAATTTCTGCTGAGTGGCTTGCAGTCACAGTTCTTGGCATTAGTCCTCCTTCCATGGTATGACTGCTTTTGCAGTAAGCTTGTAAAAATAAGTAAAAAATGCTCCAAGGGTAACTTACAAAAACTAACTAACTAAAATAAATACTAGACCCTTTGTCTTCTCCATGCTTCTTAATAAGGGCCTGTGTCTCCCAGATATGACATCCTGCACAGTGGAAGAATTTTGACACAGTAGCACGAAATAATCTGAAGGTTTCCTGATTATTGTAGATTGTCAGACACTAAAGATTTTAATTTTTTAAAGATTTTTTTAAGAGGGGTAACAACCTTATTGTAAATGATAGTTGTTATTTGAACAGCGTCTTGCACAATTTATTCCTGCAAATGGCAGATTTGCCTCCTGCAAAATTATTATTATTGAAAATCAGGGGGATTTTGCTGCACAAGTACTTTAGGATTGCTGGAATATGTAAAATGTAGGTCTCTGTGAAGTACAAATGCATGCTTGTTTTGGTATTTTGGGTTTTAGGTTTCCGGTACTATTCATTTCTTCATGAACTTTTGTTTCCTCTGGTGCTGAGAATGAGATCATTATTGCTGTGAATCATGGAGCTCTCATAGTATCCACAGATTTTTGGATTATAAAGGCAGAAAAGGAACATTTTGGCCACTTGATCTGACCTTTTGCGTCATGTTGGTCAAAGGATTCCCTTGAATTTAATTTTTTGAAGTAATGCCTCTAGACTTACCTCATCTTGATTTAGACATTTCTACAGATGGACAGTGCATTGCATACCTTGGTGAAACTTGCTTGAAGAATAAGTAGCAAAGGAAAAGCAGTTAAAACTGTTAATTCTTTTTATTTTCCTTTTTTTTTTTTTTTTCCAGTTTGGGTACATTTATAACCTAAGTCCCCTTGTGCCCTGTTATTTGCATGTGTATATCTACAGTACCAGTAGCTTTCCATCCGTTCAAGAGCTATTCCATGTGGGTAGCAGTCTCCATATGTAAAATGATCATTGTTTTCTTCCAGCCTCAAAGAAAACATTTATCTTATGATTGTATAATTTTTGAATACATATTAAGTATTATCTGCTGTTTTCAGCTGTTGTTGTATGTTCTCCTGAACTGTTCCAGCTCTGAAAAGGAGTTTGAAAACAACGGCCTGTTTTTACAACCACTTCCTGCTGATAATCGTGCCCACAATATTCATAGTAAAGGCCAACCCAGTGCTACTGCATGACTCAAGTTTCCCCTTTTGCTTTGCTGTAGTAGCTACACATCTAATCAGGGGGAGAGATTGCTGGAGGCTACCTTAAATGAAATCCAGAAGCACCACATTTTTACTGTGACCTTTGCTTACAATTTCAGTGGACACTTGAACTAACTTCTCTAAGGAGCAAGGGAACTCTGTGTTAAAGCATCGATGGTGTAGCTCTGAACTGAGTCAGAATTGCCTGAGCCCTGCTAGCGAATTTCCCAACTCCTTAGCTCTGATCTTGTGTCACTATAAATACATCCCATGCTCTCTGTTTCTTCTTGGACAAAAAGGTGGGGTTGTTTTCCTTACAGTAATAAAGCCTAAGCACTTGTACTATGTTAGTAATTTTAGATTTTCCACCAAAGTGTGTTTAATAGTTTGAGGAGGTTGAAGAATACTCTGGTATACAGATTTCATGACTGTGACTGAAATGCCTGGATTAGAAAAGCACCTCTCTGGCTCACCTGAGATCTCAGTTAGCATTTGGCACTGATGCTCCTTCAACACCTCCATCTCCAGTGACAGCAGCCAGGCTCTAGGACCACTCAGTTACTCACCAATAACCTATGAGATGCTTTTCTTTTGGTGTTTCAGGGTTTTTTTCCCCCCTAAATTGTGGTGAGATCTATCAGATATGAGTGATAATTTGACTTTGTCTCAGTGGGGATGGTATCTCAGGGTGGGCATAGAATAATCAGGCACTTTGAGTCAATAATGATCTGGGAACATCTTCAGACTTAAAAAAATTTCTTGAGCACCAAATTGGCATACTGATTTCTTCCTAGATCTGTTTGATGAGCTGACAATTATTATGGTTCCTTGGCAATTGCATTGCTAAAGTCTTTCCATTTTCTCCTTTCTCACTGCTTTTACAAAAAATGTGCACTGAATTCAATATTGCTCTGTGTAGATTTCTAAGCTGTGTATTTTACAGATGGTTTTTGTTAGCAGTTTCCTTACTGTGTTAAAATTTCAGATTACTTTAATGTCTTGCATAATACTACCTATAATGGATTTTTGATTTTTTCAGAGCCATACTGAATTTTCAGCTGATTAACTATGCAGCTATGCTGTGGTTTTTAATGTGGAAATTAATTTCCACCAAATAATATTAACATAATGTATTAAATTTAGTAACAAAGTTGGAGTACATTCCTACAATTTCAAATGCAAACTAAGGCTAGAAATGCTCAAGGATAAAAGTTCTTAGCAAGGAAAATGTTTATGTATAAACTGATTACGTTATCTGAATTACTCTCCTTCCACAGCTGATAATGTTTAGGAGAAATTTGTACTGTGTTACTCTGGCTTACTTGGAGAACATTCACTAATACTTATGTTACCACAGTATGCACCAAACTACACTGGTGTCCCTGCATTTCATATAATGCTGGATTTCTTAACACATTGCTGCATACAGAAACTCACATACAGCCCTGCATACATGCTTTCTTTGCCTGCCCCACTCTCTCCCCTTCTCTCACACTTTACCTTGACACTCCTTTTAATAATAAAACCAGAACTCTTTTACAACATGTAAGCCACACCTGAGTAGCTGATAGGATATCCGGCATGTGTTCATTAACAGCAGCAAAAAGGTTACCTTTGCTCTTTGGGCTTCATGGTGCTTTTTTTTTTTTTCCTTTATTTTGGATACTGTTTAGACAATGCATTTATAAGTGTGCTTGCTTTCAGTTAAATCTAATGGAAACTTGTAGTGTTTTGGTTTGTTTTTAACCATTATGTTTTCCAAGTGTGTCCATAATGAGTAGATGGTGACCTAATATTTTGCAGCAGGACAGGATATCATGAAGGGAGTGAAAACTCAAAGGTAACAGCTGATTTGCATGGCTGGAGAAGGGAGCAGCCAAAGCAGCTTTCCCTTCCCAGATATTTGACAGGTCCTCATAGAAGAGAACAAAAGAAACTTGTTTCAGTTTTCTTAGTTTGCTCTTCCATCAGTGTTTCTGGGCTCCTAAGCTGGCATAGGAGACTGATGATGCTTTATATTCTTAAGAGTAATATGACTATTATATCTTGATGCTATTCATGTTTTTAGTTATCACAGAATAATAGAATGGCCTGAGTTGGAAGGGACCTTGAAGATCATCTCCTTCCACCCCCCTGCCATGTGCAGGGACACCTTCCACTAGTCCACGTTGCTCCAAGCCCCATCCAACCTGGCCTTGAACACTTCAGGGACAGAGCATCCACAGCTTCTCTGGGCAGCCTGTGCCAGGGCCTCAGCACCCTCACAGTAACAAATTTCTTCCCAATATCCAGTCTAACCCTACTCTTAGTTTGCAGCCATTCCCCCTTGTCCTGTCACTACAAGCTCTTCTCCATACAAGCTCTTCTCCATCTTTGTTGTAGGCTCCCTTCAGGTACTGGAAGGCAGCAATTAGGTCATCCCAAAGCCTTCTCTTTTCCAGGTTGAACAATCCCAAGGCTCTCAGCCTTTCCTCATAGCAGAGGTGCTCCATCCCTCTGATCATTGTGCTGGGCCCCTCTGGACTCTCTCCAAGAGGTCCTTACCTTCCTGTGCTGGGGTCCCAGAGCTGATGCAGCACTGCAGGGGGGTCTGAGCAGAGCAGAGGACCCCCTTGCCACTGGGTCTTCCTCAGGCTGCAGGACGTGGTGAGTATTGCAGGTCACACGAGGTGCTGGCTTGTTCCTTGAGACCACCACTTCACAGAGACAACGTGAGCAGTAAATCCAGCAGGTGCTGGCAGGGTGTTTTGGGCAGCTGAACAATTAACTGGGTGTTGGCTGTTAGCATAAGTGGTGAATTGACCTAACCCATATTTAGTTTCTTTGACAGTTAACCTGGGTTTATTTCTTCCCTTTCTTTGGCTAATGAAATGAAATTAAGAAATATTGTCACATTCAACAAGCATGTATATTCCTTGACTTCTTTCACAGACATGTTACTTGACCTCAGCGACCTTCTTCAGGTATTGTACCCTTTTTTAATTCGACTTTTTTTTTAATTGTTAAAGTTTAAGATGTTTTGTTTTTCTCTAAAAATTCTGAGTGGAAAATCACTGGGTTTGGAAATCTGAGTAATTTTTCAGTAAAATTAAATGTCAAAAATATTTTTGGCTTCTAATGCTGCAAACAACATAGCAAGAGTTAGTATGATCCTTTCATCAGGATTCAGAGTCCCTGCAGTGGCACAGGGTCAGATGCTACATATTTTAAAAACAACAGTTGTTGAAGACAAAAATAACCTTTTTGGTAGGTAATGCTGTGTAAATGTATTCATGCACTTCAGAACTGTGTTTTATAAAATGTATTTTGAGAGAAATACGAACTTGCTCTGTCTGTGGAAATAGAAAGCTCTGCTGACATATGTTCATACCCTCATTCTCTCTGTTACAACTGTTTTACATACAATGAGAGTAGGTTACTTGCATCTATTTTTGTCCTCCCAGCTGTCTTGGTAAATGGCATCCCTCTGAAGACTATTTATTGCTTGAAGCAGTCTGCTGGAATTGCAATAATCAAATGAATCTTTAATTCTGAAATTTAGTAACTTTTTTCTCTTTTCTAAATTCTGATTGAATTAATTTGATTGCTCACAACCAAACAGTGCGTGTGTAAAATGGAAGGTTTGTTTCCTTCTAAGCACAGGTAATTTTTCATGGTGATGGTTTTGAAATAGAGTGATCACAGTAATATGAAGAATAGTCACAATGTGAACTAGAAGAAGAGGTATTATATCTGAAAGAGGAATTGCATTGTCAGCAGAAACAGACAAGAAAGATTGAATGATTTGTCTTTTCCCCTCTGTGCATTCCAGCCAGAAAAGATGCTGAGATGGGGCTTATGAGGACCAAAAGGTTAAAGAGGGGTAACTGAGAAGATGGGAGAGACAGAAATACATGAGTAGTAGGGAAATAATCAACCCCTGAAAGAGAAAATTCCAAGATTTCAGTATCTTGATCTTCATTTAACTGTGCCTGATGAGCTCTACGTTATGGCTTCTCTAAGGTGAATCTGAGCATGCAGGAATGTTAAACATTACTGTTAACTGTAGCTATCCAGAAAGTCCTGTTTAAGAATACATAAATGAGTTTTTCAAGTTCTAGCTTGATGTTTTTTTTCCTCCCACCCCAAGTCTGTTAAAAAAAGATCAAACAAATCCCCACAAACAAAACCACAAACCAAACAGAAAACCACAACTACAAACCAAGCAAAAAAAACCCAAACCAAAACCAAAAACAAACCACCTTGGTAGCAAAGCATTTGTGGCCAGGCAGAAAATTTCAGTACAGTCTGCTTTAGATCAGTCTTTTCTCAAAAACCGGGACCTAAAAAATAATTAGTTTATTAAAAATAGTCCATTAGATGGTACTGTTTTATCCTGAGGTGCCTCTTTTTTTCAAGGACTGCTCTCCTATCCTGAAGTTGGGATATAAATGTCGATAAGGAAGAAGAAGAGTTGAGAGTAGTAGTAGTGGCAGTGGTATTATCTTTCCAAAGTATTTAATTTGTTCATACTCATCTGTACAAAATTTGTCATAGTGGTCCAGGTAACTGTTTTTCTTGATGAGATAAGAAAGGTGTTGATTTTATATCACAAAAAAATCACATCTGAAGTCTAAAAAAATGAGCTACTGCTGACCTGCACCAACTCTTGCTTAGAAACTAATAGCAAATGTTGAGATTTTTCTTCAGAATGTTCTTGATGCAGCTCAGTTGCAGTGGGAAGCGAGGGACCTGCAGTGCTCTTTGTCATCTGACTGCAGGAGTTTTGTAAGAAACTCACACATGAAACATCCTTACAGATTGTCTTCATGGGGGCTGCTGACTGAATTACTGAACACCCTGAAATAGGTTTAAGTGCATTTGAGGGTGAAAAAATCATAGAAGCATTAAAGATGGAAAAGACCTCCAAGATCACCAAGTCAGCCATCAACCACCACCATGTTCACCACTAAACCATGTCCTGAATATGCTGTTACCTGTAACTCAGTATTGTTTAATGAACTGTCTTATATTCTTTTTTTCTTGGTGATTTGTTTAGCCTTTAAAAAAAAAAAAAGGAGGAAGAGAAAATCCTAAGCATGACCTCTTAGGCTCTGGTTTGTACTTGTACAGTCTCTCTTCCTGTCTTTCTTCAGTTGCTTTGGGACTTAAAAATATAAAAAAAATAAAAAGCTGTCCCCTACAGGGTAATGTGCTTTTAGGATAGTGCTGTTAAAACTTAGCAATAGAGGAGACTAATTCTCACTGTTAATGGCAGTCTGTTTAAAAAGTTGTATCAGTTTTCATCTTATGCTGATGACTGAGATGTGGGAGTTTGTCTTGTTCCACTGGGGAACTGCTGCATTTTCATAATAACTTTTGGAGCTTCAAAACTGCTGCCATCTTGGGAAAAGACAAAATGTCTTTTTTTTTTTGTCTTTTTTTTTATAAATTGGAAAGGCAGTTTCTTTGGTGTTCTATCTTCATGTGAAATCCATCTTATGTCTTGGAAATCTCCTGTTGAAAGTGTTGTCAGGTTCAGAATGCCTCTGATACGTTTGGACTTCAAAGCATGATCTGAATTGAACTGAAAATGTCCAGAGCACTGCTACAAATCAGGCGCCTTCCTTGTGCTGAGCAGTCGTGCTGCTTGTTGATTGAGTTGGAAGGACGACCAGTCATCAGTCTCTGACAGGGAAAGTACTTGCTTATATTTTCAGATCCTGCATTTTACTTGCAAATATAGTCCTTAGAGAGGTCTGCAATCAGGCCTTTTGTTTGCTTTTTTGTTAGTCCAATCTAAGCGACAGGCCTGGCTTGTTTAGGAGAGCTGCAAAGCCTGTCTAGCCTTGGCCAAGGTTTGAACAGTTTAGGTTTTCTCCCATCTTTCCAAGCATCCCATTCCTTGCACCTGGAGAACTGTTTGGCTGAAGTTTCATCTTGTTGTGATGAAAGGCTGCCTTTCACATCCTCAGAAATGACTGGGGTTTTTTTTAGTCTCTTGTCATCTCCAGTGTCATGGTCTCTGCAGTGGGACCGTAAAAGACTTTGGGGAGAGGGGTTGGCAGTGCTTTGATCCCCAGTTTCAGCCTAGTAGAACATAATTTTTATTGTGCCTTGTGGTGTCTCCTGCTGTTAAACAAGGCTGATGTCCACTGAAGAGATCTCAGACATCTGAAGAGCCAAGCTCTTTATAGAAGTGTGCAGCAGGAAAATTACCAGCAATGGACATAATTAATTAAAATGGGATGTCTCTACTTGATATCAAGAAAAGGTTTTCCACTATGAGGTCAGTCAAGTGTGGAAACAGGTCACTCAGAGCAGTTTTGGAGTTTTTATCCATCAAGGCTCTCAAGATCCAGAGCAACCTGGTTTGTTCTTGTGACTGCCTGGGCTTGGAGCAGGAGCTTGGGCGGGAGACCTGCTGAGATCCATTCCAACCTGAACTATACTGTGGTTCTAGCTAAGGGGAGAGGATGCACAAGATGTGAAAACCAGTAATTAGTATTTGCTTGGTCTAGCCCTCCTTTGGTCTCTCCTCCACTTCAAAACACAACTCTCACCCCTATGTCTTCCTCTTCAGTTTGTCTAGTCAAGTAACAGTATTTTCTTGTCAAGAAGGATTTTTATTGTGAGTTATTTTTGGACACTTGTTTTCATTTATTTAATCTAAAGGCAGCATTGGGCTCCCCTGATTCCTCTATGATTGTTGCAAATTATTCCTCTTTGACTTTCTTGCACAGAAGGTTTGATAATGGCTTATTGTACTGCTGTGTGTTAGCAGAAGGAGAGTCTGCCTTTGGAGTCCCCAGACTGAAGGCAGTGCTTTAAAGCACAGTATGAGAGGAAGCTGCTTAGTTTTGATTTGTGTCTCTTTTGAACGACAGCCTGACAAGTCAAGTTTGGTACTTGTTTGTATTTTTGTGTGTTACCTTTTGACTGCTCTGATTGCAGTATGGATCCAAAAAACCAGAAAGTTTCAATTTATTGCATCCAGAAAGGTAAAATAGAGTAGTCCTTTAAAGACTGTACTGGTTTGCTTCAGTTTTTAATACCCTTTGTTCATTTAAAGTTATTAACATGTTGACTGTATTTGCCTTTATTGCCCCTATGCAAATTGCTGTTGATTGAGTTAATTTAAACAACCTGGTTGGGACCTTCAGGCATTACTACACTAGAAATGTTAATAATGAATCAAATAACCACAGGTGCCTCTTTCCCCAGCAACAGACACTCTCCTTAAAAACTCATTTGCTTTTCATGCTTGCTTAATTATTTAGGCAAGCAGCCATGGATGTTTCACAGTGTGAATTCTCATCGTTTTCCAACTGCCCAGTCTTTGTCTTTCTAGAGGAATATCTTAACCACTGTCACCATCTGTAGTACTTTGCCAGAATGCCACACTATAGTCTTGAAAAACCTTTTTGGAAATTGCTTGTAGAAGGGTTATTGATTTATAACTGTATGGAACTTAGGGTCAAACAAAAACTTCCATTCAATGGTGGTGGCTTTATATTTCGGTACTGTTCAGAAGTTAATGTGACCTGGTAACCTGGTAACTGTATGAATGGGAGATTCCCTGTTTCCCAAAGAGAGTTTAAAATTCTGGAAGGTGTTAGACTGATGAATTCCTGTGTTACTGGAAATGAGGTGTTTGTTGTTATTTCTCAAAGTGGGAGTATATTGGTATTTGTGAACAGATCAGGCATGGTGTGAAAGCAAGAGGAAATTATGAAAGGATAAGAGTCTCTCTGGAAGTGTCCCTTTGAAATCAGTGTGTGATGACTGACAGATGTGAAATGAAAAGACTCTGTCTCCAAAAAGTACTGTGAAGGGCAAAGAACATAACGAGTAGAAGGATCTTGTGAAGATGTAACTGAATAATTGGAAGCCATTCCTTCACTAAATGCCCCTTTTAATTAACATAATGTGTTTGATAATGAGAACAGAAATTAACTATTGGTAAAGGACAACATCTTAGAGAATCTTACGGTCTCCTGTAAAAAGAGGCTTTTGCAGTGCCTTGGTGAGCACATCCTTTTTTGTCTGAAAAATATCTTCCTGCTAAAGAATCTACTTGGGTTTTTGTTTTGCTTTTTTCTTTTTTTAAATAAAAAATCTGTGATGGGTCCACATGCTTGTAAAATTACTCTGTTAAATATGACTTGAATGTAAGAGAATATGGTAAAAATTATCAGGGTATGCAGATATTTTAAAATCTCCCCTCTAACAGAGGTTGACATCCTTCTTTTGTATTAGGTGTTGATGCTTAAACCTAGTGATTGCATCAAGTTTAGGAAATTTTAATATCTGGTGAAAATCTGCAAAAAAAGAGCACAAGTCTTATGAAGTGTATAAAACATTTGTCTCACTTAGACAGTTTTGATTGGGCAGAGTTTGGAGAAATACTGTTTTTCAGTATGATCCTTTTAAATTAAAGGGAAAAGAGGCTGAAGTTGATGTGGTAAGCTTTAAAGCTGCACCAATTCAAGTTTAAGCCAGAGACATCCTTTTAGAAGGGCATTTTTGTTTATTCACCATTCTAAGAACTCATATAAAATTAGGTTTTATAAATGCAAATGTCATATGATTCTAAATTTGGAGCGCTAAGCTTTTGATGGATTGGAGTATATGAATTTTTATAAGAAGTTCTTAATGAAGAAAGAACTAGAAATTAAAGTAGGCCTCTAAATTAATTCTCTTAATTTTCTAAGCTTAATGGAGTGCAGAAAAACCAAATGATGAGAGTAAAGAAAGACCCTCTCTAAATGCCTGTTTTATATCATATCTATTCTATCACGGGGTCTGTGTGTGCGTAATAGTTGAAATCAGTGACAGCAGAATAAAATTTTAGTGAAAGGGCCACCTCCCACTAAACCCAGAAGATCTTAAATATCATGTTTCAGGAGTTCAATGACATTACAGATTTCTGGGTGAACTTTATGCCATCTTTAATTTTTCATTTATGAGAAGTGCCCCAGAACCTGTGAATATCTGTTAACTTTTAAACTTGAGAAGCATATTGTTTGAGAGGGCCTGAAGTCTTTTTTCCTACTGATTTGCCAGGAAAACTGGAAGCAATTATATATTCCTGATTCCTTTTGTGACCCTGGCATTAAAAATGTGTGAGCTTCATGAGGGAAAAAAACCAGAACATAAAATGTACTGTATATTTCACTTTCTTTCTGAATTGGTACAACCAGAAACTACAAAGAAATGTGCTTGTGAGCAAAAGAAAGAAATTCCCTCATTTACTATTTCTATTTTAATGTATTATTTTGCACAAATACACTGCCTGCACCTTGAAGTCAGTCATAAAACACTGAGAATGTGAGTGAAGTGAAAAAGCAGGTGAAATTTAAGTGCATTACTTCTCAAAAAAACCATGGATCAGGAGACTTTTAGTTAGGCCAAGGAAAGAAGGATAGTCGTTGAGCACATTTATTATTCATTTGTCTTTGCTTTAGATTTAATTTGGCAATCACTTTGATTGTTAGAACTTCACTAGGAAAAAATACCTGCTTCTTTATGCCTCTTCATATTTATTTGCTCTTTATTATTGCATTTATGGAAAGCTTGCTTGGGAGGAGTTTCTTAGAGAGTGACGTGGTTTGATGGTGACAGACATCAAGTATTTGGATGTCGTGACAAGGAAAGAGGCTAGAAGGAAAAATACTTGCTTGGATTAGAGTTTTATGCTTTTTTTCCTAGACTAAAATGAAGGAACTAGATGAGTTTGTGAAGCCTCTAATGGAAACGTCGTATGTACTTGGCTCCCCTGAAGTAACTTTATTGATTTGTGCAGTGAAATCGTCCTTGCAGAACAAGATCTAAGTGATGAGGTTTAAGATTTATAGTAACTTGGTCGGCCAGCTTAGAAGGCTGAAATTACAGCCAAACCCTCATTCTTTATGTTAATATTTTTTAGACAGAAGGTCAAAACAACCCCTTTTGAGCTTGCAGTGAATCTAAAGCCAACTGAAACACTGCAGACACTTTGCTTTAGTGGTATCTGTTCTGTCTCTGTGGCTCATGGAAAGTCACATGCTCTCAGACTCCAGCATGAATTGCCAGATTCAGTAGGTGATTATTTTTTTTCTGTATAAAATTTGGTGACTTATTTCCTAGAAAATATACTTCTCATTCAGAGGGTATGTTTTGCTCTTTTCCTTCCCTGAGAATAGTGCTTCTATGTTGTCTGCTATTTCAGGAAAAAAAGGGCAGTAAAATTTAAGGCTATATTTTTGCATCTTCTATGCCAGACTAGCCATTGGTCAGACACAGCGTGGAAGATACTCACTTTTCACTAAATATGGAATGAATTACCATCATATAATGTATAATTGATTGCACAGTCACTTTCAGGATATATCATCATTCTGAGGATTTCTTTGAAGTTCTAATTTCTGGGGGTTTTTTTATATTTGAGAAAAATACACATTAAGAACATCTTCACATAAACATTTTGAAGGGCTAGGTGAAAATATGTCAGTTGTTTGGGGGTTTGGTTGTTGTTGTTGTTGAGATACATATATTTTTGCTAACTTAGTAGATGCATCTATACACTTGGGAGGAAAGCTTGCTTTTAAACTAATGTTGGCAAAGCTCTTTGATGAAATGGAAAGAGCAATAGTTTTTTAATTCCATAGGCTTGTACCGTAATCATCAACTCAGTTGTGTAATTGGCTGCTTAGTAAACACCTTCACTGTCCAGGCATAGGAAAGAGAGGTGCAGTTTTGTTCCATTAAAGCAGTAGAATATATACTATTGTTAAAAAGCAAACAAAATAAAAACCTACTTTCTTGGAGTGTAGGAGGATGGAGTTTTTTATACTAACCTTGACCTTTACATATGCCTTGGGGGAAGCAAGGTGTTCATGGAGCTCCGTGGGAACGTTGGAGACTGATTGGGAACTGGAGTATATCCTGCCTTTCTTGCTGACCACAAAAACACATCTTAAGATAGAGAAAGAAAACTTCCTCAGAATACTGTTGTCTATGCTATAAATTGCAAATCAGATTATGAAGAGTAACTCCTCCCCTCAATTTACATCCTCCTGGGTGTGGCAGTGAAGGAGGGGAGGGAAGCAGAGCTCTGTCCCTGGTGCCTGAGCAGGTTTGATGTGGTTTAGGGCTTTCCTGACAGTTTTTTTTTTTTTTTTTTTTT
>VZRO01003982.1:12229-152642 GCA_013397915.1 Daphoenositta chrysoptera | reverse complement strand
TTTATACTTGTTTTTATTAAATTAGGCGTACTTATTTATTACATGGGTAAAATTAATGAATATTCATCACATTCCTTGGGATAGGAGTGGTTATACAAATTACTTCTCGGAAGTCATTAATATCATTAGCATAGGTGTCATGCATGTGCGGTGTATCCTGGTGGTCGCGCTGAGGAAGGCCCCTCTTCTTCCTCAGGGGTCTTTCTGATGAAGGCTAGTAGTCTACCTCACAATGCACTTCTCACCTTTCTTTCTGGAGCATGTGTGATCTTTTGTAGGTGACTCAGCGGTTTCTGAGATTATCCTTGTCCCCTCTATCTTGACGAGATTAGGGCGAATCCAGCTTCTTAGGTTTTGCAATTAACATTTGCTGTCAGAATTCACATTTGCTGTCTCTTAATAGTTAATTGTGCTTACATGAGTTAGCTATTGATCACCCCTTTCTCAGGGATGTGGTTGGAAAAGGAAGCAAGACAAAATAGAGACAAGGGGAGAGATATAGGGAAGCAAAAGAAAGTAGTCACAGCAGCATGCCAGCATGCCAAAAAAAGGGGGCCAGGAGAGAAGCAAAGAGGCCCTGAGACACACAAGAGGGGAGACAGAGACCAAGGGACCTTGGACTCATGGCAGCTCTGACTTGGCACTGCCGGGAAAATTTGCCAGTTCAGATGCTTCTTTCCCCTTCTCACCCAGAGAAGCAGGCTCTCACACCTGCCTGCAGAGGGAGGTGGGTACCAGTCAGATGGTGTTCGATTTTTACTTCCTTGCCTTTTTATGGCCTCTCCAGGCTTTGTCTCAGCAGCTCCTGTCTGAGCCAGTAAGTGCTCATCCTGTCCCTCTTCAACCCACGCCCTGGAGACAGCAAGGCCGGTACTAATGTTGGAAATTATATAAAGTTTAAAATTTTTTAAATGTAATTTTAGTCAGTTTAGTTTGCCTTTGCCCTGGGGGAAGGAAATTGAAGTTTCTTTTCAGGGGACTGGTTCACCAGGGAGGTCTGATGAGCTTAACATCTCAACAGACTGGGAGTAGCACAGAAGATACACAAAAGATAACCATTAACGACCATTAACTGCAGACATCATCCCTGGCATGGTCGGAGACACCTGGTCTGGAAAGGAGAGATAAGAATGAGGACCTAATTAGCATCGAAAGCGAAGAAAACCGTATTCAATAGGAAACCAAATACTAAGAACTGCACAACTTGGGACTTATGAATGTTTATAAATACATATTCTAGTGTTGGCTTTTCGCAAGTAATGAATGTTATGTGTATAATATTAACCCTTACGTTGTAGAAATGTAACCATTATTAAATGCTTTTTCTTTTGTTCTACCCTAGAAATAGTTGAAAAATAACTAACCAAAGATATGTTGAAATGCAACTAACAAACTATAAGCTTAACTAGATAAGCACAGATGTGATGACTTCAGCTCTAGGAAGTAATAACTCCAGCCCCAGGACAATCTCAAATAAACATAGAAGTGATAACTTCAGCCCCAGGACAATCTCAGATAAGCACGATGTAACAGACTCCTGTTACAGGACATCTCTATCTACAAATCTTCCAAGAATCAACATACGGAGGAATTCTTCACATCCCTTAAAGGCCATGTGTTTTTCGGGGAAAAGTATGAATATACATATTTGCCTATGACTATGTAACAGGCTGATGCAATAGAAATGTATATAAAGAGAGTGTCTCACTAAGGCAGTTGTGCTCTTGGCTCTGTGCCAAGGGTACCCAGCATCACCTGGATGCTGTAATCCTTTTGCTCTATCTTTTGTAACATGAACATTGAACCAATGCATTTCTATGTGTTTTGACTGTATAAAGTATCTGAAAAATCTAGTAAAGGACTATGTGCCATGGAATGATTTTCTCTGCACAGCCCGGTCAGTGTGTAGATGAAATTATTTCTGTTGCACATCCTGGCCAGAATAAAGTAACGTCTTGATCGTCTAACACAAAAAATGTTCGAGAGGGGTTTTTTTTGTTGTTGTTTTTCCCGCAGTTTCGGTAACACTAACGACCCACGCAAGCCCGAGGCGGGTGCAGTCACTGGCATCGCCCAGGGATGCTTCGGGGAAGAATGGACACTTTCAAGCTCTGCGCGGCAAAGGGAAAGAAGCAGCAGCGACTGTTATTACTGTAGATCCCTTGCACGAATCCCTCCTGCAGGGGCTTCTGGGGACACTTCGACGGCCAACCTGCCGCTGTCACGACAGGGCTGGGGGCGGCCAGTGGACACAGGGCAGGTTTCAGGGCCGATGCAGGAGCTGGGGCCGCTTCCTCACGAGCCGGGAGCCGCGGCGGGTGGGCTGCAGCTTCTACTCCACCATCCCGGGCAGCCCCGAGGCAGCATTTCCGCACCCGCTGACACTCCCAGTCACCTCACCGCTGCCGCGACCTCATCACCCTCACCCGCTGCTGCCACCGCCGGGCCCCGCGCCCAGTGCTCCACCACGCCGCTCTCGTGCACCGCGCGGGCACCAGGCCCGGCGGCGGCCCCGAGGGGCACTCAAACGCTGGGCGGCAGCCGCGCTCCGGCGGTACTGGCGCCGCAGCTCCGCGCTTTGCACTCCGAGCGCCGCCGCCATCGTGCCCGTGGGACGGCAGTGGCGTGTCCTTACCGGGAGGCGGCTCAGACCGCGGCCCCGCAGTGCCGGCCCCGCGCGCCGCCGCGCACACGCGGGTTTAGCTGTCCACCTGCAGCTCGGTATTTTGGCCAGCGCGGAGACCCACCGCCCTTTTTCGGTCAACGCGCATTCGCGGCTTTCTTGGCTGCTGAAGCAGCTACTGACCAGACGGTGGTACCCGCCAGAGCGGCTCGGCGGGGTCCCGGCCCGGGAAGTCCCGCGGGGCTGCCTGGGGCAGGGGGAGGGGAGCGTGGGGAGAGGGAGCGGGAGTTCACAGCCGAGGAGCGGGGAAAGGACACGGACTGAAGCGGGGAGATGCACGGGAAACACATGGAGATGACACATACCAGATCAAGCCGAGAAAATGCTCAGCAGACAATTCGAGATAACCCACACGAAGCAAACCAATCTAGCTAACTGACCCACACACCCCACACGGGTAATGCACAGCAAGGCCCACCCCCAAACTGCAAACATTTCACCCCAAATTTTCCCAATTGCTGGTTTTGTTGCCATTTTGGAGGTTTTTTTGCTAGTATAAAAATTGGGCTGTTCTTTCCCAAATACTTAATTTGGCAATTTTCTGAAGCTTTTTCACAACATAGAAACTAAGTGATTTTTCCTTCTGGCTCTGTGCATGAAAACTTGGGGGTTTTAGCTTTCTGGCTGCTCACATCTGTGCATCACAGGACAGCCCAAGCACCAGTGCCCATTGCCAGCATCATGAAACTCCGTGGGATGCTGCTGCTCTGAGCCTGCACGGCATCCATAGAGAACAGCACAGGGACACTCGAGGGAAGGGAGCATGGGCAGTGCCACAGACATTCAGCTTTCCTGAGAGCATAACATTAGAATACAGCTGGCTGCAGATGCTTCATGAGGGTCGACTACATTTCACCATGTACACCTGAGAAAGCCAATAAAAGAGGCCAGTTTTCCAATCGTGCACATCTGTGCCCCATCCATCTTGGAAGACAGGTGCTCACATGGCTGACGCAGGAAGACAAGAGTGGGAGAGTCCCCAGGCCAAGCAGAGCAGAGGTTGTGAGCAGAGGCTGTGCTCTCAGCCTCTTCTATGCCTCCATCACTCCAGCTCCTCCACTGACATTGCTCCACAGTACCCATACCCACCTGGACCTGGTGGCCCCAACCTGCACACCATGCCCATTCACAGCTACCCCTTCCCTACAGGGCCTCCTGCGCCCTTGCTGGCACAGCCCAGTTGTGGCACTACCCTCGCTGATCAGGCACACCACCCACACCTGCCCACCTCGCCCTCCAGGGCCGCTCCCACAGCCACAACTGGTCCCCAAGCACCCTGGCTCCTGCAGGGCATCAGCCCATGACCAGGCTGGTGCTCAGTGTCCCCAGTAGCCCATTCCCCTCTCACCTAGACCCGGCTGTCAGTGTGGTCACTTGCACCCTCACCTCTACAGTAAAGACTGAAAAGCAGCCCCTGGAAGATCACCCCAGTGCATGGCCACCAGCCAGGCTGAGTGCCAGCACCCTTGAAGCCAGCACAGCCAAGGCAATTCCTCAAGGTGATCTCACACCACTGGCTACAGGACAGCCCAGCTAGCTCTCCCCAGATCCCTGCTCCTGGAGCATTTGTGCCAACACCTTCCCAGGGACGGAGCAGTCTGAAGGCTCTCCCACCCTTCTTCCTTGCCTTTCTGGAATACGGCTGTGGCAGTTGCTCAGTTTGATGGGAGTTCCCCCAGAGAAGCAGGACCTTCTGAAGCACAGGGCCTTGGCACTGGCAGCATGGCTCCCCCCCTAGCCCCAGGGATGCTCCCCAGCCAGCCAGAGCCATGTAGTAAACGGTTTAATTAACACACTGACAGCACCAGAGCCAGCCTGAGCTGGACTTTATCCGCTGCTCTGCTTGGCGGCCAGTCTCTTGTCTCTCTCTTCAGCAATGGTCAGGCGGATGCCCTTTCCACGGGGCAAGGAGATCCATGGCTTGTTGCCCTGCAGCAAGGGAAAAGAAACCACTTCACACCAGGAAACCCAGACAGCAACAGAACTCTCCCTCTAAGGGGGAAAGCAGAAGCCCACCCCTGCTCATGCTGGGCCAGGTACACATGGTGGTGGCACTGGCCCAGTGGAGGCCCCTAAGGAAGGTGGCAAGGATGCACAGGTCTACAGCCGCCTTTCAGTCACATCCATGAAAAATGCACTTCAGCCGAAACTAAAACACTGCCCCTACCTAACCTGGACAAAGAGCCCATCAAGGATGGAAAAACAGCAGAGGCTATGCGGGGGGCACTCTGAGTCAGAGCAGCTGCCCAGATCACACCAAGGTCTGAGCACTGCTCAGCCCCCAGCTCTCAGGTTTCAGCGCTGCTGCTCGAAAACATCTGCATTCCTCAATCTGCAAATGCTTCTTCCCCTTCGCAGAGCAGGCAGAAATACAGGGAGCCATAACTTGAGTCAGAACTGAGGCCAGAATTGAAGGTCCACTGTGTGGGAAGACAGCTGCCGAAGGAAACACCAAGGCTCTTTGCCTCAGCCAGCAGCCCCTCACTAGAGGAGAGAAACCCCCACCTGGTGCCCCCACAGCCTTACTTTGCCTATAACGAAGATGTTGGAGAGCCTGGTGGCAAAGCTGTTGCCGTTGGCGTCCTTCACATGAACCACGTCAAACGACCCAGGGTGCCTCTCCCGGTTGGTGATCACCCCAATACGGCCCAAGTTGGCACCGCCAGTCACCATGCACAGGTTACCTGAGTAAGGGAATACAGGTATGACAAAAGCTGGCACCAGGTGTTGTGGTGAAGTCCTTCTACTTGGGCTCTTTGCCCATACCAAACATTTCCATCCCGCCTGTGCTAGCACTGCTCACAGCTCTATGACTGAAACCTTATTATCAAGAAACAAGCTCAAGCACCTCCCCACCAGCTTGCTGCTTCTACCTGGTGCCTCAGAACTGCCAAGTCCCTATGCCAAATGCTTCCCACTGCTAGGACACAGGAGGTATCCCCTGCTCCAGCTCCAGGTGGACATGCTCCTGGGAAACAAACCCTTTCCCCCAAGGCTGACACCACTGCCTCTTTATTTCAGTGTAAATATGCCTAGCATTCAACTTCCACACTGCTCTCCGCAGTAGGGAAGGGTACAGAGCTTTGATGGGATGCAAAACCTACCTGTGTCAAACTTGATGAAGTCTGTGATCTTGCCTGTCTCCAGGTCAATCTGGACCGTATCATTCACCTTGATGAGGGGGTCTGGATAGCGGATAGTGCGGGCATCATGAGTGACCAAGTGAGGGATTCCTTTGGTGCCCACAAAAATCTTCCTCACCTTGCACAGCTTGTACTGCAAACAAGACCCAACACATCTCAGCTGAGGCACCGAGCAATGCCATGGACTAGTGAACAGAACCACCAGCCACAGCAGAACACCCAGACACTCAAGGCTCACAATATGAGCCCAGGCAGTGACTTGCCCAGCTCCCCACCTCAGTAACGGCTTTTGAACAGCTGCCATGCAGCTTTGCTACAGCCCCACCAGAAAACACCTTTGCTGCGGGAGCAGCGGCCTACTTAGGGCTTCAGCCTCCCCACAAACACTCCCTGCACTTTCACAAGGAAGTCTTTACCAGGACAGTTCCTTCATTTTCCCCCGAAGCCCATGGGCACACAACAGAGACAGAGGGCTGCATTTCTCCAGGACCCAACAGGTATCTGTACCCTCCAGTGCATGGATTTCCCTCCTGCCTGTCACCCTAACTCCCTCATAGCCTCTCTGGACAACACAGATCAACAGAGAGTAGTAGTTAGAGAAGCACATCACAAGGACAACAGAAGCCCTAAACCACACCCCAGCTGACTGCAGCACAGCCAGCTCTGCTGTCCACACAGCCGTGTGCCTGCACAGCCTGCCTTACAGAAGGAGGTGCAAAGCAGAGTGTGGCCTCGCAGCTAAAGCACAACGTGCCTGGGTTAAGGAAACGCATGAGGAAGTTGCTGCCCAGCATCTAGAGTGAGAAGGCAGTTTTGTTGTCCTGGGAAGAAGTTCAAGGCTTTTACACCACAGGCAGTTCCATGTTTCTGGTCGCTGTTAGCTGGCAAAGCCAAGATTCTCCTCCACCCCATCTTCAGCACCACACAATACATCTACATCCATCTGTGAACTACTTTGATGTCACCAAGGGACCTCTCCCCAACACAGGCTTCAACACAACCCTGAACGCCCCAATCTCAAGTGCAGCATGGCCTCAACTGTCAAGGATGAGAGACATCAGCTCTCATTCAGGAGACGCCAAAGAGGAAACACTGCCACAACCAACCGGGCCCATGGTTACACCACACCAAAGCTCCTCACCTTGGCCTCCTCAGGTGTGATGCGGTGAACAGCAAACCGGCCCTTGGTATCATACACCAGGCGGAAATGCTCACCTGTCTTCTCAATGCTGATGACATCTGATTGCAGACAGGGAAATACAACAGCAGCTGTTATCATCTCATTACCCAAGACCCTAACTTGGCATCAAGCTTACATTTAAAAAGAACCAGGGACCACTGAACAACACTTAGGGTGTGATTGATGAGGTTGGGATCTACCCTTGACCACAGGCTCACATCTTTTGCTGTGACAGACTGCAAATTAGCAAAAACTGCTGAAGGCTGGAATCTGAAAAGCAACTTACCCAGGTCAAGCAGATAGCTACAGGCATCTGGCTTTGGTATTTGCTGCTGTGCACAATTCCTAACTAAATAACAACTGCTTGTATGTATCTTTTCTTCAACTTCAGCAAGGAAACCTTGCCCCTCGAATAATGCCAACCCCACAAAACACTTCCCCACCAGTGTAGAAGAGCTGCCTAAGGAACTGCCCCAACCGTACTCACCCATGAACCCTGCAGGGTAGGTGATGTCGGTGCGGACTTTGCCATCTATTTTGATGAACCTCTGCATGCAGATCTTCTTGACCTCATCTCCTGTCAGAGCATACTTCAGCCGGTTGCGCAGGAAGATGATGAGGGGAAGGCACTCCCTCAGCTTGTGTGGGCCTGTTGATGGGCGGGGTGCCTGCGGACAGAAGCTTTGTGCTGGAGGCTCAAACAGCATCAACCATCCCAAAGAAGGAAACCATGGCGCCGACAGCTCCCACAAGAGCATGCAAGGGCGGCAGCAGAAAGCGCAGCTGCCACGCCGGCAGCGACCGGCTGCAGCTCTCTGTTCTTGGTACTAACAGCAGTTTCCTCCATGTCTTGCCAGCCTCACAAAACTGCCCCCAACAAAGCACAACCATCCATCTCAACCCAGAGATGGAAAAGCATAATAAGCAGCTTAAAAAAGAACGGCCGATGACGCCGTCACATCTTCTGAAAACGAACGCTATTCACAAAGACCCTAACGTTAAACAAACACTTCCTGCCCTGTCCAACTGCCCCTGTTGACCGTTTGCCTCCGCGCAGTACCCTAACACTTCCGCTGACGTGACTGCGGCTGCCACGAGCAGCCCGGCTTCGGCCCCACCTCCGACCCCGGCTTCAACCCCAAACCCAAGCCCAAGCCCAGCTTCGACCCCAACCCAGGCCCGCACTCACAAAGACGCCCGTCAGCTTGTCCAGCATCCAGTGCTTGGGTGCAGCCACGCGCTTCAGATGCTTCTTGGGGCCGCGGGCCTACAGGAAAGGGTGTATTACGGGCCGCCGCCAGGCCCGCCCCCCCCAGCCATCCCTCACAGACCCCCTCAGACTCCCTCCCCTCGGACCCTGGCGCCGGCCTCCCTCCCGCGCTTCTCGCCCCGGGGAGGGCGGCCACAGCCCGCGGTGAGCGGGGGATGGCAGCGGATGGCGGCGGGGAGCGGCGGTGCCGCGCTCTCACCATGGCTGCGCTCTGCCGAGAAAGGGCTGAAGCTTCCGGCCCGCCGCGGATGAACAAGGCGTGGCTGCAGCGACGTCCGTCGCCTCCTGGCGGCTTGGAGGTCCAGGGCCGCCCGCGAGGTGACGGGGAGATCGGGAGGGCTTGTCCCTTCCTCGCGGCCCCGACGGGGACACTCCGCTCCGGGACACCGCGTTCCGGGACTCCCTGCTCCTAGCCAGGCCCCTGTGTCCGTGGTCATCGCTGATGGCATGGGACAGCCAGCCACGTTGTGCCCCTGCGGTTTGGGAGAATGTGTGAGTGTCGGGAGCCGAGACAGGGGTAACACCTGTTCCGGGACACTGCCTTCCCCCTGCCACGGCCCCTCCCGGGATAGAGCTGGGACCCCACGCAGCCCCTAGACCTGACGCGGGGCCTTAGCGCCCACTCCTGAAGGCAGTTCGGGGGTCAAGTGATCCCAGCTGCTCTCCCCAGGGAGGCCGACGTGTCCCTGCAGTGCTCCAGAGTCCCCGGGACAGTCACAGGGCGCCGCACCCTGCCAGGCAGCCCAGTGAGTGCAACAGCACCACGCCTAGCACATCCCCACAGCAGCGCTCCCGCAGCAGGGTGTGGCTGGGACAGAGGTCCCATTCCCGAGGATGACACTGTCACCGAAAACGTTGGGATAAACGAAACTCTATTTTTAAATTAGAGAGCAGAATCACTTTATTCACAGTGCTGGGTGCATAGGGGGAGCTCCACCTATCATACATGCACTCTTTCAAAACTTTTCACTATTTTAACACTTTAGCAAAGAAATTAATGTTCATTGGCTGTAAAGTACATCGTTCTCTTCATTAATTTGTTCATTAATTTTTAATCTTCTATTAGTTATTGATTTCTTGCTTCTCATGCTTAGTCTACATTTTCACTCTTGTTATTATCGTATTATCTTTTTCCGAGATAAGACAATTGCTGAATTGTCTTTGTTTGTTTCTTCTTTATCCCTGGGTTCTGTAAAATGTCCTTTTAGTCGATAAATTCTGCATCCCGTGCGCCCAGTTTCAGCAATATCTCTCCCATGCTTAGTCCAATGAAGCATATTAAGGTTGGTTTAGCAAAACTTAAAAGTTTCAGTAATTTTCCTGACCTGTGTTCCCACAATAGCAGCTTATGACAAACCTTGTTAAGTGCTTGGCTACAGTGGCAAATTACACTGTTTATGATTGACTAAAACAATTAATTAGAAATTTTAATTAGAAAAGTTACTAGGAAAGTTATATAATTTTCAACAACAGGATGGGAACACCATAAGCCGAGACGACGCACTGGAGATGCCGGCCGCTGACCCGCCTTCCACCCAAGGCCGCTTATCACAATGTCATTCGCCGAAATGGACAAGGAAAAAGGCACAGACGACGGAACAACCGTCCCCCAGATACATTACACGGCCGCTTGAAACCCCCGCCTGCCGCGCTCACCGCGACGCCTGCGCGTTTTGGGGCAGGCCGCGCGGCCGCAGCTCCTCCTCCCGTCCCTTCCCATACTCGGCCGCGTTCCGAGCGTTTCCTGCGCCCGCAGCGCCGGTACCTGGGGCAGCCGGGACGCTGCTCCCCGGTGGGGTGAGGTAAGAGCCCCCCCACACCCCAACCGCTCTCCAGCCTCAGTAACCGGCCGGTAGGTCCGACGGGGAGTCGAACTCGTGGTGACCGAGCCAGGGCTCTGGCAGCTCCTCCGCCCTGTCGAGGCCAAGCTCCGCCACCAGCGCCCTAAGCACCTTGCCATCGGATCCGAGTCGATGAGGCTGGGGCCGGCGGCCTGGAGGGGCGGCTCCCCGCACCCCGCGGCTGCGTCCCCAAGCCCCAGGCGAGCGGCGAGCCGGGCTCCGTGGTCTCCCCGCGGCGCGGTTCTGGACGTGGAGCTTCTGCAGGCGCAAGCTGGCCAGGAGGTTGGGACCCGCTGCGGGGCCACAGGAGCAGGCGGAGTCCCCACCACCGGCATCTCTGGTAGGATCGCCACCACCGTGAGGTCCTCCGTGTCCCGGGGAGGGGACTGTAAACACCTCATCTCCGGCGTCTACGAGGACACGGCAGCGCTCAGAGGGGCGCGGGCTGCCCCGGGCGGGTGGGATCCTGCGAGGTACCCAGACGGGGAGGGAACTGGAGCGGCGCCCCGGCTACCCCCGCGCCTGCCTGGGCGGCAAGGGGGGCATCCCACTCTGAATGGGGGATGTGGGGATTTCCACCCAAGAGGCACCTCACCTAAAGCCACAACACTTGACACTTGTTGGGTTCCCTATTGTTTATTTTCCCAGCTGTGTTCCTGAAACAGCTCCCACAGCTCAGAGGGCAGTCTGCCTGGTGTGGGGACAGAGCACAATGGGGGCCCTGAGGTGGGTCAGAGGCAGCAGCTGGCCAGCTTCTCTGCTCTCTCATCCCTCACGATGGACAGTCCCCAAGCCTGACACCTGCCCTGGGCACGGGGATCCTTTGCCGTGGCAGTGGCAGCACCAGCCTCCTGCCAGCGGTCAGCACACAAGACTGGTCATGCCACACCAGGTGTCAGGGGTACATGGAAGCAGGCAAAGGGTCAGGAGTCATGGGAGCCACATCCTGGTGAACTATCTCCATGCCAGATTTCCTATTGTTTCAATCGGCAGTGAAAAAGAAGAGAGCAAAACAAAGCCAAGGCCAGGCTGGGGGGCCCTTCGTCTTGCTGTTTCTTCCAGCATAATCTAATAAAAGCCACAGGAAATATGCTTTCCCACAGTGACTGGACATCTTTAAAAAACCCAGCACAATAAAAAGTCCATGGGCTGTGAGAATGAGGGGACAAGGGCAGCAGAGACCAGGCTCCATGGCCCATGGCACTGGGGAGACATTTGCCCCAGATACCTGTAAACCTGTTCCCTTGCTGAGACACCTCGTGGCAGCTCTCATGGGGCACCAGAGCATCTGGAAGTTCATCCAAGATCCCCTAAGCTGCCACAATGCCCTGCATCTCCCTCGACACTCTTGAGAGGCTCCCCAGGGTCTGGCCCTCTGCACAGGATTTCAGGAGCTCACATACAGCTCTGCAGTGGGGAGTGCTGTGGAAAAGAGCACTGGCAAGGCAGGGTGAGTGGAAGAAGAAAGAAAAGGGCTGGAGAAGTATTTCAAACATTTTATTTTTTAAGAATTCCCAGTTAAAAACACAATGGCTGTGCCTTTCTGTGGGTAAGAGACAACCTGTGTGCCTCAGGGTAGCCCTCAGGCTCTACTTACTGAGTGGCCAGCTCCGAGGCTGTGCCCCTACCAGGAAGGTAACACAGCACTAGGCTCCAGCTGGGGAGGGCTCACATCTCTGAGCAACCCCTCTATTAAAAAACATTTAAAACCGGTTGTGAGAACAAACTGTGGTGTTAAAAAAGTAAAGAGAAAGGAGCAAGGGAGGCTCTGCCAGCACTGGAAGGCTGTGGCTGGAGGGCCCACACTCCTGCCTGGGAAGAGCCACAGTGCTTGTGGCATGCAGCAGCTTTTCTTCTTTAAAGAGAAAAAAAATTAACCGACCAACCAACAGTAATTTCTTCCAAATTTTCCCTGCAGCCACAAATTTCACCAGTTGTTCACATAAATATGCTGTCTTCCCCATAGGAAATGCTCTTGCCTGAGCCTTCCTTTTCTGCTAAACAACGTGCTTCAGATTCCCTGCAAATAAAAGGAAGCAGAAAGGGGTATTTCCACTGATATTTTAGCCTGATGGACTGACCTGGCAAGGGGTGCCACCCCCATGCCTGATGGACTAGGCCACAGTATGGGAATTCCAGCCTCAGCACAGATCTCAGTTCCTGCTGACCCCTTGCTCCCTTTGCAGAGGCTGCTGCCCTCATCCAAGCCAGGCTTTGGAAATTATCACAGGGGGACCCTGTCACTGCTTTCACTATGCTGAATACTGGTTCAGGATTCGTGGACCAACATCCAAGAGACACATGCTCGCTCCCTGCTGCCTCATCCTTCGTTCAGGCTGGATTCACAGACAGAAGTGCATAGCCCTCCCTTCCAGCTCTGGAGTGATGCTGTTCCTCCTAACCCTCTTGGACAGGTCCCCAAGGATCTTCCCTAGGATTGGCCTGTGCTTGGGAATGGGACACCCAAAGGCATCCATGGCCATTGCACTTCCTACCCTACTTCTAACACCAGCACACTGCAATACACGCAGATGGAAAAGGGCTGCCAAGCCCCATCTTGCTGTTCCTAGCCCCTCTGGTGGACAGGGACAAGACAAATGGGCAAGGGCATTGAATGAGGTTGGCTGGAGCTGGCAGAGCTCACCCAGCTGCCTGTCCTGGACGAGAAGAGTTTGAAGTCCTGCCTGCTGGAGACCTGTCCCAGTTCCAGATAGCTATTTCCCACAGTCTCCGCCTGGACCAACTGGAAAGACACAGATTGGATGGGTGGTTTGCAAAGGGGATGGGGAGGGAGCTGGCTCACAAGGAGCTCACAGAAGGTGGTGATCAATGGTTTTTACATGGTCTTGCAGCCTGTCTCAAGTGGTGTCCCCCAGGGACTGATACGGGGCCCCACATTGCTCAACATCATAAATGACATGGGTAATGAGATTGAAAGCAACCACAGCATAAACTGGGTGCTGAGATGAACACATCAGAAGGGAAAGCCATCTTAGAGAGCTGGACAGGCTGGAAGACTGGGCTAAAAAGAGCAGTCTTAAGGTTAACAAAGACAAAAGCAAGGTCCTGCACTTGGGATAGAAAGAGCCCAGTTGAGGCCGGGATCTGTGTGGCTGGGAAGCAGCCTTGTGGAAATGGATGTGGGGGTCCTGCTAGGCAGCAAGCTGAATGTGATCCAGCAGCGTGCTGCAGCAGTGAGGCAAACTGGATCCTGTGCAGCATCTGTAAGAGTATTATTAAGAGAAACAGGATCATCTCATTCCAGGTGGGGCTGACAAATGATGAGCACTGTGTCCAGTTCTGATCCCCACAAATCACAAAAGACACGGGCAGAGCAGAGAGGGTCCAAAGGAGGACCACAAAGGTGATCAGATGCTGGAGAACCTGCCCAGTGAGGAAAGACTCCCTGCAGAAGAGAAGGCTTAGGAGGGACATCATCACAGTAGTCTAGTACTTTAAGCCTACTCTGTAGGCTTCCGAGGATGGAGGCTCTCTCTTCACAAGAAGCCACATGGAGAGGACAAGGGACAACAGGTGTGAATTGCACCAGGAGAGGTTTCACCTTATTTTAAGTATTTTTTTACAGTGAGAGCTATCAATCACTGGAGGAAACTCCCCAGGGATGTGGTAGAGGCCCCACTGTCAGAAGTTTTCAGGATGTGACTGGACAGGTTGCTAGATAATCTTATCTATGCTCCCTTTCCCATGAAAGTTTGGACTAGAGGATCTTTGAAGTCCCTTAGAACTTGGGCTGTTCTATGATTCCAATAAGGACAAGGCCCCGTGCTCCCCTGCCCAGCCAGAGGAAGGGCAATGGCAACTTTTGCTACAGGGACCCATAACTCTGTATCACCAACCCTGAAAATCCCAAGGGATGTGGGAGGCAAATGACACTGTGCACTAATGAGCAGCCAACTGAATGTGGTTCATCTTTCCAGTCAGTGAAAAAGACTCCAATAAGCTCTTCTGAAGCCCTCTCTAAAAACACCTGTAAGCCTGAAGCAGGAGTGTTGGCTTGGACAACGCACCTTTGATAGAGTTCAGAATTTCTTGAATTCTCTGTGGCTCATTGCGGTCTGGTCTGCAGCTTGGTGTGATCTCCAGCACGTAATCAGGACCATACTCTGTAAAGAACTGCAGGGAAGAGGAGAGAAGAGTCAGCAGAGAGGTCTCTGAAGGCTGAGGCTAGAGGGAGGACTCCCCATGGGTACCTGTTTGTAAAAGGCGGAAAACCATTTCTCCATCTAAGGGCCACATGTAGCTTTACTACATCAAGGTGGTACTTCGGTAGTGTCTGTGTCCACCTGGAGTTTTCAACAGCTTCCCAATTCAAGGGATGGGAAGCAGAGTCCAGTGGGGTAACCAAAAGCAATCAAATGTCTACCCCAATGCTTTATTTGGAAAAGCTATTGACATTCATTTTACATGTGGTTACCCTCAAATGGGATTTTTTTATTACTAAATTTCAAGTGCTACCAATCATATATCGTACCATTCACCTCCCACCTTGCTGAACACTGCATTGACATGACTGTGAAACACCTGGGAGAGGAAAATCAGTGTGCTGCAAGGATACTGTGTCTCTCCTGGCTAAGCGCTCAGAGAGTGTGCAGGAAATCTGCAGCACATGGGGTCGACATGCTAACACAGAATCACAGGTTATTGCCAGCAGTTGTATCATGATTCTGGCCAGGACAGGATCAGTTTTTGCAGTAGCTGGGAGGGGGCATGGCCAGGTTGGAAAGGGCTTGGAGCAACCTGGTCTAGTGGGAGGTGTCCCTGCCCATGGCTGGGAGGTGGAAATAGATGGCCTTTAAGGCCCCTTCCAACTCAAACCCTTCTGTGATTCGATGACTCTAGCCTATAGTTATTCCACACAAATTCAGTCTAGATTATGTCCCTCCAAGAAGCCAGCCCCACTCAAGACTTGAAAACCACCACCACGGGCACGAAGACAGCACCAGGCCCTCTGGTCAAAGCTTCAAAGCTGCACCTGGTCCTTTGTGTAGACAGATACAAGTAGGGCAAAAATTTAAAGCCCTGAGAAAGGCAAAAGGCACATCCTAAAAAGCTCTTTGAGCAAACCAGTGACTTCTTCTGCCCATCCTCCCTGTAATTATCTGAGACTGGAGTTTATTGGCATGTGAGACCCCTTGCAGAAAGCTGCAGACAGCCTGTTTTTGGGCAAAAGCACCCACCATACTGCTAGGTCAGGACAGTATTGTTACATAGGTGTCTCCACAGAACAGGACTGAGTGGCAAGGATGCTGTGTGGATTAGGCAGAACAACTGGCTCTTCTGCAAGGAGAAGGGAAGGTTTTTTCAAACCATTACCTCATGATCGGGGATCTCAGAGGACAGTGTTCTCCCAAGAATGACCCCAGTCAAGTATGTCCAACAGCGAGCTGTGTTGGCAAGGTTGTAACCTCCTGTTTCCAGCAAGAATTGGGATTTTGAGGAGGAAGAGTGGGGAAAGGGAAAAGAGAAAAAATCATGGAGCCACTGTGCACAGGTTACACGAATTAAGCTTATTTCATCCACTCAAACCATGCCCAAAATCTGCATTTTGCACCCGCTGGCTACACAAGGCCAGGTCTGAATGACAGTGTATGCAAGAGCAGACCTCTCAAACTGAACCCCAGTTACATCCAGTGAGGCAGAGGCCGGTCCTCCAGCCACCATCCCAGACCCAGGATGAGCTCGCAGCCCCATGTGCTGGACTCTCTCCTGGCAACAAGGAGAGCCATTCACAAGTAGCAGGGAGAGAAGTGCATGGGTCACAGCAGAAATGAGGGCTTCCCGCTTTTTAATACCACCCTTTGACCTATAAAGCAAAATACATGTGCCTAGCCATATGCTGGTGAGCTCTTCAGCACTGTCATGTTTGAGAGGACAAATGTGAAACTCATCAGTACAACTTGCAACTGCTTTACAGGGAAATGAGATTTCACAGTCAGTAGGAAATGGTTACCTCCATGGTAACAGAATATGAGCCCACAAGGAGAAACCTTAGCTGAAAGCAGTCCTGCAAGAGACTTGGGTAAGTTTTTTTCCAAAAAAGATGACTAGAATGGTGAAGGGAGAAAAGCACTTTGACAAGACAGAGAGACCATATTTTTCAAAATTGCTTTCTGTTTGCGTTGGCTGTTGCAGGGTTTTTTCCTGCTTTTTTTTACTTCTCCCCCAATTTCCACTTCAAATGGTTCCACATGCTGCAGTGGTGGATATTTTCCCAAGTGACACATAGTTGATCCTCATTTTTTAACAGAAGTTTTGGGTTTTGTCTGAAAGGTGACATCTCCAGCATACTCACAGACAAGGCACGGCAGGACTGAACACTCATAACCTTTCCAAAACAAAGGGCATCAGGCACATCAAATTTTAGCCTTAATATGCTATACCTGATTTCCCCCATCTCAAAAAGGACAACAGCTAGAGCGGATCCAGTTCCAATCATGGAGCTCAGGGGCTTTCCCTGGCACAGTGGCTTTTGTTGTTCTGAAATGCTCTGTTAACATAAAGCCTGTCCTGTGCTGTCTCCACTGGACAAGCAGCTGGTTAGGCAGCACAGCACAGATAAGTCCAGCTTAGCTTTCATTGGGTATCAGAGCCCTGCTGTACCTTGCAGGCAGCCAGGTGTTGTCCCAAGCCCCTGCTTGAATCTTAATGAAACCATTCATCACCAGGTGCCCAAGGTAGGTTTGGGAACATAGTGCTCACTATTAAAGAGAGGCACCAAAGGGCTGGTCAGCAGAGATGGGAATCAGAGGAGTCACTGAGAAGTCAGGGTCAGTTTGCCGGCCTCTCCTCCAGAGGAGCCATGCAGCTTTTAACTCAAGATCTGAGTCAGGATTGAGACTTGCACTTGTCAGTATCAAGGATTTAAGGTGTGAGGAAACAATACTGTGCCACAGTGTATCCTCCTGACACTGCTCAGCAGTCGCCCTGCTAAACCCTTGCCAAGGCTGAGCCCAAGGGCAGGCAGGCACTCAAGACAGGGTCACCGGAGGACAAATATGTTTCTCTGAGAACAGCAGGATGTACTCACCTCCTCCCAGGACAAGAGTTGCTAGCTGCCACTGCAGGACATACTTGAGGCACCTGCCCACTCCCTCGGGTGTCATGTTGAAAGAGCACATGGGGTCTCCAGCGATGGTGTCTGCCCCCAGCTGCAGCACAACTGCATCGGGGTTGAAGGCAGCATACACCTCCTTCAGCACTCTGGGGAGAGGACGAGCAGTCCGGTTAATGCCAGCATGGCTCAGAGGAATGCTCCTACCATGGCCCTGAGAGGGTCTCAGGGTTTCTGCATTCTCAGCTTCCACCCAACTCATACCACTTACTCATACCACTCTGCTCCCAGTTAGACCTCCACAGCAAGTTTAGCTCTCAGAGCACTTAACAAAAGGCTGATGAAGGCAAAAGCACCACTGATAACATAGCAGAGGGAGATATAGTCCTCACCAGTTTAGGGGTAGCATCAAACTCCACATTTACACTGGCTGTCTTTTGGCTGCAGGACAATCGAGGGGCTTTTCTGCCCTGTGAAAGTCATGGTGGAAATCAGGGTCTGGCAAAACAACAATCCTGAACCCTCAGACACCTCTCATCAGGGCAGGACAGGAGAGGACAAAAGAAACAGAGGAAGGCTCTGGCTAGGCTCTCACTCTCCTCTCTCCTATGTGGCTCTTGAGGCAAAACTATGAAGAAAAGCTCTGTGCAGGGTGTAGTCATCCTGCAAAAACCTGCACTGGACAAAGCTTCATGCTTCAAGCTCACCATGGTTTTGAAAGTACAGGCAATCATCCTTAAACAACAGCTGAATCCATAGTCATGCCCATCACTGCCTCCCAGCCTGGACAGAACTCAAAAGATATCTCAAAATCTCTTGGCAGAAGCTTTAGCTGTACACAACTTGAAATCCATGGTAGGTTACTATGTCCTTCACCTGTGAATGCATGCAGCAGGCTCCTCCTGAGTGAGTTCCTGACCTGTCTCAGCCCCTAGAGCAGCCTTTCGGAAGCATGTGCTCCAGCACAAAGAGGGCTGCTCTGCCCCAGCAGTGGCAAGCACCAACAAGCCAGCAGGAGGCGTGGCCCCCGCCTAACTGTCCGACTGACCTACAAGTTTAGAGGGGTTTCAGCCCTCAAGTGTTAGAGGTGGATGTGCTACCATGTCCTCCAGCCCTGCACTGAGACTCCTCTCCCCTGAAAAAGAACAAGCCTCGCAGCCCAGTTTTGACATGGGCAACAGCTTGTGAGGTCTACCATCAGCTGAGTGACAGAAGGGACTGCCAGGAGGCAGCTCTGTCACTGTCAGATATTCAGCCTGCAGCCTGTCATTCTTCCAGCACATACAGAAGGTGCTAGGAAAATGCTTTTAGCTAAGCCCCAGGCATATGTCCCACAGTCAGAATTCAGAGCACATATTTGAAGAAAAAACATCTAGCCCTAAGTCCACAGCTAAGAAATAGTTGTCCCTTCTCAGTCTCTCCTTAGATACACACCTGTGGAGGTGTATCTAAGGAGATAGGCTGACCTGTGGCAAAGACCCCTCCAGCCACCCAAATGTCTCTGTATATTCAGTTTGCTTAAGGATTCAGACAAGATCTCTGAAAACTTA
This sequence comes from Daphoenositta chrysoptera, assembly GCA_013397915.1. Classification (NCBI taxonomy): domain Eukaryota; kingdom Metazoa; phylum Chordata; class Aves; order Passeriformes; genus Daphoenositta; species Daphoenositta chrysoptera. The sequence continues at coordinate 133,903 of VZRO01003982.1, read as the reverse complement.
CAATCCATGTTCATTGTAATCAAAGGCTGCAATAGGGGAAGGGACAAGCCTTAAGAAAGGACTGTAAGGAAAAATAGCAAGCTGTGTATTATCTTATTCTCTAAAATCCCATCCAAGTCAGCTGTATTGGAGCAAGAGGGCTTACGATTCACAGATCTGGTAATACTTCTCATCCTGAATGCCATCTTGAATGGGCACATTCACACTGTAATAGCGACCTTTTCCCAGGCCAACATCTGTCACATCACCGGTTCCTGCACAACAGAAACACCCCAATTAGGAGGGAAAGCAGAGCAGCAGCAAGAGAGAGACATGTGCAATGTCTCAGAGGCAAGCTGAGAGCCAGGACATTCAGCATGCTTATGGAGAAGTCCACTTGCCACCACCAAGAAAGGCAGGGTGGAGGGACCCAGTTCTCCCCTTTGCCTAATTCTGCCACGCAGCGTCAAAGGGGCTCTGCCCAGAGCTCAGCTACAACCAGAAAGGGGGAAATGCCAAACATGTAGCTTCCCCCTCTTTCCTTCTCCTGGGTTGAGAGGAGAGGCAGCAAGACATGTTGGCTGGACAGCAGGGATGGGACTTGCTTTTACAGAGGCCTCACCAGTGACATGTGAACCAAATGAGCACAAACCTTACATGTTCAACTTGCCTGGGAAAAATCCTGGTGAAAATTTGTGCAGAGAAACAGTCATGACTTTCGAGGTGAAACTAAAGGCATCCTCAACTCCTATTAGGAAAGGGAAAAAAGCTTTCATGCATCATTTACATAAATGACAGTCTGAACACACAGAGTTGCTTGATACACACAGGGAAGCAAGCAGAGAAGGAGCAGCACGAGCAAAGCAAAAATGCAGACGTGGCTCAATAAATCCATCCTCAATGCACACAGACTGGAGTTCAACTGCAGCAAAGATCACAACTGCAATGAATCTGGCAGGTCTCATGCTAATCATTACTGAATGGATCTCAATATCTCACATCAGTACCCACGGTAGCAGCACCTGTCTATGCTGCTAGGCCTGCGAAGCTGGGAGAGGGATCCAAGCAGAATCCCTGTGCCTTGGTCACAGCTTGGCTCTGATTAGAAGCAGTGCTACTGGGCTCTCTTGCTTTTTCTCAGTGCTGCTGCGGTTCAACATGCCTTTTCCTTAAAGACATTATTAAAATAGTGGGGCTGGAGAGGGAAAAAAGAAGTAATAGGAAACTTAACAGAAACCAAATGCAGGGAGAAAATGGAGCAAAATGAAACACACTGTAAAATTTAGAAGAGCAGGAAGCGTTAAATGGGGTAGAAACAATGTCCCTGAAGGAGAGAGCAGTTTCGGCAAGGCCAGCTCTGGCTCTAGATTTATAGCATCAAGCCTTCTTTTAAAAGCACCATTTACTACTGGCTGCTTCCCTCTTGCACTGGACCATTAAACAATTAAACCCTGTCAGCAACTGCTCTGCCAGGATGGGAGACTGGGACACATCATCTGTTGCTTTAGGTACAAGACCTCTGCCCAGACCCTCAAGAGAGGTTTGAGGAGCAGCATAGGGCAAGTCTGTAAAGCAGGACAAGGCAGAAATGGATTGAGGAAACTCGAATGCACCGAAAGGAGCCAAAGCCACGTCTGCTGCAGCAAGTAAAGCCCTGCTGTGCAGACAGGCCTTGACTTCTCCCATTCCTCCCTGAGTCTGTGTTTTGCCTTTGCAGGGCCTTACCATCCCCATGATGCAAATCCAAATCGATATAAAGGACACGATCAAATTTCTGGCGCAGCCACAGGATCCCCAAGACAGCGTCATTCAGGTAACAGAAGCCAGAAGCTTCATCCCTGTGAAAACAATGTCTGTGACATTGAGCATTGCCAATGCAATCACCAGTGATCCCAGTATTCTCACTCTGATTTTGCAAGTGTCCACCTCACAGATGCACAGAGGAGTACGAAAACTCAGCCAAGGCCCAGTAGTGACAAAGAGATGGGTCAGGAGCCGCTCAAAGCATGGCTGGGAAGCACAGAGAACAGGACTGCTTGTGCCAACTACTTCTCAACTCTGGGCTTTCTGACAGCTGGGTAAGCATCATTCGGCTCTGCTGCAGAGAGGCCCTGGCCTGTGGGGGGGTGCCTCTGACCACTGCACTGTTGAACAAATAAAATGTTAGCTTTCTGCACCTGAGACATTTTAAAGAATTCCAGAGTCACTCGACTCAAACCCACTCCTCTCTGAGGCAAGAGGACAGTCCCCTTGGCCATTTTCCTGTGAGTTCTGGACAGGCACATACAGGCAGCTACTCCATCCCTGCTGTCTGGGTCACAGCTTTTGGGAAGATCCTGGCAGTCACAGGATTCTCCTGCTGTGAAAGGCAGGTCCAAGGCAGTCAAAGGATTCTCCTGCTGTTCCAAAGTCTCAGGCTATGAAGGTTAAGCCTCTTCCCACAGTAACTCCCTCCTTTCTCTCCCCAGGAAAATGCAAATAGGATGTCCCACATGCAGTCCCTCACGATACAGTTCCTGGGCTCGGCCAGGAGAGAGTCCCAGCAGCTAAACAGAGGACAGATGTACCATGGAAAGATTTATCCCTGACAAATAATCAGGGGACAGCTTCCTTGCTGGCATCAAAAGAACAAGAACGTTTCTTGACCCCTACTCCAGCCTCACTCCAAAGTCAAGTCTCCATCACCACTTAGTACCAGTCCACATACATTCCTAAATCTGCCCTGGATAGCTGATTTAAAGCAAAGCCTTGTGCTTTGCAACAGGAGTGCCCAAATACCTTTTCCACAAATTATATCAGGATCCAGGATGCACCTCTGGGAAATGCCTCTTGACTTCCAGTCACAGCACTCAGCTCATTTACCCTGACACCTCCTGCTCAGCAACAGCTGGGAATGGAGAGAAGCAAGCCGGGGGTGGCAAAACTGCACTTGTTTTCACTCCCTGCAAGTGCCATGGAGCACAGGTGTTTCCCAGGGACTCTGTTCATTTACAGTGATGCTGAGAATGGAGGTGTTAACAGGTATCCTGAGAATCTGACTCAACTGATTATGTACTTCTCCCCTCCCTCACATCCCACAAGGAAACAAAGTGAACTATGCTGTATCTTGGACACTCTCTCCATGCTGTAACACACATCTCTGAAACCCAAGGCCAAGCAGAGCAGGACACCAGTTCAGACAAACACGGAGCAGTGCTGCAGCTCAGGGCCAGCACTTGGGATGCCCCCGTGCTGCCCTAAATCCACCCAGCAAAGCTCTGAGTGTCACTGCCAGAACGGAGGGTAGGGCTGGCTTGAGAAAAGGCACTTAGTCAGCATCTTACCCTCAACCCCAAAGGCATCCTCTGAACTGAGAGCTTCCAAAGCCCCAGGTCATTCCTACCTTAGAACCCTGGAAAGCAACTAAACCACCAGACAGCAGGTGTTTTTTGACAAAAGGAATGTATTTTGCTAGGACACAGGTCCTAGCACCAGGCACCTGCAGTTTGGTGTCACTCTGGCTGGACCTTCATACTGGGCTGGGACCTATCCTGAAGCATCACACACCAACTTACTGGGGTGAATGGAAAGACCCCTTTGGGATCAGTGAGTATTAAATGCCTTTTTTTAAACAGACTCTTTGCTTCCCAGAACAGTGCTAATAGCTCAGCAGCAGCAACACTGATAAGATTTTTCTCATTACAGGCATTTTTTAAGCCATGCAAACCAGACAGAAGAGAACAGATTTCTCAAAAGCCATCAGTTCTGCACTCGCTCTGCCAAGTGCAAGTCTCCTTTCACAGCAAGCTGCATCTGAAGCCATTTTCAACCAAGTGCCCACCAGGAAATTGGCTGAGATGGTGCTATTGCTGGCACTTGCATACCACTGTTACACCTCCAGAGTTCCTCTGCCAGGTCAGAAAAGTCACCGGAGCGAGACATCTGCACATGCATGTACAAGCTGCCAGGGTTAGACACAGGACTCGTGAGAACTCCTGAGGCTCCCCAGGGACACAGAACAGCACTGTGAACACCAGTTGGCTGTGGACTAGGAAGGGTGGTATCTTGTCTACACTGCAAAGAGGTCCCATGTTTTGGGAGATGGGGAAGATAAGTTAAATAAAACATGCATCTATGGAAAATGGGACAGAAACAAATTATTTTACCACTACAGAACCACAGGATTCGGGGACAGAATTTTTACTTCCTCTCCTGTTGTGCTGGAGGATCATTACTGACGTTAGAACTCACGGGAAACAGCCCCCCATGGAGCATGGGGTAACCCAAGGTCAGTCCTGCACTGTTTCAAACCTCTTATTAAGAAACCCAAAAAGCCACATAAAACAATTTGGACATGTTGCCACATTCCCATTGTGTTCCAAACTGGCAGAGACATCAATTGTCTCTCCACTGTGCTTCTCCATGGACCCCACAAAATCCATTCTCACTTGAGCTTCCTGAGATAATGATGTATCAAGGAATAACAGGACACCTGTGAATATACCTGCCCCAGACCTGCTCTGCAGCCCATGAGAGCAACAGCACCAGCACTGAGCAGTGACTGCCTCCTCTCAGGCCTCTGCCCTGCCCTCTGTTTCTTTCCTCTCTATTTCCTGCCTTCCCTCATACCTTGCTTTCTCTTCCAACTTGATCATTGCACCCTAAGGGTTTGCAGGGAAGCTGGGAGCTAGGAAGCAGGGTTTAGACACCAGATGATAAAACACAAGGGAAGAGATTGTTTTCTTACTTCTTTGCATGATGCCACCCTCCAGGCCAGTTAATTGCTACCTTGCACTTGCCGTCCAGCAGGCACTGGGCTGCAGTGATGGTGGCTCCTCCCACAGCTGCTGCATACTCAAAGATCCCTTCAGTGGCTGGACAGTCGTAACCTGCAGGTAAGAGTCCAGATAAGAGTCTGCATGTCAGACACAACAGGCCTTTTCCTCCAGGAGGAGCACATTCCTTTTGTTTGAGCCTTCAGGACTGACCCAGGCTGGAGCAGTGTTCCTGAAGGACTGATCCCAGGGAGGACCCATACTGGAGAAGTTCTTGAAAAACTGCTACCCATAGGAAAGACTCACTCTGGAAAAGTTCATGGAAGACTGTGTTCTGTGGGAGGGACCTCACACACACACAGGGCAAGAGTGAGGACGAAGGAACAGCAGAGACGTGTGAACTGACCACAACCCCAATCCCCTGTCCCCTTACACTGCTTGAAGGGGAAAGTAGAAGAGCTGTGAGTGAAGCTGAGTCTGGGAAGAACGGTGGATGAGGGGGATGATGATTTCAGTTTTATTTTGAATTCTCACTATCCTACTCTGTTATTAATTGTCAATAAGTTGAATTAATTTTCCTATATAGAGTCTGTTTTGCTGGTGACAGTAACTGGAGAGTCATCTCCCTGTTATTATCTTGAAATGATCTTTTCCACTGTATTTTCTCCCCTACCCTATTGAGGGGGAGAGAGAGTGCATCTTGGTGGGCACCTGGCAAAAAACCCCATCCACACCACAAAAATCAACCCACCACAAAAAGCAACAATCCAAATGTTTTCTTGCACTCACTTCACTAACAAATGTGTCCTGAACCAACTTCTGAGCTGTGTGCCTGGCTTGCCCAACCTACTGGTCCCTCATAACAATCTCACAAAAAACTACTCTCAGGTTTCTGGCTACTTGACCAGAAAAGCCCTGGCACGGTCACTGACATACCTCTTCCCTAAAAATGGACATCCACAAAGGATTCAAGCCTAGGTAAGCTGTAGGTCTGTATCTATAATATGATCTTCACCTAGTCCTACAGCAGCCTCCCAGCAGCTCTTGTCCACAAAGCATGATACCAGAGTTGCTTGTCTTCCTGCAGACACAGCAGCTTCAGGAATGTAAAGTCTAAGGGACACTCATGAGATCAGCGCAGAATCTGCACCTCTGCCTCACTTCTGGGTCACTCCTCCCATTCCCGAGACCGAGACGGTGCCCATAGCCATCTCACGTGCTTCACCTGCTGCATTGCTCAGGCTGTCTCAGGTCCAGGAGAGCAAGAGCCCTCCACTCCAGACATAAGCCAAGTCACCAGACAGACAGCAGCTGCTCTGGTCCCTGCAGATTAAGTCACTACAGTTCCATGCCACTGTTCACACATGCCCTTCCCACAGCAGGCTGGCTGCAGCTAGTCCCAGTTCCAACCCGAGGGCAGTGTCAGGGTCTTCCATCCTGTTCCAGAGCATCAGAGCAGCAGCAAGGGGCACCAGCCCCAGTCATCGAGAGACAGGCCAAGCTGCACAGAGCACCAGTGTGAAGCTAGCTGTACCCTCTGCTGCCACCAGGGAAAGTGCCACCCTGTCAGATAACTGCTGGGATTCAGCAACACCCTATCAAAGAGCATTTACCTTCAAAACCAAGCCCAGCACCCCCCTGAGCTCACCCCTCTAACTGCAGCTCCAGCAAAAAGCATCCTGGCCCCGGCACTCAACTAATCTCTTGCTGAAGATGCGCATCCTTACCCAGTCCATACTCCACAGACTCCGGGTGGTCATCATCCCCCTCTTCACTGACCTTCTGCAGGTGCTGCAGGTAAGCATCTGTGTGGAAACTTGCCATTTCCTCCATTGAGGCCACTTTTGGCTTGACTATCCTAGGCAGAGAGGAGGAAGGGAGCAGATCAGGGCAAGAGGCTCCAAGGTTCAGCTGGAATGTCCAGCTTTGGCCTTTAACTTAGGAGCCCTCTTTCAATTGTTACTGTTGCAAAATCAAAAAAACCTCCCTCTTCCTCTTGCACTCACTTTCTCACTGAAGTGAGAAAGCCACTCAGCTGAGCTGGAGCAGACCTTGCCCCTGGCTTGGCACTGCCTGTGGTGCCCACCCCAGTGAAGAACACCTGCAGGTGCTGCCTGCATTAACCTTCCCACTTTGCTTCAAGTTTTTTTCCCTCTTCTGCATGTTCTCTCAGTTTGTGCAATCCCCCATGGATCCAACATTCAGGTTATGCACAGAGGAACAAACTGAGGGAAATGCCCAGGTCCAGCACAGTGCTGTGGCAGGACCTCAGCCTGGATCAGGAGCTGCTCAACACCTCTTGCATGCTGTGACCTGCACCAAAGCAGAGACTGTCACTGTTCCCAGCAACCTGCACAGCACCTTCCTGGGTCTGGGTGCTTTGCAGTGTGCCTAAACTAATCCTGCTGTTGCAGGATGTTTGCTGAACCCTCCCCAAATCTTGGACACTGGGAGCACACAAAGGCAGTGTAGCACAGCTCCATTGCTACAGGAAGAACACAGGAAGCTCTCAGCTCCAGGCTGGCCCCGATGCTTCCCACCCCATGCGAGGGCAAACACCCCTTCAGGTCTGCTCCATAATGGTACCTGCAGCCATTTCCTAAGCACACTCTGCCAGAAAAAAAAAATTGTTTAAAAAAGAAGTCTTAAAAAGACCTTCTGGCCCTGCTGAACTGGAGCATATTTTTTAAAAGATTTTATGAGATGCCTCCCAAGAGGGGCTGAGCTAAGCCTTTCTTTTTTCCCTTCATATGACCCAGCATCAAGAGCCGAATGAGGCAGGAGGTACCTCACACTTCTGCCCCAGATCTCATCTGGTCTTCTCTCCTGAACAGCACACAGACCTCACAAAAAGTCTCCCAGATCAATGACAACACAGCAAAACAACACGGTCCCTCTCTGCATCACCACTGACTGACCAGTGGATCTGGAGCAGCACCAAGGCCATCACCCTGCTCAGAGTCCCAAGCATGGGGTTGACACACACTCTCTAGAGAAAAGAAAAGGCTATATATGCTCCACCAGACCAGGAGGATAACCATTAATTACACCTGCTACAATTACTGTCATCGTGTCCATGTAGCAAAACGAGCATTTTCCTTAAATCCTGGAAATACACACTGTGGGGGCTCCTATAATCACGCCGCCAGCAGGGACAGTATGAAACCTGAAGTTACTCAGCACCTTCCAAACGTTAGCGGAGAAGAGAACATCCCTTCAGAGAAAACGGGAGCACTTACTTCATCTGGTCAAGTAAGCAATACGCTTCAATCAACGAATGCACCATGCTGGCCTAAAGAGAAGAATAAGACTGTGAGAGCAGGAGACAGAAAGGCAGCAACCGGGGGCCCAAGGAGTCGCAGACGAGGTGTGACTCAGACTCCTTCCAGCAGCGGCTTTCCCTGCCCGGGTCCCAGCTCCGGCCCGTGCCCACGGCGTGTGAAGGGACCTTCCGGTGTCCTGGGCAGAAGCACAGCCGCGCACGGCTTCCCGGGAAAGGGAAGCGTCACTTCAATGTCCAAGCTCGCGCTGCCAGGGGCGCTGTGAAGGGGCGCTGTGGTGGGCCCTCCCCGCTCTGACCCACACTCCTCCCGCCGGGGCCGCCCGTTCCCCCCGCTTCCTCCTTTCCTGCCGCCGTGCCGAGCGCCGGCCGCTTCCGCGCCCGGGCCTCACCGCTGTGCTCCCCGCGCCCCCTCGCCCCCGCCGCGGCGCTGACCCGCTTGGGCACTTTGCAGAGGGAGTCGCAGAGGGCCACGTACTCCGGGCTGTATACGTAGACCGGCGGCGGCACTGCCGCCATCGGAGCCGGCACGGCCGGGACCAGCACCCGCAACGCCGCGGGTCCAGGGCGCGCCAGGACGGGCAGTTCCGGCCCCGCGGCGTGCCGGGAGCTGTAGGCCCGCCCCGCCACTATCCTGCCCCCAGCCCGGCCGCGTAAGAAAAGGCAGACAAGTGGTGTTAGAGGCATTTTTATTGGGGCCCTCACGCAGTTCGGGGTGATGTTTATTCTCTAGAAATGTCATTAAAAAGGCCCGTGGCCTGCACGCAGACCCCCACGCGGCGCCCGCCCTGCTCAAGGAGCCGCACCTCAGGACGCCCGGCAGTTCCCACGGAGTCCCTCGGGATAGAGGGAGGCGCAGGGCAGGGGCTCGGGCCCTTCAAGGCTCCTCTGATGGGAGCAGGGGCCACACAGGGAGGCACTAGCCATGATAGGAAAGATGTGTGTTAATATCATTACAAACGATTTCATGGGTGAGGGTATGGGTGTTAATGTCTTTGAAAGAGGTCTTAATGTTTCTACCCACTTCAAGCCACAGGTTTGTTACAGAACGCAGACAGTTTGACTCCTGAAACAGACAAGTGGGTCCACACAAGCCTGAGTTTCTGAACTTTGGGGAAAAATGACAGATTCAACGGCGTAATATGTGGTAGGCAGTTGGGGAAGGCTGCACCTTCCTGGTACCTCAGCCAATGGGGGGATAGGAAGAGGGCAACATGTGGCCGGGAGTTTAGGATAGATGAAGGCTGTGCTCTCTGAAACCTCGAGAGAAAATCGTGCAGCCAGATGTGCCAGTAGGCTCTCTCCCTTTTTTCTAATAAAGTTGCTGGACTCCTCTTTCTCCTTTATGGACACTGGCTTTTCATGGTGTGGTTTTCCATAAAGCCACATGTACAGAAGAGCTGCTGCCCCAGGAGACCATCTGGCTTTTGAGGTCAAACCAATCTGGACATAAGAAAACACAGGCACACACAGAGCCAGCCCTATCCACAGTGGAGTGGCCGATCTTTGCCTGACAGCCACCTCTACACTCACACACAGCCAGCCCAGGGAGCACCACAGGCAGCATAGGCAGAGCGCGGTGTTGGCACATTGCATGGGCACTGTCACCCTGCCAGTTCAAGTTCAGCTGCTGTCCATCACCCTCTCAAAAGGAGCTCAGGCTGTGACATCCAGCCAGCAGAAACCACACTTCTTCTGTGCTTGCTAGAGTGGATGTGGCCACTCAGACAGAGCTCCCATTAAAACACACAGCCATCCAGGCCTCTGGGTGCAGGGAGTGCCAGAGCCTTTCACTGGGAAGGATGGCAGTGGTGAGAACAGCTGTGTTTGGTGCGGCCAAGATCTGCCCACCCTCGGAGTCAGCTATGAGAGGACATAGAAAGGTTAAGGGGCATAAGGGGAGTCTGAGAAAAACTGGTGGAACCAGGCTCTGCCCTCCCTGACAGAAACAGCCACCCCAGAATACAGAGGTTCAAGGGGATCCTGTATACTCCCTTGCCAGGTGAAGGCAGTAACTTACAGGAAAGGAGTGGGTGGAGGCAAACCCCCTCCTAGCCCACCTTGCCTCCCCACATGCCTCTGTGCAGCAGGTATGAAGCTCTCACGTGGAAGGCCAGACAATGGATGATGTGGATGTTAATCCACCTACACCGGAGGTGTTGCCCTGGCTGTGACACCTCCAGACCATGTCCACCTCCATGAGAAAGATGCGTTAGAGTTGTAGGTGACTCCCTTTAAAGGGTCCAATATGCCACACAGACAGTCCTCTTTGGGAAGTCTGCTGCCTCTCTGGGGCCCAGGTTAAGCACAGCACTAGGAAACCTCCCAGCTGGGTTCAGCTTCAGACTGTTACCCACTGCTGCTCTTCCATGCAGGTGGCAATAAAGCTGCAACACATAGTCCAAGGGTAATCAAAAGAGACTTCAGGGCCTGGGGATGGTTGGTAAGGGATTCTGGAACACAGGTTGAAAGAGATGGACTCAGTCTGTTGAATACCTTGATTGGTGGCTGATGTCACTGCCACAATTTTAGATTTTTTAATAGTTTCTTAACAACGCATGCTGCTGTTAGATGGGATCAACCTTTCCCAAAGAGGAAGAGGGTCTTTGCTCAGAGTTTGCTCACTGACAGCTGTAAACCAGGCTTGGAGGGGGACATGGATGATATCAGGCTGGCCTGTGACAAGCTGTGGGACAGTGCAAGGTCAGAGGGTGCAAGTGAGGGTTCTTGGCCTGGTGCTCAATGTGCTGAGTATACTGGAGCAAATGTGAAGTCTTAGGGAGGTAAACCAGGGAGCCAAAAGGGAACCCCACTTCCTCCACCACTTTGTGGAGTGTGTGCCTGATCCTCATCAGTCCAACCGCACCATCCCAAGTGGGGGCTGACCTGCAGGATAGATTAGAGCAGGGATCCACTGTGTTCCCACCCCTCTCTGTGCCAGGCTGTGGGAGATGGGGCAGAGGCCAGAGATGAGCATTAAAAGCATGGATCTGATTGTACAGGTAACACCAAGCAGCCAGCTCAGAGCTGCTTCACAAGGCACATGAGAGCTCAGGAACCTGTGACTTGGCCACTAGCACCACTGCCAGGGATAGAGTAGATGGCACAGAGGGGCTGCCACTGGCATGTCCCAGCCAGCCAGAAGCCCTGTACCAGCAGCTTGGAGGTAAAAGGGATCCTGGCTACTACAACCTCCCCAGCTCCACACACAGGACCCCCGGGGGGGTGGGGGGGGTGAGGAGCTGTCTGCTTCCAAGCAGCACAGCTGTGGCTGGGCTGGACCATATTGACTTTGGATGTGCTGGGAGAAAGGCTTAAGCACCATCCTCTATTGCTCTAGCAAAGCTTTTCCATCAGCAGCAGGAAGAACAAGAGCTCCAGCCTACACTAGTATAAATCCTCAGATTAGGAATAAAAAGCAGCACCGAAGAAGTTAAAAACTGCAAACCTGCTGGAGGCAGGTGTGAGCTGATCAGAGAGCATTGTAACGCTGAGCACACAGGTCAGGTCAGGGGAGCCCTTTCCAACTCCCTCAGAGGTCTTTACAGGGGTGATGACTCAGGAGAAGTCATGCAGACAGAACCTTCTAACACAAGCATGCTTCAAAGCTCAGCCTTTCCCTTGCTCTGCAGGCCACACACAGGCACAGGTCAGTTTAGGACACATGCCTCCTGTGGAGTTCCTCAGAGGGCCACTCACCCACCAAGAGGCCAGGGCTGGGAGGAGAGACGGCCATGCAAACTAACCTAGTGTTCATCTTTACAAGCTGTATGAAACAACCTTCCCAGAGCACCTGCAACCCAGTGAGGAACTGCAAGAGCTACTGCATGGAGCAGCCATCTGTGGGCAGAAAGTCGTACACATACAAGGCCACCGACTTGGACAGGTAGGTCATAGTGCCAAACCGGCCGCTCGGTGCACTGTCATACAGCAGGCTGCAGATGCCTGTCGAAGGATCCCTCTCCAGCATGTGCTCATCAGCGCCCAGGGCTTTCTGGATTTTGGACAGGGAAGGAGAAAGGCATCATTAGGAATAAAAGCAATCCCCGTATCAACTTCCATCCCAAGCATCCTTTGTTGCACTCACAGTGTGATACATTGATGGGGAGCAGTGGGAGTAAGACACTATAGCTTTGCTGTGCCCCATAAACACAATGGGGACAACAGGCAGGGCTCTCCAAGTGGGTGAGCCCTGCACAGCTGTGCAGAATGTAGCCAGCAGCCCTGGGTGAGGCCTGGCCCCTACCTGCTCCTCATAGAAGAGGTCACTGGCTATGTGCAAGATCTTTTCCACAGCTATGATGCCACCAATGGTGTGCACCTCCATGTCCACCAGCATGGTGAGCACTAAGATAGCTTCCACCAGCAGCTGCCTGTACTCTGGTTGGGACACACGGTTGAGGACAGACTCCACGTGCACAGCAAACTTCATTTCCCCTGGGGTCATCTGTGAGGAGGTAGAAAGAAGTGTACCTAGAGCACTGTATCACCCGCTCAATTCCTGAGCTATGCTGGGCAATCACCCAGGGTAGCCAGCACACAACAACCCATGTGCCCCATTCCCCATTCATGTGAACCTCCTACCTCTCTGGTTGTTGAGGAGGGAAGAACAAAGCCCTCCACAGAAAGGCCATGGCACTGCAGAACAAGAAGGAGAGATCATGGTTATTACTTGGATAACCATGCTAAGATACATAGGTCCAGCCCACAAACTTGATCCCACTTGAGCACTGGTGCATGCTGCACCCCAGCTCTGCCTCCTGACTCCACATAGCATCACTCCTTTCCCATCCATTCAGCATCAGCCAGAGGCTCTCTGCACGGGGCTCTGCTCCCTGGCTCACCATGCTGAGGATGGGCTGTGCCCAGAGCACCTTCAGCTGGGGCTCTAGCCATGCCCCTGTCTGCCTGATGCATGAAGCACCTGAGCACACCTCAGTTCCCCTATGCAGGATGCATGCTCAGGTAGGTCCTAGAAGACTACAAGGCAAGTGCAGGTCTTCCACAGCTTTCCAAGATCAGCTACAGGCCTTGTCTATGAAGCACATATCTACACAACATCAAGGACCAGCCCTGAGAGTCTAAGTACTCCTGGCAAGGCTGGTACCTGGGACCAGAGGCTCATATGCATGGAGAGGCACCAGCTGATGTCTAGCTCACCTTCTGCAGGACCTTCCAGACCTTCTGGTAGAATCCCACAGGGACACGGTTAAGGGCCCCATCCAGCCGCCGCCTCCGCTGCCACTGGCCTTGACGGCTGTCCTTACTGCCCTGGTCTTCCAGCATGCTTGAAAACGAGTCCTTGCCCAGCAGCTCTCTGTGCCCAGCCGACTGGGCAGACAAAACAAGAACCACAGAGACTGCTGCAAAGTTAAATATCCCCCAAGAATGCAGCCTGCTGCTGCTCAAGAGTTTGTGGTTCTCCAGCCTCATTCCCAAGACAGAGCTGCCACCCCCCACCCCCAGCAAAGCCCACCTCACAGCCCCAGCTCCCTGCAGCACCCCCCAGAGCACAACTCCTTCCTGCAGCCACAAACAGGACAGACCCCATGTGTGAGGCCAACAAACACACGTTACCAGAGAGGACTTGAGGTCGACTGCAGACTGAAAACTGAGGGGCTGAGGGAGAAAGGGAGAGATGGAAATGAGATCATGCCAGAGCAGGGCAGCAGTCACAGCAAACAGAGCAGCAGCAGTACAGATCAGGGTCAGGTCATAGGGCAGTTACCCCAGGGCCAGGGTTAGCTGGAGACAGAGGGAGTTTTGAAAGGAAAGCTGCAGAGCGCTGCACATGCCAGGGCTGCAGCAGCAGTGGGTTTGTGCTGGCCTGCACACAGGAATAGGACTGCTACTGCTCTGCTGGCTGCTGGTATGGGCAAGGATTTAGTCTCGAGCAAACAGGAGGACCAGTAGCAAGGTCACTGCCCACAGACAGCCCTCTGTAATGTCTGGTTTCACACTACAGCAAGTTGGCCCTAAACCTGCTGCATCAGCCCAGCCCCTGCAAGCTCCATCTCTTTGACAAGAAGACACCTTCTAGAGCTCAGGACTCCTCCTGGACACATGCCAGGCACAAGTGGAGGTCCTTGCCATTTGTAGCTGAAACCTTTTTCCCCAGAGAAGAAATAGCTGGGGAGGCTGCAGGCAGGATCCAGTGAACTGTCCAGCAGAGTCACTACTGGTTATGGCACTGGAAGCATCATGCCATCCTCCTCAGGAGATTTTGTGGGTATAATGGAATGTATTTTAGCACAACAGCTCTGGAGCACAGCTCCCAGCTGGCTGTAATGGCAGTACGCCCACAGCTTGGGGAAGCCTTCTTCCCTGCTAGTCCAAACACAGCAGGTCCCACTCAAAGGGGAGCTCCTGAAGATTTAGGGCAGTGCGCAGCCCTGGGCTGCCACAGCATGTTAAGCCATGCTGGCCTCTTCCCAGGGAGCCAGCCTTTGTTTTCATCCTGAACACAGCAGCCTTGAGCCTGCTTAGAGGGGAAGCCAACTCATTGCTGCAGCAGCTGAGGGAAGCGCATTGACTTGTGCATGCAGGGAAGCTGCCCTGGTGCATGGCATGAGGGGCAAAAGCTGAGGCTGCAGGACCAGGGGGGCTTCACCTTACTCCCAGGCAGAGACTGTCTACGTTTATCCAATTGCTGCAAGAGAAGAAGGAAATGAAGGTTCTACTGTTGGAAGATGCCCACCAAGACACTAGCCACACCTGGGACACTATATGGTCCTCCCCACCCCTGCACCTTCTCAAGTACCCCTGTGCCCTGAACTGCCAGAGCAACCCCCACCCACTACCAGGTTCATCCCAATTTTCCCCCCAGGGCAGGACTGGAGATGAAATTAGCTCCTGGAAGCATCTGTGTCTCCCACTCTTCCATCAGTTCTGCCTGGTTTGTAGCTGGTTTTCACCCACAAGACCTGTCATGAGTGGCCTGCACCACCTGCCCTCACCTGTTTGATTTCACTTTTCAGCCTGACGAGGCCAGTGCGCTCAGGCCTGGTGGTCCCGACAGCTCCCATGTCACAGATGGAAACAGCAGTGGTGAGCGACGAGTTCACTGAATGTACTGGAGGGGAAGAGAGGTCTAGAGTGGGCAACATCACTCAAGGCATGGCCATCCCTCATCGCAGCCCAGGCACTGGTACCTCTGCACGCTCTTGCCCTCTAACATGATAGCATCACAGATCCATAAGTGCAGAACAGAACTGCTTCAATTCAGACCCAACCAGGTCAAGTGCCAAACTAAGCAAATTTCAAATAGCCGTAAGATTCGGGCTTGACCCCAGAGATCACTCAGCACCATCCTTATGACAAGTGGAGCTTCCTGCTGGACTCCTCCATTACTGATGATCTGTGCTGAACATGGGGTAGAATAGGGGAACACCCCTCACAGGCAGGAACACATAGATCTGGCCATGCTCTGCACTCAGCTTTGCCCCGAGATACTCTCTGCCGCAAGACTCACCACTCCTTTCCACCCCAAACTCCTTGCCAGAGAGGATGTGGTAGAGGAGGCTCTTCATGTCTGATGGGCTGAGATTCATCAGGTTCTCCGTGGCTTCTCCAGCTGGAGAGAACAGAACTGTGATTTTGTAGCCTGCCTCACAGTCCTCCTAGGACATTTCTACCCTATATGCCATTCCATGAGCAGGGGGGAGCACTGGTACAGGAGCTCATCTGGCAAGGACGTACACTAACTCCAGGTGTTGCTTACAACACAGACTCTTCCCCATGCCAGCCTGACACATGCTGGGATGGAGACTGCAGTGCAATCACTTGCTTGTCCTGCTCAAGAACAGGTCAAGCTGCAGACACTGGCACTTCCATGCAGGGCCTTGTCCTAGCCTGAGCTGCCCACTTTTAACAGTACTCCTTTCTGGCTGACGGAGCCCAAAGCATCACAGCACCTACCCCAGCTAGGGTGCTGTCCCTGCCACATGTACCTGAACAATGCAGGGAGTGTGCCAGCTCTGTTGCCATCACCTGGATGATGAGTCCAATACGGATGCGGAACATCTCAGCAAACAATGCAGGCTGTGTGCGTATGTACATGGCCAAGTACACCATTATCTCCTGGAGGGGCAGAGGCAGATGACCCCACTGCTGCTCACCAGGGTAGACACCCAGCTATGGGGTCCCCTGACACCCCAGACCTTCACCTGGGTGAGGATGGACACACTGAGGTTCTTCTCACTGGCTTCATCAATAAGGTGAACAAGTTCCTCGTACGGGATTGGGCTGGGGCGTGAACAAACAGCAGGGCAGGTGAGAGGCAGCAAAGCAAACCCTGCATACCCCCAGTCTGTACAGCCCCAAGAGGAGAGATACAGGCTGGGAACAGCCACCTAGGGCCACTCCTGCCCATGGACCCCAGAGCAGCAAGCTCACATCCAGAGCCAGCCCAGCATGCTTGGGGAGGGAGAGCTGCACACTCACGTGGAGATTGTCTTCTCACGTGGTTCTGGGGGCAGCCCCACTGTCAAGTGTTTCTGGTGAGACAGGAGGTCAGTACAGGCCTGGGGATAGAGAGGCAGCCACTGTCAACAGCTGAGGGTATGGGAGCTTATCACAAGGCAGAGGGAGACAGAGCTGATGCAGTCATGGTTCACCTGCTCACTCTGCTGCCTCCTCCCTGACAGACCTCAGCCTGCTAGAGGCTGACTGTACAGCTGTTACCTCATCCAGAGCTTCAACCTTCTTCTTGAGGATGCCAGAGATGTAGCGGATCAGGGCCCACTGGCGTGTCTCCCCAACCCGCACATACAGCTCAGTAAGGAGCTCCTTGACGGTGGGGCCAGGCTCACTATCAAGCCCAGTGTGCCACTCGGGTCCCCTGTGAAGGTGAAGGAGGTGCTGGGTTATATCCAGCAATTTCCCTGTCGCAGCTCCCTGGCAGGCCCCCTGGGCTGTGCCAAACCCCTCTATGCACAGTGAGACCTCAGGACAGAGAGTTCATCCTACTTGAGGATGTGGAGCATGTAAAGGATGTCTGCTTGCTCCTGCAGCGTGGGGCAGATGCGCAGCTGGTCCACCAGTGCCTTGCAGTCCACGTTGCCATCCTCATCACGGGGCAAGTTCATCTCTGTGTAGAGTGCATGGCTCTGTGGGAAGGGAGACCCATGCTGCCGATTAGCACCACCAGCACCCTGCAACAAATGGACCCATGTTGCATGAAGGCCTTGTTGCCTTTGTAAAATCATGGCTCAGGTCTGTTACTTCGACTAAGTAGAAAAGGACTGCGGGAAAGAGACACAGCTGAATTAGGCGTAGAAAAACATGCTGCATGACCAT
The DNA here is from genome assembly GCA_013397915.1 of Daphoenositta chrysoptera. NCBI lineage: Eukaryota > Metazoa > Chordata > Aves > Passeriformes > Daphoenositta > Daphoenositta chrysoptera. The sequence continues at coordinate 116,593 of VZRO01003982.1, read as the reverse complement.
CATGTGTTCACATTGTGGTGTATGGTGGTTGGTTGAATTCTGTTTGTTGTGCTTTAAAACTATGTAAACAGATAACCAGCTAACTGCCTCAAAAGGTTGGGTTTCTGCAATAAAGTTTCTCTCCTTTGCACTTGCCTGGGGACTCTGCATCACTCCTTATCACAGCGGACCCATGCATATTACCCCTCATCAAACAACAAGCCTTCCCCTTGCAGTCCTGCAAGGACACTGGCTCTAGCTGAAAGGATAGCTCAGTCTGGGAGAGAGCTCACCTTGCCGTCCAAGTCACGCTGGTGGGGTGAACTCAGCAGCTTGACCGACTGCTGGGATGCCTGGAAGATCCTGCTGGGGACATACATCCCAACATCTAAAAATAACCAAAGGTTGGCACAGACACGTCCAGCCCCAATCACCACTACTGCACCCCAAACTACCTCAGACACTCTGACATTGCTCCCCCAGCAGTCCTTGCAGAGAAGTTGGCTATGGGAGAAGCAGCCCCTGTCTACCCATTAAGAGGAACACTGCAGGGAGCTGGCATCCTTCATTGAGTTTCCTTGGGGCTGCACAGGCACCAACTCCAAGATACTCCACAGCCAGGACTAACATAATGGACATACTGTGCTTTTGCCCAGGTAAAGGCTTAGTTCCTCTGAAATCCATGGGAACCCCAGCATCATACAGCTGTGAAAGCTCCCAAAGCACTTCAACCTCACCCTTGGGCTCAAGGGAAGGTGTGGAGGTGATACCATGATGATTTTTTGCCTCTTTTATATACCCCTTCATATAGCCTTTCATATAACTTTTATGTATCCCCAGTGCTTTTAGCCCACATACTTGTAATTCCCTAAGTCTAATAACCCAACTGAGACCCAATGTTCCATTAAGCGAGGAGACCAAACATCCTGGAAGCCTCGCTTCTAAGGGTCAAAAAGCCCCAAACACCAAGGTTCTTTCTAGCACATGTCCTGTAAACTAAAATAGGCCTATCCAGGGGGAAACTCCTTGGAACAGGGGGTTCATCCAAGCCTCTCACTGGAGAGTCTTTAATAAATATGCTAATTTGCGAAGTCTATAAGTTATATACGCAGTCTGTCATGTGTGTGCATTCCGGTGTGCATTTCGGCACTTTCCACCTAGAAGCAGTGCACCTAAATATCCTTAAATAAATACTGAGGTAAAAACCCCTTTTCCCTTTAACCGTGTGTTGGCTCTTAATTTTAAAGCCAAGAAAAGACATCAGAGGGTGCTGGAGTTACTCACTCTGGACATGCAGGTCCTTGGCCTTGGATGCCAGGGACATGAGGTCACGGGTAGTGTGGACAGCATCCCTGAAGCGGCTCAGCCCTCCCCGCTGGGTGGTGGGAGGAAGGTTTGACTGGGGAGTCGTGTGGTGCAGCAGGTGATCCAGGTACTGAGCAACCTCATCGTAGGTGTCTTCTGGAAGGGAAGGCAGCAGAGCAAGGGTTCAGCCACTTTGAGTCGTGGCACCCGAAGGCCCGGAGAGCTCCCAGCTCTGCCTCAGCAGGGACAAAGCTTTGCTGGCTGCATGAAGTGACAATGCAGGGCCAGTGCTGACAGCCAGGTGGACTAACAGATAGTGCCAGCAGCCAGGCACACAAAGCACCCCTGTTCCTGCATGACTCCTGCCTGGGACACTGCCTCCCCCAAACTGGGGCTCCCTCCCGAGTCCCACCTTGACAAAGGAAGCAATGGGGCTGCAGCACATGTCTGATCCAAGCCTGTGCAAGGACAGGAGTGTCCCACTCAAACCCTGCAGGAAAACCCTCACACTCCTTCCCTCCAGGGAAGAAGTGGGGAGGTACATCCAGGGGACAGCCTGTCCAAGCAGAGACCACTTACAAGCATCCCAGCACAACAAGGGCATCTTCCAAGCAGGACTCCACCAAGGAAGCAAGGCAAGGTGGGTTTTGCAACAGTTACTTCTAAGTAGGAGTTACAAGAAGAGTTACGGTTCCTGCCTTGCTCTTTGCCTGCAACTCCCACATCAGGAGCACCAGAGGCACCATGCGCTAACAGCAGCATGGAAGAGGGTGCTCAAAGGCCAGGTCTCTGCTCAGTCAAGAGGTGAAAGTGAGGGGGTGCCCCTGGAGGGGAACTGCCCCAGAAAAAACACCTATCTGTCAATGCACTTACAGTGGGCCAGGGCAAAGCTACGCTGCTCTCCAGCTGGCAAACTCAGAGGTGTGTTGGCCCCAGGAGGTGAGCTGCAGACTGCACCTGAAGCAGCATGGCATCTCCTTTCCACCCCTTAAGAGAACGCCTCATGCCAGTGCCTGAAGGCTAGGCTGGAAAAATCCTCTAAGCCCCACCCCTGAGAACATTCACCTGCCTGGCTGCTGCATCTGACCACAGGACAACCTTAAAATTTAGCATCTCTGAGATGCTGTTGAAAGGCCAGGCAGATCCTCTCAATGGAGCTGGGAGGCAAAGCAAACACCTTGGACAAACTCTGATGCAGCCTGTAAGGAGGCTGCAGGCAAAGTGAGAGAAGGGCAAGAAAAATGAGCGGAGTCCCAGCAGTGCAGACACTGGCTGCAGGAGCTGCAGAAGTAAAACAGATAGTGGGAAGCTGATTATGACTATTGCTAGGTCACACAGGACATGTCCCCAGGCCTGCTTGCACGGAAAACTTGCACCCTGCCACAGTCCCAGCACAAGATGGAGTCCCTCATGCTGTGATGGGCTAAAGCATTCTCAGGTACTCTACACAGCAGTAAGGCTTCAATTTGGCTCTCAGTGGAGCAGCTCTGCCCAGGGGAGGGGCAAAGGCTTTGGGAAAAAACAGATTAATTAGGGACATGGTGGCTCTTCCCCACCACCTTGGTCACTGTGCTATCACCTTCTGCATCGCCATTTCTGCATCATAGACCCTCAGCCACATCTCCCAAGCGGAGGCAGGCTGCCAAGCCTTTAGCTCTTCTCCACAAAGCAGCCTATGAAGATCACAGCCACTTATTCCAGACAAGGCTGACAGAGAGTCAGATGGGAACAGGGTGAAAACCCAAGCACATGAAGAACACAGCGGTGGATGCTGGCAGGGAGGTTGGGTGTTATGGGTGTAAGGGTGAGTTAGGCATTTGCCACCCCACAGCAGTGACTGGCCTGTTCTCCCTTACCATCCTCTGCTACCTGCAAGCCATGCAGCCACTCCTCGGTGTCTAGCTTCTCAAAGCTGTCACTGCTGAGCCTGTAACTCTTGGCAAAGACCTTACCCTCTGGCCCAGGGTCCATGAAACTGAGGTGCGTTCGGCATGACGTTGTCAGGAACTCCGACAATTTACCAGTCTGAATTCTGGGCAAGAGATAGGGAAGTCACATGGAGAGGAAAGGGGAGGCAATACCCTTGGTTTTATCCCCTAGCTCCAGGGCAGGCCCTTTGATGGGGAGAGACACATTCACCAGGAGCATACACACACCGGTGTCTACTTTAGCTGTCTGCAACTCTTTCAGCTACGGGTAGCATGGAAGGGCTGCCCAAAAGCTATTAGAGGAATCCTGCAGCCATGGGTTTGAGGACATGAAGAGCTATGTCCTCTGTTTCATCTCCTCTGTTGGGATCGTAGCCCCAAGGCACACCAATAGCCTAGCACACCCCAGTGTATCCTCCCCATATTGCTCCCCCACAGCCTATGCTCTGCCCAGCAGGTACCCTCATAACCAGGGTCTTGGAGGCCACTAGCCCTCTCGCTCCTGCACCGCAGGAAGCTGCACTCACCTTGCGCCACCAAAATACCCATCCTGCAGCTTCTGCAGCATCGCCAGCACTGTGGGGTGCACACTGCTGCTGGTTTCGTCTGTGTGGAAGAGGCACAGGCAGTCAGGCTCTCACGCTCAGAAAGTAACCCAGGACCAGGTGGGCATTCAGACACTCCAAGCACTGTGGCCAGACCCTTACTCTGGGGTACATGGTCAGGCTGTGGTACCAAGAGCACCACCCAAAAAAAGGAAATTCTGGACTGTCCAGGCTGGATTCAAAGAAAACCAGGCCAGGATGCACTCCAGGCTTCACCTTGGGCTGACACTGACAGTACCAGACAGCAGCACCTGACAGCCCCCTGCTCTATCTCTGCCTTTCACATGAGGCAGCAGAGGAGTGGGCTGCTGTTGAGGGCAAAAAGCACCACAGCAAAAGGCACGGTCGAGAAATCAAGGGGATTTCAAATACACAAGGAAAGACAGAAAGGCCTTAAAGCAGAACAAAGTCACCTCCCTGCACCAGGCTCACAGGGAAGCTGTGAGCTGCTGCAGGCAAGCCAGTTCTGCTCTGTGCCTTTGCTCCTTCTGGTTTACTGTTTTCCCCTCTCTGTTGACTAGGAAAGCCTTTAGCAGGTGCTCAGTCTTAGGGAAGAGTCAAGATGCAGAAAGAGCACCAAGAACACTTCTACAGAGAAATTGCTTTTTTTGTCTTGCCCCCAAAAGGCCTTCCCACAAGCCTATTTGCCTGGAGCCTGGATACATCTGTGCCAGCAAACAGCCCTTCAGCTGCAGGCACTAGTGCCTGACAGGCAACCCTGTTAGCTGCCAGGCCAGCTGCCCACTCAGCGTGGCTCCTCTGAGCAGTAAGCTCTTCACAGGACTCTAACTGGCTGCTCCAGCCTGACCATGTCCCCGTTACTGAGATGGTCATACATCTGCCCTTCCTCCTGCAGAGCTATTTCCCAGGGCTGCTCTAGCCAAATGCCTTGCGAGGCTGGAGTATCTGTACCAAGCATGGTGTGAGAGATGGGGAAGGTGATGGTTGGTCGCCCAGTCATCCTCCAGCGGCTGCAGAGGTATGAGAGGTCTGTCCTCAGCATCTCCACAATCATCTTGTTGTCAAGAGCCAGGTAGAACTGCTGCTGGTCTATGAACTGCGAGGACAGCAGGAGATGTGATTGGCCCTTCATGCAGTCACCAGGTCCTTATGGTGCCACCCATGTCTTCCCACAGGCACACAGTCAAGCTGGCCATGCTATGCACCCCGAGGGCAGCTCCTTTGCACTGATGGTTCATCCCACCTTACTTGGCAGGTGCTAGTACAGCCTAGCTAGGCACCCTCAACCCCCAGGGCAGCTATTGGCCACTAACAACAATGAGGAGGTAACTAATGCCACAGCTCAGCAGCAGCAGCATCCAGGTCCCACACAGCCAGTCCATGTTGTGCCTGTTCCAAGTAAATATGCATTCCCCATAGTGCTAGGCTTGCAACACTGCTCATCCCCTGGACACATGTCCCTGGCCTGCCATCAGCCTCCTCCTGGTGTCCTTGTCAGGGTTAGCAGAGATTTTCATCCAATACTGATCATTAGAAGGTTCAGACTTGCAACATCCACACAGCCAGGACTACCAACTGTGCTGCCTCATTCCACAGAGTTGGACTACTCCACAGTCCCAGGCTGTTCAAAGAGTGTTGGATCACACCTTAGAATAACTCAAGTACCCAGCCATTGAAGAAACTTCCGGCCCAGTTTCGTATCACAGAATAGCTGAGAATGAGCCTGTGCAATGTCACCCACCTGTGGGGTAAAGGTAAAGATGCTCTTCCTGATTTTGTAGAGCTTGGAGGTCCCAAGGACACCCATATGACGGTAGGGCCGTCCAGTAAGGCACATCTGCTTGTTGCGGCCTGGGAGGAGGAAGAGGAGTTTTTAGTACAAGCCTCCTCGTAAAAGGGCTGCAGCAGTGAGTAGTGCCAAGCCTCTGGCTACCAACCAGCAGTGAAATGCTGGTTTGTGGTTGGGATGCCCCAGAACCCTGTGTCAAGCTCGTACAGCTCTAAGGGACAGTAATTCTCTGTCCCCAAACGTGCCCAGAGGGGTAGACATGCTGAAACAGCAATACACAGCCTGTCCTGACTTCTGCAATGTCACACTTCCTGGTCTTTGGGTATGTCAGAAGCTGGAGGAGGGCTAGGGGTGCCCCTCTGCACAGGGCTGCTCCCCCTAAGTTGACAGCTCTATCAGCATTCCAATTGCTCCTGGATTACTCCCAAAGCCTAGGATGGTGCAGCAACAGCATCAGCCCTTGCTCGTCAACTCTGGCAGCTGCCAGGCTGCTCCCCCTGCCCATGTCACACTTGGCCTTTTGGTGGCCTAAATTAGCCACCAAATGAAATCACAGCAGATCAGGTGTCTCCTTTGGCCCAGGCTGAATCTCTGGCTCCTGCACAACAAATCCCATGCCTGAGGGGTTGCAGCATCAAGGAGCAAGCATGCAGAGGTGAGCACTCACTCCCCTCACACTCAGCCCTGCCCACCCCCAGCAACAGCCATACTGCCTGAGCTCCGGGCTCTCTTTGCCAGGGACAGCCAGGGGACTCTTCCTGGGGTCTGGCTGCCTTCCCCTATCCAGATCTGAGTACAGGAACAGAAGACAACTGCTGCCCACACCAGGTTCAACCCATAGGGATCAGATTCTCTGTCTGTCCCTGGAGTGACTGTGCAACTGCAAGCCAAAGCTCTATCCCTGTCACAATCACACTGAAGAGCACTGTCTGCCACCTTGTTCCCCTTGGGCATGAGTGGCTTTATCTTATTATTGTATCTTATTATTTATAATATTAATATTATTAACATAATATTACTATATCTTATTATTTATTATAGAAATGGGCAGCAGAATCCTCATCAGCCAGGCAGAGAGCAGGACATGAGTGTCTATGAGCAGGAGTGCTGGGGGTGGGACAGACCCTTCTGCACCCCCTTTGCTGCAGGAGCAGGGAGCCCAGCTCACCCAGCCGGGCATAGATGTGGCTGAGGATGCGAGCAGGCTGCACTCTGATGGGGTAGACGTCTGCCACAGTCTCCACAGCAACGCCCTGCTTCTGCAGGATTGCCTTGATCCCCTCTGTTTCGGCCAGGATACACACTGTGGATGGAAGACAGTCTCAGTGCAACAGAGGCGCAAGAGTGTGACAGTAGTGCCCCATGCCTTCGGGGACACATACAAGGCACTACCCCACAGACAGGAAGCTGTCTGGGGTCCCTTGGGAACCAGTTCCCACTGCAGAAGTCTGCCTTGCCCCTCCTAACACTCTATACACACAAGTCTTCCCCACCAAGTGGCAGGAAGACAGTTTTCAACCTCTCTGAAGAGGAGGCTGCAGCAGGTGATAGTTCTGTGGGTCAACACAGGATGAAACAGAAGGACTTGCACCCCATCTTCCACCCACCTTGCCGGGGCTGAGACTGGACTGTATTGGCAGCAACTCAGTAAGCAGAGCCACCCCAGAGCCACCTCTGTGAATTCTGCATAGCCAGAGTCCCCCCACCTGCCAGTTTGGGACTCGTTCCTTTCCCTCACCTTGGACCACCACATCAGGTTTAGGGACAGTTGCGAAACGGCGGTTGAGGGGATCTATTTCACCAGGAGCTAGAAACCCCTGTGAATAAAAAGGTGTAAAGAGATTAACATTTTATGGGCAGGGTAGAATGGGTGATGCCTACAGACGACCCACCTTTAAGAGGTCCTGGGGGACTTCCCCATGGTGGGAGGCAGCATTTGCGCCTTCACAGCTCAGGACCTGGTCCCACAGCCCCACCCAGCACTCAGGGTGACCCTACCTCAGCCATCAGACAACCCAGGATGTAGAGGGACTGTCCCCACATGTGTGGCAGCTTGCCCATGGGTATCCTGTCCACAGTGTGTGGGTTCCTATATTCCTCATCCACCTGGAAGACAAGCCAGGAGGTCAAGAAGGCATCCACATACACAGGATGCTGAAGGAAGCATCCTCACTGCATCTTGAAGTCCAGCAGTTCAAGGCTTAAAACAAGGCCTCACAACAGCATTTGTCACAGAGGGTCCAAAGACCCTGGCTACATTCCTCCTCTCTTCTTATGACTGCCCCAGGGATCTATACCAGACAACAGATCAGCAGCTCAGACCATGTCTGGTTTACCAGCTCAGGCCATCCCACTAGAAGGACTGACATGCCCCAGGAGCTCCCAGAGATGCTTTCTGATACTGGTGAGGAGCATGTCTCTCCTGGATGACCTGAGCAGGTACTGCTCTTAGCCCAGTCCCACACAAATCCCCTCACCACTGAACAGGAGCTCAGCACCACCTACTCAGCTCAGGTCTGCTTGTCCTGAGCTCTAGGAACACTCAGTCTCCAAGCAAGCAGACTGTCAGCAAAGAACTCTCGTGTGTGGGAGTAAAAAATCCTTTGGGAGAAAAAACCCAATTTTTATCCAACATGGTTTCATAACAGCTCCAAGCCATCCTTTTTATACATGAGGTCTCCATGCATTACATTTGCCCCTTCACTAACAATTTGGCTTAATAAGTACTTAAAACTTAATTAACTGGTAATGAGACCAGGAGTTTCAGCAGCTGGACTTTTCATGATCCTTGTGGGTCCCTTCCAACTCAGAATATCCTGTGATTCTGTAAGACACTCCTGCTTCCCACCATAGCTCAGGATCACTCACCTTATCTGGTGGGACACTGTACAGCTCTGGCAGCAGGCGTACCCCATTCTTCCCCTTGATGAGAATCCCCTCAAGGGCTTCCCGGTACTCCTGCACCTGAGAAGAGAGGAGAGGGAATCTGCCGCCGGTCATGGCTCCCTGCATCCTTCCCCTGGACACTTCTCCTGCCACAGACTTTTTTCCATCAGCCCAGCAAGTCCTGCCTCTCTTACCTGCTCCATGTTTCCACTGAAAATCCCATCAATCATCAAGTACGCCCAGAAGAGAGGCCACTCACACTCAATGTTCTCAAACAGCTTCAGCTCAGCAGGTTCATAGTAGAGGCGTTTGGGATCCTGTAAGTGAAATCAAGGCAGGTGGTACATAACAGGATACCCCCAAACTGACAGGTCTTCTCCTCCTTGAGACCCCAGCCTCAAATGTCCTCCCAGCCCTCCTCTGCAGATGGCCAAGACAGAGCTGAAAAGCAGTTTCACCTGCAGCCTCTGTTTTTTCCATTGGACTACCCCCTCCCGAGCACCCTGCACTGATGATGGAGAGACTTACCCTACCTGGGGTCTACCTGGTCCCCAGGAGAGCACCCCAGAGGCCCCGGAACACCCCAGATGTTGTGCTGTTGTACAGCAACAGCACAACATCCCCTGTGCCATGCTTGGTACCCTTTGCCTTGCCTGCTCTGCCTGAGCCCCTCAGCATCTGTCTCCTCCAGCATCATCAAGCTGGCCCAGCCAGGTGAGAGGGCTTGGGCTGGTCACACAGGGCCCAGAGAGGTCCCTCCAGGGCCCTCCTGCCATGTTGTGCCACTGTGAGCCCGACACAAGGGAAGTTGTCAAGATGAAGAGCTGCCTGTGCAGAGTTCTCCCGCCTCAGCTCTGTGTGGTGTAGTGCCCTTTCCTCAGCCCTCCCTGCTAACTACTCTGTCTGCTGCAGAGAAGGGAGAGCACTGGCCTTAGCAGCCTATTCAGGCAGAGAGGACAAAAGGAGCAGATGTCTTCTATCTGCACTCCAGCCATAAACTTCCAAAATCCCACCTGACTCCAGCTAGCTGCATGCCTCTGCAGGCACCACTGCCCTTTACATGCCTCACAGCTCCCCAGAAGTAATCCACAATTCTGCATGCTGCCAGAGCTCACAAGCGCTGACAACACTGGACTGGAGATGCTGCTGCTTCTCTCTGGCTCTGGAGGGGGGCAGCCACGCATGCTGCCTATTATGGGCAGGTCTGCAGAGGCGCAGCTGGTGATGACTTAAGAGCCTCTATCATTTCCTAGTTCAGTGGTTATCAAATGAGACTGTTGCTTATAAAATTTTCCTGTTTGCTCTCCCCAAAGCAGCAAACTCTCCACTTGCTCCCAGGGTCATTCTGGCAGTACCCAAGGTGATTGCTGGTCTAGGAGAGACAGAAGCAGCTTTGTGACTTCCAGAGCTGCCATAGATGAGGCCGTTGGGTAACGGCTCTGCAGAGTCATTTCCCCAGGCCTCCAGCCCTTGCTCAAGGCTGGTGCAGCCCTGGGAGAGCCCACCTCAGCAGGGCTCCCATGCTGGGCACTGGTCCCACCTTCTCCCAGCCTAAGAAAGACACACCACCAGGCTGCAGGATGCAGGCAGCCTCTGGCCATCTGCTATGGGCATGGGTGGGATGTATAATCTCTGCAGTGAACTCGGGTATTTTGGGAAGCCTTGCCCAGACCCATAACACTGCTTGGGGCTACTCAGGGCTCTTGACTTCCCACAGCTCCCCAACACAGCCTTGCTGCATCCAGGTGGGCTGCTGCTTGGCAACCTTCTTGCCCTGCCAGGCAGCAGGGCTGAGGACACTCACCTCTTTGGGAGTCCTGTATCCATCCCGGAGGAAGCGGCAGCAGCCATAGCGCCCCTGGAAGGGAGGGAAAGATTGGCTGATCAGGAGGCACAGTGTGAGATATCTTGTACCTTGAAGGCAGAAGCAGGGGCAGGGTGTTTCCTTCAGCCAAACACCCCATCCCTTGCTCACCCAGCACTCAGGTACCACAATCACAGCCCGGGGCCACAGCACACAGGGCTGCTTCTTTGCTGCTTCTCCCTGCCATAGGTCATGGAGACTGGGAGAGGACATGCCCCAGCAAACCCCCACTGAACATGTTTTTGGGAAGAAAAGGGCTACAACAGTTTGGACTGCAGCTGTCTCCTGGGAACAGTGAGACAAGAGCAGAGATGCTCACCTGCAGCTTGGTGATAATCTCCTGCTTGGTGATTTCCACCAGCTCGCTGTCCTCCACAGCAAATGCTGGGTAGGAGATGACAGAGAGCACACTGGCATCCACCTCCTTGGATGTGGAGGCCCTGGGCAGCATTGAGTGGAGGATGGACTAGGCAAAGGGAAAGGAAAGGTGGTTAGGCTGTCAGGCCAGGCATCATTCACACAGCAAACCCAGCAGATCACAGTTCCTCTTGCAACACTGTAATGCCCGGGCAGGTCTCACCTGGCAGTGCTGCACCTCATCTGACAGCACCCGTATCACCGACTGTGGGCCTCCCTTGGCTCCAAAGAGATCCAGCTCATCCAGTGCCTCCAGGGCAGCCTGCAAGCAGGGTAAGACCCAAAGAGGCATGTCCTTCACTATGCTGCTCATCTGTAAGAGCTCTCACTCCATGCTAGTCCCTGTGTGTAAAGCACTCTCCAAATTTAAAAGAAGTTGAACCTTGCTGTGGCTGCAGAACACCTCTGGTCAAAATCAGACCACATCTCCAGATATCAAAAGGGTCTGGGACATCTCTGCCACACACCCCCAATTAACTTTTCACTCCCAGTTCAGTCAAAACTCAGGCTAGAAGGGCAGTTTTATCCCAGTGCACAAGGAGAAGAGTCTTGCTCCCCAGGAACCTATTACCGCATGGGACATTGAGCCTCAGCAGTTCAATATGCCCAGACTGCCCTGTCAAAAAGGAACTCAGGGCCACTGGTGCTCCTCAGCCCTTCAGCCAGCACTTCTTCCCAGCTCACCTTGGCCATGCCGACAGAACTGGCATTCAACTCGGTGATACCCTGGTTTGTCTTGTCCCCACGCTCCCATATGCCAAAGTCCTGTGAACCAGACACTGTTTCAGAACACACCCAGCAAGCCTTTGAATCCTACCCATCCATGGGGCTTCCAGAAGTTGCTGGTGTGGCTCAGGGAGAACACAAGCTGTTCCTAGACACCAGTCCAGTATCTCCACCACCGAAGCACGCCCCCCTTCCCCAGCACATGCTACCCACCGCAGTTTTGTAGGCAGCTTCAATGTAGAACACGAGGTTCTGGATAAAGTTGACTTCATCCAAGCTGTGAATTATGTGAAGGCCTAAAGCAGAGGGAAGAATTCACATTAGCCACTCCAAGCCCACAAGAGTACCCAGGATAGGGCTGCACTAACCCAGGGACGACCCCTCCCTACTGCATGCCTGCCAATGGGAGCCGTGTCCTAGCTGACCCCATCTCCACTCCCACCCCTTACGGCAGCACTGGGGCTTCAGACAAACAGGGGCTTTTGGAGAGACTGACATCAAGGGGCCCAAACCCACCTCAGGTACTGTGAGAATAAGAAAACAGTGGGGATCAGGGAAGCCATTGCAGCAGCTTGGCACCCAGGAAGCTGCACCCAAACTGAGACTCTGGTGAACCTGAAGACCAGCACGCTCGAAGCTGCGATGGCAGGCCCCAGCATTACCTGAGGCCGTCATTTGTGCAAGCATGAGGAGGTAGAGGGAGGTAGCATCCATCTGTAGGTGACCCCATTCGTGGTCTCCTACCACAGTGGCACAGGTGTGGGTGTTATACTTGGCATGCAGGCAGTCTCTGGTGCTCTGACTGTATTTGAAGGCCTCTACTTTGTCCACCTTGAGAAGGGCAAAGAGACGCATGCATTCATCGAACCCTGTCTCCAGAGTGGTCTGACAGTTCCCGAGCCAAGGGCTGCTCCATGCAATGAGTGGAGCACATGGAATCGTGCCTGGCAGGGCAGAAATTCCACAACCCCTGGGGCTGAGCCCCACTGTGCACCAAGGCAGTGAGTGCAGGCTCACATGCCGCTGCGGCACAGGACTGCAGCAGTGGAGGACCCATTGCCACAGCTGCACCATGCAGAGAGAAAAGGGTTACCCCAAATGCCCTCAGGGAGGAGAGCTGCAGAGTCCTAGAGCCTGCCAGACCACGAGACAGGGAGCAGCTGGCAAAGGCTCTACTGGCCACCAGCCCACAGCTCTGGAACTTCAATCACACCCAGGACAGATCCTCACTCAGAATTTATTTCAAGACTTGCTGGAAGGGGGCCTTCCCTCTGCTCATGAGAGAAGGTTGGGGAGGACTGGCACAGCTAGGACTCTGTGGCATAGCTGGGCTTTAAGAAGACCACTTTACACTCAGAGGTGCTCCCCAGCCCCTACCTGTCTCATCATGCACTGGAGCAGCCCCCGCATCAGCTTCACCACACTCTGCAGGAACAAGGAAAACAGGTTTGTTAATCTCCAGGAGAAGCCCTGACTCAGGATCAGCTGGCTGCTGACCTTTGTGGGGCTCAGCGTCTGTAATCAGAGTCCCGCTCACATTTTCACAGCCCCTGGGCAACAGCAGAGGGAAGATTTCTTGGTCTGCCAGAAAGGCCAGGTTGCCATGCTATGCAGTGGGACAAAGGACACGGCTGCAGGACATGGCTCCCCAGCCCTTGAGAGAAGGGCTGTGGCCCCAGATCACCCCACAGCCAGAGGTCTAGACCCTCTGGTTGCGCTCCAGTGTGGTCTGGGAAGAGCAGGCTCTGACATCCATTCCTATTGCCTCCCGCGTCGGGAGACAGTCGTGTCCTCGCCCTCACTGCACTGCCTTTGGGCCCCTGGCCCAGCTGTGCCAAAGGCTGACCAGCCCGGGGTGACGGCAGTCCCCGGGTGACACCAGCCCCGCCCCCGGCTCCTGCTCCCTCCTACCTGCTCCAGCTCGTAGGCCTTAGCCTTGTCCTCGTCGCGGTCGGCATTCTTGCGGTAGGCCAGGCCAAGACCCCAGACCGCCAGGATGCTGTACACGTTGTCCCGGACCCAAGCGTCCTGGTGGTCGGCGCTGGCGGGGAGCAGCCCCGTCACCGCGTCCTGCGGAGGGGACACAGCGTTCCCACGGAACTCCCTGGCCCAGCAGCCGGCGGGACGCGCCGGGGCCCCGGGTCTGCTCCCCATTCCCGGGCAGGGTCCGCACCTGGTGGCGGAGGATGGTCTGCTGCACCAGGCGCCCGTAGCCGTCCAGACGCACGCCCGAGTTACTCCGGCTCCTCATGACGGCGGGAGCAAGACCAGGACCAGCACTAGCACCAGCGGAAAGGCACGGGTCCTATAGGAGCCCCCGCCCCGGCCCGCCCCTGCCTTCCCCGCTCCGCCCCTCCCCTACCCGCTCCGCTCCGCCCCGCCCAGCGGCACAGCCGGCTAGTTGCCGCCGACGGCGTTATCCGAGCACCACGGCAGCACCCGCGCTGCCCTGCACTCCTCGCCGGCGGCGGCCTCGGCCCACGGGGCGCTCACTACCGAGTGGGCAGGACCTGCCGCCATGGCGGCCCCGAGGGCGGGGGGGCGGCGGCGTTCGGCGCCGCCTGCCGGGCGAAGGCCGAGCAACGCTGAGTATGGATACGCGGCTACAAGGACGGACATACGGATACATGGACGGGCACACGGACACGCACACGGATACCGGGACAAACGCACGGACACAGGGACGGACGCGCGGACGCACGGATACCCGTGCCGGTGTGGGACCGCAGGGACACAGACAAACACACGCACCGGTGCAGGACCGCAGGGACACACGGATGGGTTCGCCTACTGGTGTGAGACTGTACAGACACGCAGACGGACACACAGATGGATACACATACCCGTGTGGGTCTGTATGGACACACACGTATGCTGGGTGCATGGACAGACACGCAGACACGCATGTGGACAGAGGCATGGACACGTCCATAGGTGTGCACGTGCACATAGAGGCATGGACATGCACACACGTGCACACGTACAGGTGTGCACACACCTGCCCGCACTGGAATATATGCACAGGCAGACTCCTGTGCACACATAATTCCACACGCACGCATGTGTACACAGCTGTGCACACACCCTTTGCAATTCCATGTGTCCACAGCACATGGAAATACACACACACACGCACCTATGTACATCCACAGGTGTGCAAACCTGTACATACCCACAGGTACACTCACCCATAAGCACACACACACATAAGCACACGCACACACTTCCCATGCACATACACAATCATACACATGCACACACACAACAGGCATACACCTGCGTGCACAGGTGCAGGCAGACACGTGTGCATCATACAGATGTGCACACACACAGGTACATCAGCAGCGTTTGGGCACAGTGGGCTCCTGGAGACTGCAGCACTCCTCATCCTGGGGACCCCTTTGGGCAGGTGGGTGCCAAGTCGCATCCAGGGGTGTCCAGGACTGGGACCATGCCCAGTTCCATGCCTTTTATCATCACTTGCCTGAATGAGTCAACACCTCATGCTTAATGATTGATAGGGATCAGATCCGTGAGCTTCCAAAAAAGCAGAAGACATTCCCCACTCATGACCAAGATGTGGCTAACTGGGGACAAGGGGCAGGAGAGGAACATGGGGCTCTGTGGTTTTTCACTCTTCCAGGATGGGAAAGAAACTTTGAGACTGGCAGGAAAGGGAGGGATTGGAGTTGACAGCACCCTGTCCAACAGCAAACACTCACAGGAAAAATAAAAGTGCTGTAACATCCCCCATGGAGCTTGGGCCAGCAATAACAGATGAGGCTGGACCCCAAGCAAGAGGAGACCCTGGCAAGAGCCATGAGCTGTAGAGAAACAGCACCCAGGTGACACTGCCCCCAAGCTCCGGTGACAAGGATGATGACTGCCACCTATGCCTCGATGCTCAAAGAATGGAAATTTTGCTCCAGCACTGCAAACAGGGCATCATATCCAGCAACAGGTAGGTTTGCTTGCAGACACCTACCCAAAATAGCCCTTGCAGAGAAATGCCTTGGCCACGGTGACAGACAGCCCCAGGAGACCTGGCTCATTGCCCCTCCATGGTCCCCTAGGACTTGCCCCATACAGAGGGATGTGGGGCATCTCTTGGTCCCAGCCCCATGGAGGCAGCTGCCTGCAGCCACATCTGGTCCCCTCTGCACTAGGGCTCTATGGTCTGTGCTCCAGGGGAGGCACTTCTCACAGGTCCCACTTCAACCAGCTGGGATTTACCCCTGCATCCACCCCATCCAGTGAAAGCACAAGGGCAGTTCCACAGGGATACAGCCTACGGCAGCCTATCCCAGGGGGCACCTGCTGCACCCCATTGACAGTGCAAGAACAGGCCAAGATGGTCTTTAACAAAATCAATCAATTTATTTCTTCACAATCAAGCAATAAATAGAGGAAAGTCAGGCAGCAGGGGTGCTGAGAGCGGGACTGACCCTTCTGGGAACAGGGATGTGCCAGGAGCCCAGCAGAGCCCAAGGCCTGTGTGACAGCAAGAGTGCAAGAAGGCAGAGAGACATCTGCGATGGGAGTCTGACCTCTGGGATAGGACAAGACCTGAGCCCTGCTAGAGGGCAAGCCAAGGAGCTGAAGAACAAGTGTGTCAGAGGAAACAGCGGGCAGAGCCCAGCGCAGGCAGAGCCCAGCACAGGCAGCTGCCTTGGCCTGTGGCACTGGAAGCAGAGATGGCAGCTCAGGTCCCTCCAGTTTTTCATAGCCCTTCCAGAGCAGAACTGCAGGGGAGGAGAGAGGCTTCCTCCCTCCAGCCCAAATTCTCAGCCTGGTGAGATGCCTCTGCAGCTGAGACTAGACAGGGATTGGGTACATGTGAGTTGGGAAGGAATGCCACAGGCAGGGTCACATCAGATCCTGACACCACCAATGTGTCAAATGCAAAGCACAGAGACACCTGGACTTCTCACCCTCCCTGTCCTGGCTCCACCAGGAGACTCCCAGCCACCTCTTAAGAGGTTTGTACTCCAGTTTAAGGACACAGCTCCTCTCTGAGAACATCAGGCCAAGCCCCGCTGCCCACCAAAACCAGGCAGCAGCCATGGGGGCTGCAGGAAGGACAGATGCCATGGGGCAACCACCCCAGCACAGGTTCCTGCCTTTAAAAATCCACAATTTACATAAAACCGTCATTGTAAAACCTCCCCACTGAGCAGTGCTGCATGGGGAGGGGAGATGAGCCGAGTGAACCGCAGGCAGAGCAAGATAAACCCTAAAGCCCAGATCTGCAGGAAGAGGCAGAGCCCAGGGGTGAGGTGCTGGGGCAGTGGGAATTACTGGCAGGTGCAGGACTCTGCAATCATATTCTTGTACTCCTTGTACAGTATGGCTCCATTGCACTCAATCATGAGGACACTGATGGGGCTGTAGTGGTAGGGCACACAGGAGGGCCAGGGCACATTGGCATCCACAAGCTGATGAAAAAAGCTCTTCACCACAGCATGGTTGGGCACGTGGTAGTCATAGCGGAGTGGGAAGTGACAGGTGCCCTTGCAGCAGCGTGGGTTGTAGCAGTGGGGAGCGATGATCCAGTGGTCCCAGCTGGACCAAAAAAGCTGACAGGGAAGGGGCGGAGGGAACAGTCACTTTTCTCCCCTCCCTGCTCCCGCAGGTAGTTGGGCAGGTATGAGCCAGTGTCCCTGTATCACGCCGGTGTCAGCGGGGCTCTGCCGCCAGAGATGCCAACCCTGCCTGGGTATCGTTAAGGTAGAGAAGAAGGAAAGGGTGGCTAGGGGTCACCGGGGTATCGCAGCCTCCTGCTCGGCCAGCACGCACACGGACATGCCACAGTGCCAGGCTCCCCACGCTGCTGTTGCGCAGCACCAGGTAAGGGGTGATGTCAACTTTGGCCCAGCCATGGTGGGGACAGGCAGTAGGGCTGAGCAGCACTCTGGGTGCCTCGCTGGCTGCCACCAGCTCCAGAGCGCAGAGGAGGCGACCGTGGGCCAATGACAGACTGGGCAGGTAGACCACAGTGGCTCTGAGGAGGTGCTCGGCCTCTGGCTGGCCCTCCAGGCGGTAGGTGAGGGCCTGCAAGTACCAGTGACCTGCAGGGAAGCAGTGACCAGTACCCTGTTAGCATAGTCCAGGAGGCACTGTGCAGCACCCCTGTCTCCCATGGTGCTGCCACAACCCCACACAGCACAGTGGAGCCCGTGACAGCCATCTGCCCCAGCGCAAGGCAGAAGCTGCAGCAAACAGAAGGCTTGCTAGTGGAGTGAAGGGCAAAGAGAGTCTGTAACATTTCCCACCCTCTGCACCAACACCACTAGCCTGGCACAGTATCAGGCAGGGTGAGAAGGGGAGAAGGGCACACAAGGGCCAGTGATGTGTTTGCCCATCTCACCCCTGGGGCAGAGCCTTGGACTCCTGCCAAGTGGAAGCCCATGGCCAAGAGCAACCCCAGCCAGGACACTGTAGAGAGGAGGGAGGAAACAGGCAAGAGACCTTGCCTTCAGAGCTCAAGCCCACCCTGCGAATTCTGCTAAGCCCCCAATACCATCCTTAGTGCCCACTGGCTCCTTACCTGCCCAGGGCTGACCCCCATGGGAACTGGCCTGGACCAGGCGGATGGTGTTGGTGCCCAGGCTGCGGCTGCGGCGGGGTCGGCCTTCGCGGTCAGCAGCACGCCAGTACAGATTCAGCATGTAGCGCAGGGGCTGCCCACCGGCTGGCCTCACTTGCCAGCCTGCGCTGCCCGGAGCCCGTGTTTGCAGGGCCTGCAGGAGGGGCAGGGTGGGGACAGCAGGCAGGGAGCCAAGGGGCAGTGGGGACTGGTTTGCAGCCTGCAAAAGGGGCACAACAAGGAGGAGGAGGAGGCTGGTGAAAGGGTAGGACATAGCCATGATAGGTGAGTGTGTGTTTGGGGAGGGAGCAGGTAAGTGGGACAAGGTGGGGCTGGCCAGCAGAAGAATTAGGGAGAACCTGCAGTCATGCTTTTCCCCACTTGGGAGGCAGAGCTAATTGTGAGTACCAGCAAAAGGATCCCAGGGTGCTGCCAGCTCCTATAAAGTCAGGATGACCACACCAGCTGCTTCAGCTTGGCACAGGAACAGAAAGGTGGGGGGATTCTGTATGCAAAAAAGGGTACAAATTCCAGACTAAAACCCAGACCAGGAGCAAAGCTAGCCAAACAGAGCCTGGCTATGGGGGCTGTAAAGGTGCTGGGGTAGAGGAGTGAGGTGAAGTGGGGTGGGAGAACCAGCTCACTCAGCCCACCTGCTCCTAGCCAGCCTCCTCCTACAGGGTAGGAGGTCCCTGCCCAGGCCCATTTTAAAGGCATGGTCTCAATCAGGTTTTAAAGAGGCAGGAGCTCCCTGGGTCCCAGGGGAATGGGGCCAGAGTCTGAGAGGGTGCTTTCATGCCGTGAGAGTCCCTCCAGCGCCCTCCACTCTGTGCTGACTCTCCAGCAGTGGCTCAGCACCTTCGTGCCCATTGCTGCAAGCTGGTCTGCACTGCCCCAAGCAGGCACAGAGCCTGGGGTTCTGCTCCCCAACAGCCCTGCAGCACAGCCAGGCTGCTCAGTGCCTCACTCTACCCAGCTGACACTAGGGCACATGGGTGAGCAGAGTGAGCCCAGTAGTGCTGAGTATGTCTGGGTCAGCCAGCAGTACCCCACTGTAGGCATCACCCTGCCATCACCATCAGCATGCCCACAACTTTGCCTACCTTGACCAGTTTCCAGGTCTTTCTGCCAGCACCTGCTCAAAGCTGAGAGGTTGTGAGCATGATGCCCACCCTCTTTCTGGCATGGGCCATTTGAGGCACTTTCCATACTGGGGACAGTGACTCCATGGTGCTTGCCTCTGAAAGGCCCTCTGGGCACACTACAGAGTGTGGTGTGGGCAGCTGCAGTCAGTGCCACCTCCAGAGCCCCTGGTGTTGTGCACAGACCCACAGTACACTGTTGCTCTCCTGCTGGGATGGAAGGGGCCAGGGGGTGGGCACACTGGTTGGGAACCACTGGAGCAGGCACAGGGACATGGGAGATCTGTGGGGGTTGTACTGGTGCCTGCTGCCCACCCTTCCTGCTGCCAGTTAAGGCACAGCTAAGGCACAGTGCTTAGGGACAGGAGGGTTGTGTGGGGGTGTGTGTGGTGCTAAATGTGCTGTGGGGGCACGTGATGAGCCAGGGCACAGAGCCCTCTCGCCTGGCCAGGCAGCTGTGGTTACTCATTTGAGAAAGGGCACAAGGGGCAGACGAGCCAGTGAAGGTTGGGGAAAGTCCAGGCATGGCAGTAGCCAGTCGTGAGTGGGGGGCATGATGAGGCAGGTGGGAAGGCCATAGGGGAGAGCAGGAGATTCAGGTCAGGGGTGGACATGTCAAGGTTGTATGGGGGGCCCATGTATCACTGGGCTCCAGTGGGTGGCTCCAGTGGGTGGGCTCCAGCACTACGAACAGCCCAGGTACCACTCCACCCTGCGACCTGTGACACTCTGGCACAAGAATGGGGCACATGTACTGGGCTGCCTGCAGCTGGGCAGTACGGGGCACAGGCAGAGTTCAAAGGCAGGTGCTCGTGGACAGGGACTACCAAGAAAAACTTGAGACCCTTCCAGCATTGGGAATGAGCAAGCCTAGAGTGGCTTGCCAGCCTGGCACTGCAAGCCGACCCTTTCCGGCCGTGGCAGGCAACCAGGGGCCGCAGGCATTGCTTGCAGAGCAGAGCTTTCCTCGCCGGCTGTGTTGTCTGGGAAGGAGAAGAATAAGAGTCGTGGCCCCAGGCGGGAAGGGGAGGAGCAGGACTCTCGGGCTCCCCCCGGAATCCGTAACCGATCCACTCCCACCATCCCCCCCTGCCACCCGCCGCCTCCTGCCCCTGCCTCAATTTCCCCCAAGCGGCACAGCTGCCTCTCTTGGGCCTGGCAGGGAAAAGACAAAGGTGAAGAACGGCCACACTGCCACGCATATCCTGCCCTGAGGTGCCCGGCAGGATAGGGACAGGGTGGAGGCTCGCATGGGTAGGTCAGACAGGAGCCAGCAGCATGTGCTGGCCTGCAGGCAGTGGAGCTTGGGGCGCTTGTGTGACTCTGCGGTGGGGAGCCGGGGGAGGCTGCATCACCCTACTACCACCCCCTCACACCCATGTGAGTGCTGTCGAACTGTTGCCGTGCCAGGCTAAGCTGTGCCTAGCTGGCCCTATTGGTGTGGGTCCCTGGTGGCACCCTATTGTGCTGAACGAGACTTGGTCATTTTGAGCTGAACTGTGCATGGCCAAGCTAAGTCAAGCCAGGCCAGGCTGTGCTGGGCTGAACTGTGCCAGCCCTGCTTGTCCAAGTCAAGCAAGCTGAACTGCACTGAGCAAAACTGGGCCAGGCCAAGTGGAGCTAAGCCAGATGAAGCCCCTGGTTGTTCTGCGCTGTACCAAACTCAACTTTGCCAGCCCTGTGTCATGTTGACCTGAGCTGAGCCAAGCCAGAATGTGCCAACCCAGCTGAACTGCACTGAGGCATGCCAGGCTGAGCCATGCTGGGCTAGTTAACCCACGATGGCCCCCCTGCCATCCCACACTGAGCTGAGCTGTGCTGTGTCGTGCTACACTGAAGTCTGCCAGCTTTCCTTATCATGCCATGCTGGGCTGAGATGGACTGAATTGAAACACGCTGGCTGGGCTGTACCAAGCGGAGCCAAGCAGCTCACTTCAGGTCCCTGGGCCAAAGGATGGCATGTCAAGCTATTGAGTAGAAAGGTGCTGTGCTGTGCCATAGTGTGCAGAGCCGTGCCATGAACTGTGCCGTGCCCTGCCGTGCCGAACCGGCCGCCGCCGTCCCCCTGCGCCTCATTGGCGGCGGTAGAGCAGTCCCGGTGCGGGCCGGCCCCGCCCCGCACTCTCCCCGCGCCGCTCAGCCCGGGCGGGCGGGGGTGTCATTTCCTCCACAGCTCGGGGCCGGGCCGGGATGGGGCTGTAGCTGTAGCCGCCATGGAGCGGGCCGAGGGCCGGCCCGGCGCCCCCCAGTACGTGCATGTGCAGCTGCAGGGGGGCGCGCCTTGGGGCTTCACGCTGCGCGGCGGGCTAGAGCACGGCGAGCCCCTCATCGTCTCCAAGGTAGGCATCGCCGGCATAGTCCCGCGTGGGCTCCGCAGCATCCCCCCGCGAGGGGCCTCCCGCCCGTGGCGGGGCGCGGGAGATGGGAGGACACCCGGGGCGCGGCGGCGTCGGGGGCGCGGGGAGCCCCGGCCGCGGGGTCGCGTGTCATGGCGCGGCGGGACGGGGGCGGCCACTCGCATCCACGATCCCCGCGACCCTCCACTTAGAGCCGCGGGGAAGAGTGGGAGCGAGAGGGGCGGAGGGACAGCCCGGGCCCGGCGGCAGGAAGAAATTCCTCTGGCACATCCGTTGGGCCGGCGTCGGAGGCGGCCCTACATTCTCCCTCACGTCTTTCCCGGTCCCGTCCCGCGTGCCGTAGCCGGGGAAGGTCAGCCCCCTTTCGTGTGCCCATCCGTCGGTGCCGCGCCCATGGGCGCTCCGGGCACCGGGCTCTGCGGGGACGTTGAGGGCCACGGTGGGGGAACCAGAGTCCGTCCCGTCATGCCCCGGCACCCCTGGAACGCAGGGGCAGCACCGTGCCCGGGACGGGGTGGCGTTGGGGTGCGGTGCCGAGCGGGGCCCGGCCGCAGCCGGGAGCGAATGCTCAGGGTGACCCCTGCGGCCCCGACGTCTCGCCACACAGAGGGTCACGGATTCCCGCAGCCCCCGCCAGCGCATCGCCCCGCAGGGAGACTTGCGGGGAGACCCGCAGGGAGCCGGGCAGCGTCCAGGGGAACCCCAATACCCTCCCCTCCGCGGAGCCCGGACGGGGCCCTGTCGCCGGGCGATTTGGCCGCCTGCCCGCCCGGTGTCACCGTCCTGCTGAGCCGGGGTGCGGCGGGCAGGGCTGGCGGCCCCGGGGCTGCTCGCTGCCTTGAGCCGGGCTGACTGCGCCCGCGGGCCGTTCCACGCCCTCGGCGGGACGCGGGCAGCGCGGTCTGGCTGGGGGAGCTGGAAAAGTGGCTCCGGTCCCAGCCCTGCGCCCTGAGGTGGCACCGCCGGCGGGTGGGCAGCCGGGCGCCGAGGGAGTAACTAACTGCCCGCGTCCCGACTCGCTGCCGGCCCTCGGGGTGGTGGGTCCTCGTGGGTCCACCGGTTGCCGGAGGAGGGGATGGGAGGGCGCGGGGATGTTCCCCACCACTTCTGAGAATGGTGGTGGCTTGCGGGCCGCGGGGTGTCGGCCCCCGCGCTTTCCCGGACACGCCACCACCGCGTGTGCTCGGCAGACAAAAGGGGCTTGTTCCAGCACTCTGTGCATTCAGGGGAGGGTCCCCCGGGGCCACCGCTCCGCCGCTGCGGCCGGCCGAGGTGTGTGCGGAGAGGGGCGGCCCCCGCTTGTGGCGCGGGGGGCCGGGGCCGGAAAGGGGAAGGGCGTCCCCGCACTCGGTGACAGAACTTGGCCTCTGAGCCCACTCGGGGCGGGATCCGTTCCTGTGGCAGAGTCCCACGGCGGTCCTCACACGCGCTCTAAGCCTTCCATGGGGCTGCGAGCGCCCTCTGGCACAGGCTCCCCCGAGCACGTCGGGGGCAAGGAGGGAGGCTGGTGTGGGACAGGGTGGGCACCTCTCTGGCGCTGTTCTGGTTATGACTCCTAAGACAAGTTTGTCCTTAGACAGGCAGACAATCCCGTGAGCCATCTGGTGCCCACAATTAGGGCCCAGAGTGAACTCCAGGGATGGTGTTGGGGAAGTGTCGTGGGCTGGCCCAGCCAGGCAGGGCAGCAGGTGGTGGGTTCAGCCAGTGCTGAGTTCGCTGGTGGCAAAGGCAGAACAAGGGGCTGTTTGTGCCAAATTTAGCTCCTGGTGAATGATGCCAGGTCTGAGCCTGTCCATCCTGGTGTATGTGATGGCCCAGACATGGGTGCAGACCTGGTGGTGTCCTGCAGCAGCGGGGACACCTTTCACCTCTGACTCATCCCCATGGCCGTGGCAGGCAGGACTAGGTGGGCACATAGCTGGACAGAGGACTGGGGTGAAGGTGCAGCCTGCCTTGCATGCTCTGCTGGTGCCCAGTGGTGGGCAGCAGCATGGCAAGGGGTAAACCCAGGTGCTCTACCGACTACATGGTAGGACTGGGAGCCCTCACAGGCAGTCAGGGTCCCCTGCCAGGAAGGCAGCCCCGTGGCTGACATCTGGATAGGAGGGCAGCCTGCCTGCACAGGCAGGCGCATTGGGCTGTGCCCAGCCTGAGCATGGCATTGTGGTGCTCAGATCCCTGAAAAAATGGGAGAGCTGTCGATTCTGGGCACAGCTGTGCCAGGCAGGGCAATGGGGCAGTGGTGCACTGGGCAGGAGGCTTGGCTGCCCCTGCCTTCCTCCCTCCTAAGGTGACATTTTGTCCAGGGGTAGAGGAATGCCCCCTGAGCCCTGCCCAGCACTAGGGCTTGAAAGTGGTGCTCAGGAGCACATGCACAATGACTGACCTGCTAGGCCATGTGTGCTCCCTGGCACTGGGGCCTGGCTGCTGCCCAGGCTGGCCCTTTAGGCACTGTGAGCAGAGCTCATTCCTTGGCCAGGCCTGGGAGCAACTGGGCAGGGTGAAGAGCCCATGGGCAGGGTGGATGCAGGAGCCTCAGCATGGGGCCACACACCATAGGTTAGCTCTGCCCTGTGGGTGGTTATAGGGTCTTGCCACATCCACGCAGGTCATGGGGCACCCTGGGTCTTGCCTCATGCACCTGCATGCCCTGTGCCACTGCCACCATGCAACAGCAGCTTCAGTCACTTGCCAGCCCTGTGGTGTGATAGTCTGGACTTGGCAATCCCTGGCCATTGCAGTGGCAGGATGGGCAGAGATCAGTGCCAGCAATGGGCACTCTGCCTACCCCAGGGCTGCCAGCACTGCACTACCACCAGGGCACTGCTTGTCCCAGGGCTGCCAGCACTGCACCTACCAGCTAGGGCAGAGGGGATGGCCCAGAGTTTCACATGCTGGCAGCACCATGGCCCTGCTTCCTCTAAGCATAGCAGTACGGGGTGCCAGGTTCATTTCGGCCATGGGTGTCAGGGAGGGTAGGCATGTGCCAGGGCTCAGCACTTCTCCTGCTGTTGTCTCCTATGGGCACATAGAGCGGGATGGCATCCTTTGGGCATCGAAATCACCACGGGTGCCCAGACAGGGTCAATGTGGGGTTGGAAGCAGCTGCAGGGGGCTGGCATCCACGCCAGACAAAGGGCCCTTGTGCTGCCTGTGCCTGTGGGGGAGTCTGCTGGGATGGGACATTTTTCTTTCTCCCCCCTCCCTGATGCCCTTGCTCAGAAATTCATGTGACCAGAGAAGGGGGAGAGCCTGGCCCCGCAGATCCCTCTCTGGTGCCTGGGGCTCGGGCACCTTCTCCAAAGCCTCTTTCTCCCCTGACACCCAGTGGCCGTGGAACATCCCTGGGATATTGTGGGAGCCGTGCCCTGCTTGATGCCCCTCTCTGTCACCCAGGTGGAGGATGGGGGCAAGGCTGCACTGTCCCGCCGGCTGCAGCCGGGTGATGAGCTGGTGAACATCAGCGGGACACCGCTGTACGGATCCCGCCAGGAGGCCCTGATCCTCATCAAAGGCTCCTACCGCACTCTGAAGATGATCGTTCGCAGGTTGGCAGCGCTGTGGAGGGGACACAGGGAGGGCCAGTGTGGTTTTACCTGCCTGGGGGACTGGCAGGAACGGGGAGGTGCCCTTGTCCCCAGCTTGGAGGTGCCCTTTGCTGGGACAGGGTGGGGAGCAGCCCCTTTGCTGCTGTCAGCACTCCTGCTGGGTGGGGGTTCCCGAGCCAGCAGAGTCAGGGCAGTCCGTCGGGCTCACCACCCCCTTGCTGGGCGGTATCCTCAAGCGTGGCCGCTCCTCTCCCTTCCTGCCTGCCTGCCTCCTGCCTGCCTGCTTGTCTGGGAAAGGAAGGAGAGGCAGGGCTGGGCCTTGCAGTCCCCCCACCCCCAGCCCCTCCAGCTGCATCCATTCCTTGGCTGCATCCTGACTGACTCCAGCTCCAGCAGCACTCAGGGGCAGGGACGGCGCAAGGGCACTGCCCAAGGGGCAGGGGTCCCACGGACTGTGCTGGTGCTCAGCATCATCCATGGTGAGTTTGGGGGTTCTGGGAAGTCCCTGTGCTGACCTTGCTGCTTGCCACTCTCCTCGTCCAGTCAGCAGATGCTGTGGTAGCACTGGGCACTTGTGAGGTACAGGAGGTGGCTTCTGACCATGTCTGTGCAGTAGCATGTGCTGGGGGGACTGGAGACTCCTATGGATGCCATGAGGGGTGGGACAGGGACCAGCACGGGACCCTTCCCGGAGACATGATGTGGCTGGTGCTTGCTACAGATGCTGAGGGACAAAGGAACAAGGGGGAAGGTCAGGCTTGCAGTGGAGACACAGACATGGCCCCAGCATCCCTTGGTGGAGCCAATCCAGTCCCAGCAGGGACACTTGCCCTGCTCAGGGCGTTGCCTGTGGGCTGTGCTGGGGCCATGTCCTCGGTTCCCTGTTGATGTGGCAACAGGGATGCTGCAGTCTGGGGAGCTCTGGCCAGCTGGGTGAGCTTTGGGATCCCCTTGCCCAGTGCTGGGTCCTGGCAGGGCTGGACCCTCCTCGCTGCCATCCCTTTTGGGCGGGCGCTGGCCTGGGGGGGACAGGAAGCCCCATAGGAAGTGACTTCAGCCCCGGTTCCTTGGCCTGGCTTCCTCCCCATTCTTGTCCTTTCCCGCTGTTGCTCTTGGCAGGAGGAGCGTGCCCGTCCTCCGTCCCCATTCCTGGCACGTGGCCAAACTTGCCGAAAGCCGCCCCAATGTCCCCACCATGCACTGCCCGGCTGATGCCTTCAGCCTCTCCTGGCCCTCGGGGTGTGATGTCAGGTGAGACCCTGGGGGCAGTTATGAGACTGTGCAAGGGGAGGGCGCAGACGGGACACCCTCGGGTTGTGGCAGTGGGGGTGGCAGAGGTGCTCACATACACCACTTTTGGGCATCCCTCCTCATCCTGCACTACCCTTTCCCCTGGCTGTTTACTCCTGGCTCCCGGCAGGAAGGGGCGGTGGCTCTGCTGGAGACAGCCAGGAGCTGCTTAGTCCCACTGCCCCCGCTGCCAGAACTGGGAGGTCTCGAGTGGCTGGAGTCACACACGCCCTGTGTTCCCTGTGCCTGCTCCCCCTGCCAGTGCCAGGGAACCTTGGGTGTGGCCCCAAGCCGGGGCTGGAGGGCCGGTTGGGGCTGTGCTGCCCTGTGCTCCGTTGTCCCAGGGAGGGTGTAAGTGTGGGGGTGGGCTCCTTGGGATCTCTACGGAGCTGGGCGGGGGGCAGCAGGTGCCTGTAACACTGGCTTGGGGCCAGGCAGCAGCAAGCTGTCCCTGCAGTGGAACCCACTGTCCTGGCACTGCAGCACTGACCGGAGCAGCTCTATCGGGAGCATGGAGAGCCTGGACCATCCCAGCCAGGCCTACTATGAAGGAGACCCCTCACCCGTTGACCAGGGCATGTACCACAGCAAGCGGGACTCGGCCTACAGCTCCTTCTCTGCCAGCTCCATCGCTTCTGACTGCACCCTCTCTCTCCGTCCTGAAGAGGCCGTGTCCATCGACTCCAGCCTCCAAGGCCCCTGCAAAGCCCCTGATGGACGCTACCTGACCACAGGGGCTGAGCCATCTGCCAGCCAGCACCCTGAGGCCTGGCGGGCACCTGTGCCCCCCCAGCCCCCTGTCAGGAGGGACAGCCTGCGGGCAGCCCCAGCTGGCAGAGGGGACAGGCATCAGGCGTTAGTGTCAGCGGACATGCTGCATGCCAAGGGCCGGTGGATCTCTGACACCTTCCTCTGCCAGCGGGATGGGGAGGCAGAAGTGGTGGGCAGGAAGATACTAGCGCCATACCCCGTGAAGGACCGTCTCTCTGCTGACCAGTATTACATGCTGAGCTCCCATCCGGACCGGTGCCCGGCTGAGCCACTCCGGGGGGAGAGCATGGAGTCTGACAGCCAGCCATACCTGGATGACAGCATTCACCGAGTGCCTGATGCCATGACAGCAGGTGACAACCCGTTGTTGTCCCCTCTCAAGGGCCACATGTCGCACCGGCACAGTGCTCCCGAGCAACTGCTGGCCTCCCAGCTCCGCTCCCTCCAGCTGGGCACTGGCAGCGGGCGAGCCTCACCAGCCCCCAGTGGGCAACGCTGGAACTTGTCCCCGCTGCATCCTCAGGGCAGCCGGGGGGGAACCACAGGCGCTGCCCAGGACCCCCCGCACTGCCCAGAGCCTTGCTGCCGCAAGCCGCCCTGCCGCTGCTGCCCTGAACTGCAGCAAGCGTGCGGGCAGGATGGCCAGGGGGCCAGCCCAGCACTCAACACTGAGGGGCCAGTGGAGGAGGAGAGCCGGGGAAGGGCCCGGCGGGCTGGGGGTCCACCCCACCGCTCTGCTCAGATGCGCCGCCGCAGCGACCGCTTCGCCACCAGCCTGCGCAACGAGATCCAGTGGCGCAAGGCCCAGCTGCAGAAGAGCCGGGGTCCTGGTGCACCTCCACCTGGTGAGGAGCCAGTGGAAGAGACTGAGGAGCCCCCCGAGGGCAGTGTACGGGCAGAGCAGCCCCTTGCCCTGCCTGAGTGTCTCAGCCCTGCACTGAGTGAGGACAGCAGGAATGCTGGCTGCTCTGGGGACCAGGGTGTCCCCACCCCTGACCCAGTGCCAGCCCCCAAAGGGTCCCCGTCCCCTGAGCGGGTGGTGCCAACAGCCAGGGGCCGCTGGCGCTGGTCCCCGAAGCACAAGCTGCAGCCACAGCACTCGCCCAGCCCCAGTGAACTGGAGGGCTACAGCCAGGCCCCACCGGCCCGCAGCTCCCCACCACGGGGCAGCGACGAGGCGGTCCTGTTGCCCTTCGCTGACCGCCGCCGGTTCTTTGAGGAGAGCAGCCGACGGGCACCACCCCGGCACAGCAAACCACCAGCAGGGAATCCCAGCGCCTTCCAGCCCCCTGGCCCTGAGCACCGGGATGTCCGCCGCCTCTCCATGGACCAGGCCTACAGCCCCCCCTCACCCAGCCGCCCTGGCTCTGCTGGCTCCTATGCTGAGTGCTGCCGGGAGCAGCCACACTGTTACAAGCCACTGGGGAGGCCGGGGGAGCTGGATTACCTGCGGGGCTTCTCCTACCCCTATGGGGTTCCCCTGCGCCCTGAGCCCTGCTACTACTGTGGAGGGGACCTGTGCCCACCACCACTGCCCTGTGGCCACACCTGCCGCTGTCACCCTGTGTCCTGGGGGTGCTGCCCTGACTGCTGCTGCCCGGCCCCCCATCCCGGGCGAGAGGAGAGTGATGCCTGGCCCCCCCGGAGAGCTTTCATCCCGGTGAGTAACACCCTGTGGGACTGTGCTGGGGAGCAGCACTGGCACCCCGTTGCACCCCTGGAACACGACCCTGGGTTGGGGTGCAGAATATTGTGCCCTCATTGGCCCTGTAGACCTCCTGTATGCCTTCTGCACCTGAATGGGGATGGGACGGAGGTGCTGTGGAGGGGGATTTCACACTCCCTGCCCCCTCCCCCCACAGGAATTTCCTCAAGATGAGTGGGAACCACCTGCAATAACCAGGAAAGTCAGCCAGTCCATCAGGTGAGCCCATGCCAGGTGACATGGTGCTGGGATGTGTGTGTCACTCAGTGGGGACCTATGCCAGGGGCATGTGGGAACTGCCGTGATTTTGATTGAGGATGTACCAAGTACCTCCTGTACTGCCTTGGCCATCCTTGGCGTGGTGCCCTTTGAGGCGGGAGGAGGCATGCAGGATAAGGGGGTGTGAGGAGGTGTCCACAGCAAAGGTGGTCCCTGCTTACCCTTCCACAGAGGTCTGGGGCCATCTCCAGGGGGCTGTGCCCAGCAGATGAGCCTGGACTTCTCCCACCAGTGCGACTGGGTGACTAGCTGGGGTAAATGAGGCAGGGCATGAAATGGGCCTGAACTGCTAGGTGGGTGACTGTGTGCGGGAGGATGGGTGCCTCCTTCTCTTCTAGTGAGCTCTCCAGCTACTCACTGGGTTTCCCAAGGCTTGGCCCATTCCACACCTGCCTTGAGAGCACCGAGCCAGAGTGGCCACCCTGCTACCGGGCCACATCCACGCACGACCTCTTGTGGGATAGTGACCGCCTGGCCCACACGCCTGAGAGCCCCCTGGATCCACTGCACCGCCCACTACGGGGCAGAGCCTTCTCTGAGAGCCACCTCAACCTGGAACCTGCCAGCCCCTGGGGCCGTGACCGGAAGGACCATTTCCATGCCAAGCTGGACCCTCCCAGCATCCCCAAAAAGAAGGGCCCCCCACCTCCCCGCCCACCTCCTCCCAACTGGGAGAAGTACAGGCAGCGTCGGGCATCCCAGCACCCACCAGAAGGTGCTGGGCATGGCTCTGCCTTCTCTGCTGCCCCAATGCCAATCCGCAGCATTGTTGAGGCAGTGAGGGAGCGGTCACAGAGCCTCACTGGGGAGCAAGAGGGCCAGTCCTGGGGGCACACTGCTTGCCCCCCCACTCCACCAGGTGCCTGGCCCCAACCCGAGCCCCCCAGATCACTCTGCAGGACTCCTTTGCCTGATGCTGCCAACACTGAGATTTGCAGGCAAGTGCTGCCATGGCATGGGGGTGGGAATGAAGCTGCAGGCACAGCCGGGACGCATGAGGGGGCTTTTGTGGGCTGTTGTACCCTGTGTCAGGGCATCCTAATCCCCCCCTTGGAGAACCCTGTGTGGGTTTTTTGGATTGTGGGGTGTCCCTGACCTCTTTCCCTGGGATGGCCATTGCCCTGAATATCCTTGTCCCCATGGGTGGGCAAGGGAGCTGACTTGCCCTGGGTGGGTGTTGGCAGGGTGTCAGGAGCTGGGGAGAAGCGGACAAAGATGAAGCAGTCGTGGGAGATGGAGGAGCAGCCCCAAAGGCTCATCCAGAAACAGGAGCAGAGCTGTGCCAATCCCCGTGGGTTGGGTGAGTTCTCCCTGTCCCTGCACTGTGGCCCTGGCCCTGCTCTGCCAGAGGCACTCAAGCCCAGTTCTGGGGCAGTGGAGGGGGTGAGCTGCCAGGGCAGCTGGCCCCAGCCCCGCTGCATGGGCTCCGAGGAACTGCTGTGGGACGTGGCTGTCAGGGACCATTCCTTGGCCAGTGTCCTGGCCCCCTTGGCTCCCCCTGGCACCACCACTGAGGTGATGGGTGAGCTGCTGGTAGCAGAGGAGCAACAGGCCTGGCGGAAGTGTCTCCAGCAGGACTGGCACCTGGAGGCCCTTGCACAGGACAGGTAGGGCTGGCACAGCACCGGGCCCCATGCCAAGGGCAGACTGACACCCCCAGTGCTTATCTCTGTATCTCTGTCTCCTCAGGCAAGGTTTTGAGCCCATCTTGCCGCCTCCCAGGAGTGCTGTGAGCTCCAGTTCCTTCCCAGTGCACTACAGTGTTGCAGTGGGCAAAGCTGAGCCACTCAACAAGGTGAAGGTGCTGCCGGAGGTAGTGGAGGGGAGCTCGGAGGATGAAAAGGAGGAGGAGGTTGACCATGAGCTGGTGAAAAAGAAGGTACAGACACTGCTGGGTACAATTCCCTTGTGGTTCCCCACTGCCCTCGCCAGGTGCTCATGGAGACTGGGGGCATTTCTGGATGCTCACAGGGACTGAGGCATCATTGGTTGCTCATGGGAGCTGGGGACATCACCAGGCACTCATGGGCATGGGGGTCATTGCTGGATGCTTATGGGGACCAGTAACATTGCTATATGCTCACACGGGGCTGGGACATTGCCAGATGTCTGCAAGGAGCAGGGGCATTGTCGGGTGCTTGCGGGACCTGGGAGTCTCAACAGATGCTCATGGGGACCAGCGGTATCTCCAGATGCTTGGTGCTTGCAGGGACTGGGATGTTCCCAGATGCCCACAGGGACCGGGGGCATCCATTAAGTGTACGTGAAGTCTGAGACATTAACAGATTCTTGTGGGGAGGGGGAATTGCCAGTAGCTCATGGGAACCAGGGGTACCACAAGGTTCTGTGGGCCCCAGCACAGCGCCCCTACACCTCTGTGCCAGTCCTCTGACCCCACGGGAAGGGGCCCCAGTTACCCCTGACCCCTTTGCTCTGGCAGCTGCAGCTGATCGAGAGCCTGAGCCGCAAGCTGGTGGTGCTGCAGGAGGCACAACGGGGGCTGCAGGAGGACATTAGTGCCAATGGGGCACTGGGTGAGGATGTGGCTGCCCGCCTGCAAGCCCTCTGCACCCCAGGGGAGTTTGACAAGTACCGCCTCTTCGTGGGTGACTTGGACAAGGTGGTCAACCTCCTGCTCTCCCTCTCGGGGCGCCTGGCCCGGGTGGAAACTGCCCTGGGCAGCCTGGGGCCGCACACCCCTGCTGAGGACAAGGTGGGCATGGGGCAGGGGACCCTCACCCATGAGGTTTTGGGCTGCAGGATGTCCTGCCAATGCCAGCTGTCTTGCCCACAGCTGGCCCTGCAGGAGAAGCAGCGGCTGCTGATGGCACAGTTGGAGGACGCCAAAGAGCTGAAGGAGCACGTGGGGCGGCGGGAGGAGGCAGTGGGTGCCATGGTGGCACGGTACCTGCCCGCTGAGCACCTCCAGGACTACCAGCACTTTGTCAAGATGAAGTCAGCCCTCATTGCTGAGCAGCGGGAGCTGGAGGAGAAGATCAAGCTGGGCCAGGAGCAGCTCAGGTGCCTGCGTGAGAGCCTTGGCCAGGCCTCCAAGGGCTGCTAGCCCCCTACCCAGCCTCCCTCTGGGATCCTGGCTGTGGTCCCAGCTTGCTGCCAAAGTCGATTCAGCCCCTTGTGGGCTCTCCCTGTGTCTGTCCATCTGTCCAGCCCCTGCCTTTTATTTATTTTTCTGATGTACCAAGCTGGGGAGGGGTTGCCAGTCCAGGTGCTGACAGGGCCTCTCGTGCCCCAGAGCTGTCATGGGCTCTGTGGCCACTCAGCAGCCTGTGGCCCAGCAAGACCAGATGGATGGATACTACCAACACCTTCATGTGCCCATGGGGTCCCTCCAACTTGTCCTGGACACCAGTGCCTTTCTTCTATTCGGTGCTGCACCACATGCCTTAAATACCTGCCAGCTACCCTGGGGAACATTCATGCAGCACGTGAAAGGGTTAAATCATGCTCGCCCTCTGTCATGTCTATTTGTCCAGCTCTGTCCATCTGTCCGGTGGGAGCTGAAGGAATTTCAGCCCCAGCATCCTCTTCCTCCCCATTGTATTAGAAACAATGGCCCAGGCCAGCCGGTTCTTAACCCGCTCCTTGCTGGCTGAGGGACCACAGGGAGCCGAGGTGAGTGCCAGTAGGTGCTGTGTACCCATGTCTTGGGATGGTACCCTGCCAGGGCATGGGGTTCTGGGACCAGTACACTGAGGCCTGTAGCTACCCCCTGTCACCAATGCTGTGGATATGGAGACAACTGGGCCTCATCCAGCCCTCACCTGCAGCTTCTAGCCCAACACCAGGAGCGATTAATAGAGGAAAAAACATACCAGGACAAAACGGGGCACCTGTCCCCTCTGTGCTGCATAGTCCCAAATAGCACTTAGATGTCACTCCCCACACTGTCTACCTGTCTCCACGGCATGAACAGATGCCTTGATACTGATTTTGCAGAGGAGTTTAATGCAACCAGCAGGAGCTTGGGGCAAGGGGGTAAATGTTTTGGGGAGGCAGGTGGGCTGCAGCGCTTTGGGGTGGCCCCATAGCTGGACAACCCAGTCCCAGGGTGCAGGCAGCATCAATGCCTGCCTGTGTGCCCCAGCAGCAGCCCGCCTGTGTTGCTGCCCTTGCTCTGGGCTACCTTTAGCCTGTTAAACACTACAACCCACACCTACCTGGCTGTACTGTTGGATGGTTCCTGGCAGGAGTGGGGTCCTCAACATTCCTTCCATCTCAGCCACGCCCAGGATCATTGCTAGGACCAAAGACGGCACCCGCTGGGGGCCATGCTGCTCTCACGGTGGGGTTCAGCAGCCCTGCACAGGGCCCTGTGCTGGAGGAGCTGTCAGTGCCTGCATGTTGCTGCATGCCATTGTATCTCACAGTAAAGCAGCAGCAGGAGCTGCACATCTGTCCCGGCTGTGTCTCGCATGGTTTGTCCCTGTCCGCCAACAACTGTAATTTGTAATTTTGGTGTAATTGCTCCAGCTGGGATGAACCAAGCCTTGGCAAGCTCTTGGGAGCTGAATGCACCCATAGCACAAGGGGGCACCTGAAGTGCAGCTGTAGGCAGGGTGTCTTCTGCATCCAGCGCTCCTAGGCTGAATTGGGGCAGGGGTCAGTGCCTGGACCCTTCCCCTGGGATGCATGTAGGGGTCACAGTAATTGGATAGTGGATGCAGCGTTTTCCCTGGCAATCTGCCAGGGCATCGCTGCCAGAGCTTTTGGGGCAGCTCCGGGGAGGGGGTGGCCGTGCCCGGGGGGGATGTCGCCGTGCTGCTGCTGAGCCTGTTCCAGGGTGCCCCGATTCACCGCCGTACGGCAGGGTGGTCCCCAGTGTCTCTGGGGACTCCTGCTCGTCGGTCGCAGGGAGCGGCCCGGGCACCCCGCGCTCGCGCCCCCACTGCCCGGGGCAGCACACCGGCGGCGGCGGCCGCTGGGCGGCGCCAGTGCTTGGGTGCAGCACGCGCCTGCAGGTGGGTGCGGGCACGCGCGCGGCGGCGTGCGCGTGCACAGGTGTTGGGACGGGACGCCGAGGATGCTCCACTGCGAGTCCGTGCGTCTGAGCACAAGTGCATGGGGCGAGTGTGAGTGTAGGCGAGCGCACAATGGGGTACACACGTGCACGCTTGTGGGAGCGTGTCAGCGCGTGGCCGGAAGCATGTGGAATGCGAGCGTGTGGCTGCGCAGGGGATACAGGCATATGCACGTCAGTGCACACAAGTGGACGCATGCACGCTCAGGTGGATGTGTGCACATGCATGTGAGCGCACACAGCTGGACACTTACATAGGTGAACGCATGCACACGCCTGTGAGCACACTTGTTCACACAGTTGAACACATGCCATATGTGTGAGCGCATGTGTGCAGGGCACAGGGAGGGGCACAGCCCCATGCTGCTGCTCACATCACAAGCAGTAGTGGTGAGTGACAGCACATGCAGGTAAACACACACACGGGGGAACTTGTCTTATGTATGATGTGCACATATGAATGCATGCACATGTGTATGCACATGCAAATGAGCAAATGCACACATGGGTGAATGCATGCACATGTGTGTAAGTGTGAGTTTACAGGGCTGCTTGTGCAAGTCCTTGCATATGGATAACTGTAGGCACAGGGAAACTGTGCCCCATGACCCTTCTGAACCCTGTTGCCCCTCCATGTGGCTCCAGCTGCCGCCGGGTAGGATGGTCGGCCCAAGGCATGGCGGCATGGCCAGGTTGCTGGGTACTGGGGCCCTCAGTGCTGGATGAGGCCATGGCATGGTGTGTCCTGGGGATCCCTTCGTGGGACCCCAGAGGAGATGCAGGCTAGCAGGCCCATTGTAGTATTCAGGGTCCTAAGTCTCCCAGAGGTGCAAACAGAACCCACAAAGGTGGGGTAGCCCCTGGCCTTGGTGCTTGTCTCCCCATCAAGATGATCTCTCCATTCTACAGATCCCAGATCTGTCCCACGATATCCCATATACCTGAGCTGGGGAAGGATGAGTACATGGCAGGTAGTGATGCTTTAATGAGAGACCCCTGCTGCATGTGGGAGATGGGGAATCCTGAAGCATAAAAGTCCAAACCCCATAGTAGGCCCCCTCACTCCCACAGTCCATTACAGCCCAAAAGGCAAAGCCATGCATTGGGAAGGGACAAGACAGCCCTCCCTGTCCCTGGCCTGGGACAGCATGGCCTAGAAGAACAGGGGGATATGGGGCTCTGCCAGCATGGAGAGCCCAGAGCAGCAATGTGTGAGAGATGAGCAAAGGGGTGGAAAGTGAGGCCAGACCCTCTCCCTAGACGTGGGCTGTTTGGTGGCACACCCTCATGGGTGCTCCAACACACACTTTGGAGCATGTTCTATGCAATCACACCTCCATGGGGGTATCTGCATGCATGCACACCACAGAATCACAGAAGGGTTTGAGTTGGGAGGGATCTTCGAAGGACATTCTGTCCAATCCCCCCTGCCATGGGGGGGACATCTTCCAGGAATGCCAGGTTGCTCCAAGCCTTATCCAGCCTGGCATTGAACACTTCCAGAGATGGACCAGCCACAGCTTCTCTGGGCAACCTGTGCCAGTGCCTCACCACCCCCATGAAAAAGGATTTCCTCTTTATGTCTAACCCAAACACACCACAGGTCACTCTAAAACTGTTGCCCCTTGTCCTGTCTTAACATGCCCTGTGAAAATCTCTCCCTTTGGAGCCCCCTTGATATACTGAAATGCTACTTTAAAGTCTCCCTGGAGCCTTCTTTTCTCCGGGCTGAACAACCCCACATGAACAACCCCACATCTCACAGCCTGTCTCCACAGTAGATGGTTTTCAGCCCTCAGAGCATCTCTGTGGTCTCCTCTTGACCTGCTCCAACAGTTTCACATCCTTCTTGTGCTGGAGACCCCAGAGCTAGAGACAGCACTCCTGGACATCTCACCAGAGCAGAGCAGATGGGGAAAACTCCCTCCCTCATCCTGCTGCCCATCCTGCTGGGGATGCACTCAGAACATGGGTGGCTTTCTGGGCTGCCAGCACATGGCACGTTTGTGTGTATGTGGAAGTGTGTGTACAAGTAAGTGTGTGGAGGTATCATCTGCTTGGCCATGGCTCCATGTGTTGCCAAATGCCCATATAGTTGCATGGCAAAGGTGCACATGCTCACCTGTGCCTGAGGTGTGCACACCTGTGTGTGTATGTGCACAAAAATGTGTATGGCCACAGTGTGAATTTCACCCATGCCAGCCATGTGCCCACCCTTGTCCATGTTAGGAATGCACAGATATGTGCACAGTGGCAGTGTGTGTGCTCACCCATGCCCACACGCATCTATGTGGATGCACATGGTAGGTGTGCTTTCCCATGCCTAGGGTGTCCAGACTTCTGCATGTGGTCTGTGACCACACATATGGACATGGAAACTGTGCATGTGCCTGCTTCTGCATATGCCTGTGTGGATGGTGTACACACGTGTGTGGCTGTGATGCCTGTGCATCTGCTGGCCCTGCCCACGGGGGTGGTGCACACACAGGTGCACTGCAGTGGTGCATGTGCTCTCCCATGCCCATGCGTGTACCCATGTGAGTGGAGCACACTTTGTGCACGGTGGCAGTGCACGTGCACCCCCATGCCTGAGCCGTGCCTGGCCGTGCATGGGTGAGCGTGTGCACACGTATGTGCATGGCGGCGGTGTGTGTGTGCGTGCCCACTCTGGGGCTGTGCGTGCCTGGGTGCGTGCGGGAGTGTGCACACGTATGTGCTCGGTGGTGGTGCGTGAGCACACCCACGCCGGGTGTGCCCGCCGTGCCCGCGCGGGCGGGCAGTGCACACGTGTGTGCACGTGCTCTCCCGTGCCCGCGCGGGTGCCGCACACGGATGCGCGCGGCGGCGCGCGGGTGCCCGCTGTGCCCGCATGCTCGGGGCCGTGCGTGGGCCGCCCGCGCCGCGCAGCANTGGGCGTGCTGCGGGATGCTCGGCGGGGATCCGGCACCTGGCAGCCCTGAGGCTGGAGGAGGCAATGCACCCAGGGAGAGGGGAGGGGGGGGGCAGCAGCGTGCCCTCACTCCTCCCGTCTCCCCTCTCCGCAACGCTTGTTGCTGCGCGGAGAGACGGCACCGCGGTTACCGGCAGCCGCGGGGAAGGGGGAGGGCGCGGCGGAGCCGGCCCGCGGTAGGTGCGTGGGGCCCGGCACGGCGCCGTGGGGTGCCCCCCGCCACCCCGGGCCCGGACGAGGCAGCCCTGCAGCCGTCCAGGCTCGCTTATCCAGGTAGGTCCTCCCCAGCTTTCCCCGCACTCCCCCCTCCATCCCAGCCCACCTGCAGTCACCTGCTCCGGGCTGGCGATCCACGGGCGCGGGAGGTGCACCCATCCCTCCCCAGTTGCCGGAGCCAGACGGGTGGCGGTGTCCATCTGCTGTTTTTCAGCGATATCCCCGCGCTGTCCCCGGCCACGCAGGGCAGCCCAGCACTTCAGGGATAGGCAACAAGGGGAACTAGCACAGGCTGCGGGAAGGGGTTCCACCCCTCTATGCACCAATGTACCAATGCCCGAGCATGGGGCAGCCACAGTCTCCTGCACCCAAGCTAGGAACAACGTTGGGATGCCAGGTAGGCTGAGGAATAGTTGGGACACTGAAAAAAGGCAAGAAAGAAAAACTTTGCCTGCACGGATGCCACCCTGAGTGTTGTTCCTGAGCGAGGAAGTGCCACCTCCCTTGATTTTCAGGATTGCACCTCCCAGCTGGCGGAGCCCTAGATGATGAAGGGCCATGCATCCCCCTTCAGGGCTCTTCTTCCACTCCTATGTGTCCCTGTCCTCTCAGGGCTGTCACAGGAGGCTGCAGAGCTCTGAGCCAAGCCAGGTGGGAAGATGGCCGAGAAGCTGGTGCCTGGGGACCTATTTTCGATAAAGACCCGGGAATCAGTGTCGTCCCTGGACTCGGACAAGCTGACACCCATCTCACCCGAGGTGGGTGGTGAGGAGTCGTCTGACAGCGAAGGCGAGCAGGAGGACAGTTCCCACAAGCTCATCCGGAAGGTTTCCACCTCAGGGCAGATGAGAAGCAAGGTCAGGGGTGTGGGATGCTGGGGGTGAGAGGCTGGCTGGGTGTGGGGTCACTGCTGAGAACGGGGAGTTCACCTTCTCCAGGGTGTAAATCAGTATCAGGTTCTTGCAGCTGGCAGACTTGACCCAGCCAGAGCTGGGAGGGTTCTGGTTCCCTGTGTCCCATAGGAGGGCACATAGAAACATGCACACCCCACAGTGGTAGTGTCAGCATTGGTTCCATGGGGCTGTGAAGCACGGATTTTATCTCACCATTCAGGAACAGGGTCTCTCCCATACCCAGACAATCCCCACCACATTGCCTTCATGATGCATTTGTATCCCCTGGGTTCCCCTTACCTGTCCCTTGAAGAAGAGGACTCTTTTTGGGAGTCTCTGCCCCATGGATGCTGAGGCTGAGATTTAGGGTCATGCCAGTTCTGTAGGCTCCTGGGACCCCACATCCTGCTACAGGCACTGCATGTGCAGAGCTTGGTGGGTGGCAAAATGGAACCTGCATCTTTCCTAGTGCCCCAGATACATTTGGCTGTGCCAGCCCCCCTGCAGGCCCCATTCCCACAGATCCAGTCCCCAGTGGTGGTTTGCTGGACAGATGGGAACACCTTTGAGGTCAGACATGACACTCATACTTCCCGACCACTGGCATGAGAGCAGCTGGTGTGTGTGTGTGTGTCACAATTTGCTCAGAAGAAGCTGTTTTGATAGTACCTACAAAATATGGGCTGTGGTGCCTTTAGCCAAACAGGAGTGTGTGGTCAGAGGTGTCCCAGGTTGGGACAGTGAAATGCAATGCAGGGAGAAATAACCTGAGCCAAATGGCCAGGTGGGAAGCGGGGAGAGAAGGAGGTTTGGGGAAGATGTTTTGGAGAGGGAGGATGCAGACACGGCACTGGGAGGATGCTCCAGATGACATGCTGGGCGAGCGGTCCCTTTGCATCGACCTTTCAGCTGCGGAAAGGAGGTGGTGGAGTGAGTCAAGGCAGTGCCTGCAGTTGGGCGGCACACGGGGGCTGCTAGAAATCCCCCTGCAGCCAGCTTCTGGTGCCAGCCACCCCTTGGTGGGGATTTGGTGGCTGTGCTGCTCCAGGGAGAGGGGAGAGCTCTGAAAACATAGCATGGGAATGCAGTTGTGGAGCAGGAGGGTATCACTGGCCTCTGGTGTTGGGTGCTGAGGGCATAAAGGAAGGGGAATGGAACTGTACTGGGTCTGGTGGCAGCTCTGGGGATGCTTGGCAGCTCCTGAGACAACTGGTGGTGGGGGGTCAGGGCACACTGTCCTGTTTTGGGTCATATGTGGTGGGTGGGGTGCTGGAGAAGGTCTGTAGGAGCCTGCCATTTTAGGGGGCTGGGAAAGGTCAGGACCCCCACCCCACTGCCCATCCACACTGACTGGGGAGACCCTGGTCTCTGGTGATGGAAGCAGGCAGCTTCTCCCTCACTAGGCTGTGGTCCAGCCCCTGGGACAGGAGTAGGTGAAGATCATTTTGGGATCTGCTGAATCTTTCTGATTGCTGCTCCCCAACCCCAGTGCTTCTGCACTCCGAATGCCCATGCCCTCATCCCCTCCTCAAGCCTCCAAATCAATCACATCCCCCCACTCCACACTGCCACCTTGGCTTTCTCAGGCTGGAACTGTGGACGCCCTGTGGGGTGCTTTGTGCCGGCATTGGTGTGGAGGCGGCGAGGTCATTGTGCTCAGTGACAAATACAGCTGCCAGATGCAGGTGCCACCGCTGGACTGAAAGGCTCCAGGATGGATGGGGTCTTGCTGATGCCCCTCCTCCTCCTCCTCCTCCTCCTCCTCCTCCTCCTCCTCCTCAATGCAGCTGGGGGCTGCCTGTACCAGGTTTTAGGTGTGCAAGGGCAGAGTGGGAGTGGGATGTGACGCTGCTTCCCAGCACTGGTCTCCTTAGGGCTGGGCCTGGAGAGAAGGTGAATGGGAGGGAGGGCACTGGTTTTGGGGTGCACCAACACATTTGAGTTGCTGGGGATGGTGGGTCACATCCTGTCCATGTGGCTGGGGCGTTCATTTCCCGGCACTGCCTCATCATAGGCTCTCCCAGCAGCTGAGTGGAGGCAAAGAGTGATCCAGCAGCGTTGTTTGGTTCAGTGAGCAACAGGTCCTGGGATGATTGTACCAGAGCTGGGAGGTGGAGGCATCAAGGGGGGCACAGCGAGGTGCATGCCAGGGATCCAGGGTTGCCCATGGTGTGGGCACAATGTACATGGCCACAGTGGGCAGGGACCACCATGGCTTGTCTGCTGTTTGGAAAGGGGGATTGTGTTCCTGGATTCCTGATCTTGAAATACGTCACAGCTACTTGGTGGGGCTGAGAGACCCACCAGAATCCTACCATGGGGCTTTGGGAGGTCAATGGGGTTATTGGTACCCTGGGGAATGAGGGCTCCTTGTCCTTGCTGCAGGCATTGAGCGTCCTGCAGGCTCAGGGTGCCCCAGGAATGGGGCAAACTGTAC
The DNA here is from genome assembly GCA_013397915.1 of Daphoenositta chrysoptera. NCBI lineage: Eukaryota > Metazoa > Chordata > Aves > Passeriformes > Daphoenositta > Daphoenositta chrysoptera. Next base: position 75,921 of record VZRO01003982.1, on the reverse strand, counting down.
CTGTGCATATTGGGGTGGTGGGCAGCTGTAGGGAGCCTGGTGAGGCAGTGCTGTAGAGCCAGGCTGTGGGGAAGGCTGCCCGCTAAGGGCTAAATCCTGGCCAAAAGATGAAGAAAGCAAGGTAGAGCTGCTGGGGCCAGGCCTGGAAACCTTTCTCCTGCAGCAGGAGGGTTGACCATGGCTCCTGGGCAGTGCATCCTCCAGACTTGACACTGGTGGGACACTGGAGCATCTCTCATACAGAGAGAGCCTGGGAGAGCTGGGACTGTTCAGCCTGGAGGAGAGTCTGTAACCAAGGAGTCCCTAGTTTTTGAAGGGAGGGTGCAGCAAAGAGGCAACCAGGATCTTCTCAGTGGTGTCTGCCAATGGACAGAGATGATAAAATAGGAAATTGCACCTCAACACAAGAAAACACTGTCTGAGACCAAGGAGGCTGGGCTTGCTCTCATTAATCAGGACTCGCCAAGCTGGTGCCTGGGGCATGAAGATAGCCCCACTGTCACTAGCCGGATGTTTGTGAGGTTTCTCAAGCACTGTGCCCTCTCCCCACTCACTCTTTCCATTATGCGAATCTTTCTCTTGCCCATCAGCTCTTGCCCACCCCTGCTGGGCAGAGTGGGAGGGCTGTGGGAGGGCACAAGGGGCAGAGGGGAACCAGCGCAGGTCGGGTCGGGCTGATGCGGGATGCCTGCCAGCAGGATGCTTGGGGACTGATGTGGCTGTAGATAGGGAAGCATGACCTCATTTCTAAAAAGAAGCTGCTGGGTGATGAGGTGTAGGGGGGGTTGCCTTTCTTCTGGGGGCTCCTTTCCTCATTCCTCTCCTGCTGTTAATTCTCTGTCCCCTTTCAATGGCCTTGTGAGCACCATGTGATGTCAGGACTGGTGCTGGAATCTCCTTTCAAGCATCCACCCAGCACGGGGAAGGGATATTGTGGTTGGTCCTGCAATGGTAGAAAGCTCCATCCTCTGGGAGCAGCTGAGCCTGTGAGGCCGTAGCACCCGTCAGACACTGAGCCCCCTGACTGCCCAGTCCCGGAAGAGCTCTGCTGTGTCGCAAAGCCTGATAAGGTTTCCAACTGACTCCAGCCCACGGGGTGCCCAGCAGCTGGTGGAGGCCCTGCAACTGGGCTGTTTGAGGGCTGCCAGCTTTCCCCTGCTGTCCTGGTGCCTTCTGGCTCAGCTGGGGGATGAGCTCTGATGCAACTGGACTCCAGCTTGTGCCCAGTGGGCTGCTGCATTTGGAGCAGGAGGGTGGCTGCATGGAATGATACTGGTGCAATGCAGGTTGGTGTGTTCACAGGTTATCCTCTTTCCCTTCTCCTCCTACCGGGTGAGGCATCGTGTGGTCACAGAGACAAGTATGTCCTTTCAGGAGTGGCGTAGGGTGGCCAGCTGTGTGGGCAGACAGTGTGGTGCTCACCGGCCATATGTGCCGGCGTTCCTGAGTAACAACCTTCCTGGCTCTTCTCCAGGCACTCCTTTGCTGTCCAAGCTGATCCCAGCAGGAAAACCCTCCTGCCCTAGCTGTGGTCAGACCTGGCTGCACAATGGCCTCTTCCCAGGAGTGGCAGTGGCAGAGCTGGGAGAGTGGGGTGACAGAGCAAAGCAACATTCTGGGGCTCTGCTTTAGGGCTGAAGGAAGAGCTGGCATTTCGGGTTGTAGCCCGACCTGGAAGAATGCCTGCTGGAGGATGTTGAGCTCCCCTGGGCTGCACTTCAAACCCCCTGCTTGTGCAGAGCACACAGCCAGCCTGTGGCATGATGGCCCCGGGAACCAGCCCAGTGCTGGCAGGCCACATGGCTGGCCATCCTCCCAGGGCCATTTTTAGCTGTGTCCCCTCCAAGGCTCTGCTACCACTGCTACTTCAGCTGCATCTGAGCTGGAGGTGGTAGTATGTCTGCAGATGCTGTATGGTTTCATTCTTGCCTTTGCCTTCCTGCCCTGTGCCTCCGGGATCCCCCCTAGTGCTGGTGCTGAGTCCCCTGGGCTGGAGAGAGCAGGGAGGGACCTCGGGATGGGGCAGTGGAGTGCTGGGACATAGCCCCACAGGGGACCTGGCCTCTAGCTGATTACTGGGCAGGTTGTATGTGCCTCTGGATGTGCCGCCTCAGTTGCTGAGATGGGACCAGCGCTGGCTTTTCTGAGGCTCCCTGCAGTGCTGCCTGGGGCAGCAGAAAAGCTGTGGTTGGGGTGAGTGGAGGGACTTGGGTTTGTTTTGGGGTGTGGGTAGCACACTGTGCTTACTTCTGTGCAGTGCCCAGTGCAGAGCTCCTAGCCCAGTGGCTGCCAGTGTCCCCGAAACTCCAGGAAGAAGAGGCAATCTCTGCAGGTGCTCAGCTCCAGCTCTTTTGAGCTAATAGCCACTTACTATAGGGGACTATGTTATTGTGGTGACCCTGGAGCCCTGGACAGGGCTTTGGGGAGCCAGCACAGCAGGGGTAATGCCACCCTGGCATGGCCTGTCTGCCCTTGCCATCCCCACCCCTTTCCTGTTTGCTAAGGGGAAACACTGGGCTCACTCAGCAATGCTGCTGCAGTGTGGCTTCCCACTGTGTGGCTGGGCCTGCTGCTGGCCTTGGCTATCAGGTGCCTCTCAAGTCTCCTCCTGTTCTTCTTTCCAAAAGCAGGGGTCCAAAACCATGGAGCCACTTGGGAGTTGCTTCCTGCCCCAGCAGCTGGGGCAGGTGCTCCTGGCTGAGACCCATGGTCAAAAAATGAGGTAGGTGGGTGGCTCACCACAGTGAGATCCCGAAACAGCTCTCTGGCACCCCAGACTTGCATGCCTGCCCAGGCAGTGTGGGACAGCTGGGCTCCAGGGCTCATTTTGGAGAGGGGACCTGCCTTATTTTCCCCAGGGAGGGGGAAAACACGCTGGCACCAATGGAGCCTGTACCACATGGCATCACGAAACAGGGATGATGGAGCTTGGAAGGGCGGCTGCTCACATGAGGAGTTGTGCAGCAAGATGCTGCACATGGCAATGCAGAGGGCTTGGGCTTTGATGCCCAAAGCAGCCCCCAAGGGTGGGCATGGGGAGAGGTGCCCCCTGAGCTTCTCTGCACCAATTTTGTTGCCCCATGTTTGGATGCTAGGGATTAATCTGCACTGGTGGAAAACTGAGGCACACTCCCCCCAGCCATGGTACTGGAAGCGTGAAACTGATGGGTGTTGTGGTGAAAGTGGGGGACTCTACCTTTCAGGGCAGCTGCATCCTGTCCCTGGAATGGCCAGGACTGTGACATCTTGGGGCTGGGTGATGCCTTTTTGCTGCTGTCTGCCAGGAGCTGCTGCTGGGGGTGTTTCAGCTCTGACCCTCCTTTGCAGGAGTTCGTGCCACTTTTCTGGGCAGCCGTCCTTGCTGTATCCTGCCACTCACGTGTCCCTGGAGCCAGGCAGAGTGCCCATGCCCAGCTGGCTCCAGCCCCTGCTGTGATAGCCCTGAGGCACCATCATGGACCCGCCTCTTCTTCCTTCTCCTTGTCATCCTGTTCTCCTGCTCCCCCCTGTCACAGCTCCCCATGCCTCTCCTTGCTGTCACACACTGCCTGTCCTTTGCAGAAACAGCAACGACTGCAGCAAACACAGTACCTGCGCCTCATGAGTGCAGCCAGGTGTGGTGGATGTGGCGTTTGGGGCTGGATCCCACCTGGTTATGGCAGGACCCTGGCTTGTCCCCGCTTGGTGTGGGGCAAGGATTGCTAGCGTGCATGGTTTGTGTGTGGATCTGGGGGTCACAGCTGGACCCCACCGGAAGGACCCCTCTGCACTCTCACAGCTGAGAGGCCAGGGAAAGGACACAGTGTGTCCCGGGGTGCTGGCACTGGGGACAACTGGGCTGTTTGAACCTGCACGGACACTCATGGGCATCACAGTGATTGACCACAGCCAAACTCTGCACCAGTCTTGGGGAGTGATAAAGGCTTAAAACGTCCCTCTTCAAACTCCAACCTGGAAGAGGGCAGGGAACAACATGGTGGGTGCCCCAGGAACGTTAGGCATTTGGGGAGTTGAGGCTCAGCGAGCACCCCAGGTGTGGTTTTGGCTTCTTTGTGACTTTGAAGGCTCCTGCTATTCCTTGTGCTTTGGCCATCTGGTTCAGAGCCATGGGGCAGTAGATTAAGGCTGAGACCTGGGGCTGGTGTGTTTGCAGGCTGGCGGGTGCCTGGGTGCCACCTCTTGCAGCACATGGGTTGGCACGGGAGTGCAGAGCCGCAGGGCCATGGTTCTCTCGCTGTGCCCTCGTGCCCAGTGCTAATTTGCTGTTAAATGTGGCTTGTCATCATGTGCCTGGATCGGATACAACCACTGTGGCAGCTAATTGCAGAGAAGCAGCTGAATGGGGCTGCCGGTGGTGTTTAAAGAAGATACAATCAAAGATGAGGCAGTGCCAGAGCATCTCTGCCGCCCCGCTCAGGCTCATAGTCATGTTGCAAACGCTAATTAATTGACTCTTGTAAACACTACTGCGAGGAGGGTAAATATTGGCAGGTGCTGTGTTTTGGGGAGGGCAGAGGACAGGCAGCCAGGTTGCAGTGATGTGCTGTGCTGCAGGGGACGCTTTGCCTGCTGCAGGCTACCCTCAGCCCTAGGTTGTTCCCTCCAGGGACTGTGGGGGCCACGCAGAGCTGGCTGCTCCCTCGCTGTCTGCTCTCCAAACCGGCTGGGGCCGCAGTGCATCCAAGATGCAGTCCTGGTATCTCTGGGGCACTGGAGTCCCCTCAAAGGAAGCTCTCCTGGCTCCGGTTCTGTCCTTGGCCTCTAGGGAGCTGCAGCAGGGTGAGGATCTCCAGGCACTGCCCTGGGGATGGAGGGGAAGCATCAACAGTGGAGGCTCTGCACTGCTGGAGACCTGCATCTTCCAGCCCTGCCATGCCCAGCAGCATCCTTCCAGATCACAGGGAGTGCCCAGTGCCCAGGCGATGGTGGGCAGGGAACATAATTTGCCCCGCTACATGCAGCAGAGAGTGAGCCCCAAAATGTCCAATCTATGCTCCTGGGGACCCAGGGACTGGTTTCATAGGGGAAAATGGTGGCTTTCATGATCCTGGGGGGCTACGGGAGCTCAGGATGCTGTGGTCTCTGCAGAAGAGCGTAAAGGAGGGGCTGTTGCTGAAGCAGACAAGCTCCTTCCAGAGGTGGAAGAGACGATACTTCAAGCTGCGGGGCAGGACACTCTACTATGCTAAGGATGCCAAGGTAGGCTTGGGCGGGGTGCTTCCAGCATGGTCAGTCATGGGGGACCTGAGCCTGCCAGCCCAGGAGGGGACAGAGATCCCTGCCTAGTGGACTGGGGCTCTGGTTTCTCTCTTGCAGTCCCTGATCTTTGATGAGGTGGACCTGTCTGATGCCAGTGTGGCGGAGACCAGCACTAAGAACATCAACAACAGTTTCACGGTGAGGGAGGTGTGGGGCTACCAAACGCACCCTGTGGAGACCTCGGCACCTTGTGGAGGGCACTGCAGACCTCCCTCATTCCCCCAGAGCCGTGGGGCACCCCATAGCATGGCCTCCTGCTGCTGGAGGTGGCACTGGTGTGCCAGAGATTGCTGGGGTTTGTGCTGGGTTCTGGCTGGCCTAGCAGTGGCCTTGCGAGAGAACATGGGGTCGTGGCTGTTGCAGGTGATCACGCCATTCCGGAAGCTGATCTTATGTGCGGAGAACCGGAAGGAGATGGAGGACTGGATCACTGCCCTGAAATCTGTCCAGAAGTGGGAGATCCATGAGGTGATGTGGGCAGGGGGCTGCGTGGATCCATATTTCCACGTGGTGTGTGTTTCCCTCTGGGTGCCTTTGACTGCCAGACAAGAGCTGCTGCCCTTAGCATAGTCCCACAAGGAGGACCGGAATTGGGCTGGGGGGACTCAGGGGGCCAGGAGTGGGGGAGTGCCAGCTGAGGGTCCCGGGCACTGATGGGGCAGGGCTGTGCCTCCAGGCCACACAGTTCAACATGGAGCACTTCTCGGGCATGCACAACTGGTACGCCTGCTCCCACGCCCGCCCTACCTTCTGCAATGTGTGCCGTGAAGCTCTTCCAGGGGTCACCTCCCATGGCCTCTCCTGTGAAGGTCAGTGCCGGGGTCCTGCTGGGAGGTGGGCAGGGGCTGGGATCAGAGCAGGGCAGCCTCTCAAGTCTGGGCCAGAACAGGAGTGGTGCAGGGTGATGCCCACTGCCTGCCATCCCCAGATGCAGAGGGGTTTGGGACCAGGGCTGTGCATGCTGTGGTGACCTTCCCTGCTCCTCACTACTCCCCTCCATGCAGTCTGCAAGTTCAAGGCACACAAGCGCTGTGCCGTCAGAGCCACAAACAACTGCAAGTGGACGACCCTGGCCTCCATCGGCATTGAAATCATCGAGGATGAGGATGGGGTAAGCAGGGGAGTCCTTGTCAGGGATCCTGGCAGGACAGACCTACCAGCAGAACTGGCCTCTCTGTGCCAAGATCAGGACACAGGAAGAAACCGTAGCTGTCCCCTGCACTGTGTGGCCTCTGGGCTTGTCTTTGCAGGGACACAGCTTGGGGTCACGTCCTCTGACACCCTGTATCAGGATCCCTTCTTGCTGTCCAAGTGGGGCCACCTCCAGACATTTTCTGGGGACATGTCTGCCCTGCCTCATGTGCTGATGGCTTCAAGGGGCCAGGCAGGCAGGGATGAGAGGACATCTGTCCTGCTGTGTGGCACCACCTCTATGGTGCCTAAGGAAAGAAGTGGCCTATGACACTGTCCCTCATGTGTGCAGGATGCCATTGGTGGCTACCCTTCTCTGCAGGTGGCCATGCCCCATCAGTGGCTGGAGGGGAACTTGCCCGTCAGCGCGCGCTGCGCTGTCTGTGACCGGACCTGTGGCAGTGTCCGGAGGTTGCAGGACTGGCGGTGTCTCTGGTGCAAGGCTATCGTAAGGATGTACCCATCCCTGTCCCCACCCCTCTCCCAGCACAGACAGCACTGCCCCTCCTGTGTGCATCTCTGGGAAAGCTGATGTTGAGGACTTTGGTGTCCTCAAAGCTGCATCCCCCAGCTTTGCTTATACAGGTGTCCCTGTGTTCCCAGGTTCACAGTGCCTGCAAGGAGCTCCTTGGCAAGAAGTGCCCCCTGGGCCAGTACAAAGTGTCCATCATCCCGCCAACTGCCTTGAACAGCATTGATTCTGATGGTGAGTCTTGGAGCGCACAGGGCTGGTCTGGCAGGGGGGACAGGCTGTTTGGGATAGGGCTCTGAGCTCTGAGCTCCTCTGGAGGCTTTGACTTATGGCACTGTGCCTGTTTGTGGGGCAGCAGGAACACCACCATCTGTAGGCTCCAGAGTCAACACCCCTCCCTTGGCTGAAGGCTGCTTGTTGCTGTGCACTCTGCTCCAGGGCTTGGTGGTATTCTATGGGCTTTGGGGTGGCACTTCTTGCCCGCATGTGGCTTTAGTTGCTCCTGCCAGGCCACCTCTTGCAGTGGCTCAGGACATGGTCCCTCTGTGCTGGGATCAGCAGTGCCAGCCCTACACCCCTGAGGTGGGCTGTCCTCTGTTGCACTTCAATCGTTCAGCGTCTCTCAAGGCAGGATGAAGCTCTTGCTTGGGTTATTTTCCAGTGTCTGAAGCTCAGCTAGTTTTTTGGTAGTGCAGAGCACAGCTTTGCCCTGGCACGGGACACTGCAGGGAGAAGCCATGTGGAGCGTGGGGGGACCTCCCCCGGCTGTCTCCTTCTCCTGAGGAGCCCAGCTGGTCTCCACTGAGCAAAATCTGTTCTTCTCCTGCGGATATTTCTTTCTTTGTTCTTTAATGCTTTTCACCACTCAGCTCAGCCGGTGGCTCATTTGCCTCTCTTATTCGCTGGCATACTGTCAGGGTAACCATCACGCAGCTGCTCCTCAGCTCCAGAGCCTCGGCTGCTGGTGGCTGATCCCTGGCAGCATCTCTGCCCTGTCCCTCTCCAGCAGCCCAGCCGTCCGTGGCTGTGATTGTTGCCCACCTGACTGGGAGCAGGTTAGCAAGGCCTCTGTCCCCCCTTGTCCTGCCATGCTGTCCTGCTCCAGCACATGGGTACTGCTGGCAGTGAGCTTTTCCGCTGCAGCCCACGCTCTGACTCAGCAGCTCCCAGGGCTTTGTGTTATCGATCTGCTCTGCTCGGCTGGGCTGGGAGTGGAGATGGAGCGGTGGCCAGGCAAGGAGGGGGTGGGCTGTGGGGATGTTGCCCCCATGCTCCTGCTGTGGTGGGAGTGCTGGGGCTCCTGGTTGCAGCCCACGGGGCTCTGAGGGCAATGGCTGTGAGGCTGGTGCCAGTGGCAGTGGTGGCTGATGCGGTCCCTGCTGCAGCATTGGTGGGTCTGCCAAGGGAAGGAGCCTGCAGACACCAGCCAGGGGACTGGGATGGCCAAGATGTTCCTGAGGCGGTTGCAGGCTCTGGGCCAGCTGTCAATCCTTCTCTGCCTTGGGCACATTTCTTTCCCCATCTCATTTCTTTAAAAGCACAGTGCTTCCTCTTCCCTCTGCCCCTCACCATCCCCAAGACATCCCCATTGCTACCCCTCCTGCCCCAGCACCCCACAGGTTGGGCTCAGCACAGATGGAGTGTCCACACTCTTCTTTCCTGAAGTGTCCGTGGGATGTGAGAGCCGAGGCTCATGTGTTTGGGCTCCCTGCAGGTTTCTGGAAAGCCACCTGCCCCTCCACCTGCTCCAGTCCTCTCCTGGCCTTTGTCAACTCCAAGAGTGGGGACAACCAGGGCGTCAAATTTCTGCGCAAATTCAAGCAGTTCCTCAACCCAGCCCAAGTCTTTGACCTCATGAATGGGGGCCCACACCTGGGGTAAGTGCCTGCCTGAGCACCCTGGAATTGCCTTGATGGAATCCCAGTAAGCATCTGGCACAGCGCCCAGTCCCTCTCTCCTTGCCCCCCATCCAGGCTGCGCCTCTTCCAGAAGTTCTCCACCTTCAGAATCCTGGTGTGTGGTGGGGATGGCAGCGTGGGTTGGGTGCTCTCTGAGATTGATGCCCTTGGCCTCCACAAACAGGTGAGTGCGAGTGCCTGGCATTGCTAATGCAGGCTGGCACCATCCCCAGCTCTGGCACCCAACCCAGCTGAGACCCCTTTGTGTGCCCCAGGTGCTGCTGAGCAATGGGCACAGCAGGGTTGGGGGTGTCACACGTGCCTTTGGGGGCTGCCTTGAGCCCCCTGCTCTGTCTCTCTCCTTCAGTGTCAGCTGGGTGTCCTGCCACTGGGGACTGGCAATGACCTGGCACGGGTCCTCGGCTGGGGCAGCCTGTGTGATGATGACACTCAGCTGCTGCAGATCCTGGAGAAGCTGGAAAGGGCCACCACCAAGATGCTGGACCGGTGAGCAGGGCATGGATTACATGCTTCTCTGTCCCCCCTGCCTTCTCATCTCTTGGGTAGCCTGTCCCAGTTCCTTGCCTGTCCCTGTGCTAGGGGGCCAGAAGATGGCAAGCAGCCATGGTCTCTGCTTGGCAGGTGGAGCGTGCTGACCTATGAGGCCCCCAGGCAGTCCCCCTCAGCCCTGAAGGAGGAAGAAAATGGGGACTCCAACATCCAGGTGGGAACTGTTGGCATTTGAGGTCTTGAGATGGGTAGGGCAGGCTGGAGGGCAGGTTTCTGTTCAACCTGTCAGCCAATTCAGGGGCACACAGGGAGGGTTGGCACAGGAAGAGGTCATGCTGGGAGTCCCTGGGGACTGGGGTACGAGGGGACTGGCAGTCAGCTGCATGCAATGAAATGAGCCTGGCAGGTCTCAGCCTGGCATGTGCAGTTGGGAGCAGGCAGCAGGTGAGGTAGAGCTAACCTACCACCGGCCAGCTGTTTTGGACTCTTCTGTGTGCTCCCCTTCAGCCCCTTGCCTCAGTTTCCCTCCTGCTGTGACTGACATCCCCTCTGCCCAGCAGTATGGGCATGGCTGCCCTCAGCAGTGGGGAGTGGGCTGAATAAGGGCTGGTCATTCCCAGTCCAAGGCTGGCTGGGCAAAGCTCCATCCCTGAGCTTTGGGGCACATGGCAGGGTGGCAGGGCTCCAACTGTCTCCACCTGTGCCCCCCAGGCCCAGATCTCCCATTATGCCGACTCTGTTGCCTTCCACCTGGCCAAGATCCTGGAGTCAGACAAGCACTCAGTGGTGATCTCCTCTGCAAAGTAAGGAGGGGGCTGTCAATGGGGGTGCCAGAGCCCTCTTGTACCTTGCATGTCCCCAGGGGCACTGCACCCCTCTTGGACATGCTGTCCAAGTCTGGCAGCTGCCAGCTGTGCTGGTATCTGGCCGATAATCCTGGTGCTGCCCATCTGGAGCAGTGGGTGTTATCCCAGCAGTCCCCCTGGCTGGCATCTGTGCCTTGCTGGCCATGCTGTGCCCCTCTTGACTGCCGGCCACTTCCCTTGGCAGGTTCCTCTGTGGCACTGTCAATGACTTTGTGACTGAAGTTGGGCGGGCTTACAAGAGGGCAACGGAGAATAAGCAGGAGGCTGAGCTGATGGCACGGAAGGTGTGTTGCATGGGAGCTGGAGGGTTGGGTCAAGCTGGTGGCACAGCCCCTGAGCAGGGGAGGGGCTGCTCCATGGACCTATGCCCTTGTTGTGCATGTATTGGGGTGGGCTTGGGGTGCCCAGGCATGGGGTGTCCAGGTCCTTGGGAGTATCCAGACACTCATAGTGCCCAGGGAAGTGCCCAGCACTGGTGGAGGGCAGCAGCTTGTGCCAGGTGCTGAGTCGGGTAGGTGCCCCACAGTGCGCCATGCTGAATGAGAAGCTGGACTCGCTGGTGCGGGAGCTGAATGAGGAGGCTCAGGCTATCATGGTCCCTGAAGAAATGGCACAGGCCACCCATGCTGATGTCAAGGACCAGGAGAAAGGTGGCAGCTTCAACCCCAGCCCCATGCCTCGCATCTTCAAATCCAAGGAGCAGCTCATGCTGCGGGCAAACAGCCTGAAGAAAGCCCTGCGGCAAATCATTGAGCAGACGGAGAAAGGTGAGGGAGTGGTGGGAGCTGGCAGCTTCCCTGATGCAGCCTGGCAGGGGCTGTGAAGCCACAGTGGGTTGGTGCTGGACCCGTGCCTTCATTCTCCCCTGGGATCCTTGGGATGGCAGCAGTGGCCCCAGCCTGGGCCCTTCCTGGCACGAGCCCACAGGGCTGACCTGAGGAGGGGCCACAGGGCCACAGGCCTGCCCAGACTCCCTGTCATGCCCCTCTTTGGATCCAGCTGTGGATGAGCAGAACAAGCAGACACAGGCCTACCAGGGCAGTGTGGGCCCCAGCAAGGACAGCTCGGAGGAGCTCAACAAGGAGGAGGAGAAGCTCAGTAAGATGCCAGCAGGGCACATGGCTTTTTGTGGGGGCATGGGTGTGAGCCATGGGATGGGCTCAGGGTGAGAACCCATGTGGCAGCTACCTCCCTGTCCACCCTGACCAGGCTCCCGGCGGGTGACGGTGACCTCTGCATCTTCCTCCATCGTCCTGGACCGGCCAGACACCTTTGGCAGCTTGCAATTCCCTGAAGACCCCAGCACCCTGTGAGTCGTGTCCTGCCTGCCCCGGGGACCCTGGCTCACTCTTGCTGCCCATCACGGAGCAGAAGCAGAGCTAGTACCACACAGCCTCTGCCCACCACTATAGCTTCCCTGGTACCAGGCCCTCCCTGGCCAAGCAGTGCCCATGCTGGGGAAGCCTGCCTGTGCCTGGTGTGGGATCTCTGGCTGATGCTTGGAGCTTGGGGCTCCTGCCTGCCCAGTACAGGCAGGTCCTGGCTGTGCCATGGGTGTCCGGCCATGGCAGCTGAGGGAAATGCAGCCGTCCCTGCTAGTTTTGGTCAGGCTTCCCAGTGCCAGTGGGTGTTACACCCCATCCAGAGTCACTGATGTGCAGCTGCCGCTCAGCCTGCTTTCCCTGTTTGCTGCTTTCAGCCACTTCTCGGAGAAATGCGTTATGAATAACTACTTTGGCATCGGCCTGGATGCAAAGATCTCCCTGGAGTTCAACAACAAACGCGACGAGCACCCCAAGAAGTGCAGGTTGGCTGGAACCCCCCCAGATTTCCCCCAGGAAAAACATGTACCCCTGGCTCTCCAATGCCTGCACCAGGAGGGACCATCAAGATGCTGGGAGCCAAAGGGATGACTCAGTGTTACTGTGCTGGGGATCGTTCCTGCAGCAGATTTTGTACCTGCACCCAGTGCTGGGATAAGCACCCCTTGGCGGCAGGCTGCAAACACCCCAGAAAGGGTGAAGACACGAGGGCTTGGTGGGATTTACTTGCTCTGCAACTGGATAGAGGGACATTGCCATGCTGGCATGGAAGGGTTGAAATCTGGGTGCAACATGCTGCACCTTGGCTTTCCTGGGAGGCAGCAGGAATTGGGGAAACTAAGGTGGGGCCAGCAGTCCAGGACTGTTCAGCCCAGTGCCCTGGGAAGGGTGTGGAGCCTGTGACAGGCAGTGGGGAGCCCACAGTCCCTCATCTGTTCCACTTTGCCCCACAGCAGCCGCACCAAGAACATGATGTGGTATGGGGTGCTAGGCACGAAGGAGCTCCTGCAGCGCACCTACAAGAACCTGGAGCAGCGGGTACAGCTGGAGGTACAGGGCTGGGAGAACAGGGATAGGGTGGGAGGGGCAGCATTACAGCAGTCCCCTAGGCTCAGCCCTCTCTTGCAGTGTGACGGGGTGCCCATCTCGCTGCCCAGCCTGCAGGGCATTGCTGTCCTCAACATCCCCAGCTATGCCGGCGGCATCAACTTCTGGGGAGGCACCAAGGAGGACAATGTGAGTGCCAGTACCATGAGATGAGTTGGGTGGCGTGATGTGCTTTCCCCAGTCCTAAGAAACCCTAGGGCTGGGGTGTCCCTGTTTTGGGCACACATGGGGGAAAACCTGGGTCCCAAAATGAGCCCATTTTGGAAGTCTCATGTGTAGTGGTCCTCTACAGAACTTTGGGGCTCCATCCTTTGATGACAAGAAGCTGGAGGTGGTGGCAGTCTTTGGCAGCATCCAGATGGCTGTGTCACGGGTCATCAACCTCCAGCACCATCGCATCGCGCAGGTAGTGACAAGGCACACTGCAGGACCACAAGTGGTGCCAGAAAGCTTTTGGGACAGCAGTGGAGCCTGAGGCAGTAGGGCTCTGCTCGGGCTTGGCAGCCGTTGATGCCACCCCTGGGCTGTCTGCCTCACAGTGCCGCGTGGTGAAGATCACCATCCGGGGGGACGAAGGTGTCCCAGTGCAGGTGGATGGAGAGGCCTGGATCCAGCCACCTGGCATCATCAAAATCCAGCACAAGAACAGAGCCCAGATGCTGACAAGGGACCGGGTGAGCTTGGGGTGCTCAGCAGGACCATGCTAGGACATGGGGAAGTGTGACTGTCTCAGAGGGGCCATGTCTGTCTCCCACAGGCATTTGAAAGCACCCTCAAGTCTTGGGAGGACAAGCAAAAAGGGGAGAGCTACCGAGCAGCCACACGGCCACGGCTCAGCTCCCAGCAGTCTATGGAGTACCTGACTGAGGAGGAGAGCAGCCTCTTGCAGCAGGTCTCACGGGTTGCCGAGACCCTCATTGCCAGGTCAGACTGCGGGAAGGAGAATGTGGTAGGCACAGGGAAGGGAGAGCTGTGCTGTGGCCATGCAAAGGTGCCTGCCCAGCCCAGGGGAGCCCTGACCTCCAGCTCCTGTCACCTGCAGGATCCATGAGGCAGCCAAGGCTCACAAAGCTGTGGAGCAGGAGCTGGCGCATGCAGTCAATGCCAGCTCCCTGGCACTGAGTGAAGCCCTCTCCCACAAAGCTGCTGGCACCTCAGAGGTGAGCTGGGGCTGGGAGTGTAGGGCAGCATTTACCCAGGCCCCCTGGGGCCCTGCTGCTCAAGGGGTTACCCCTCTTTGCCCCAGTTTCTCAGCAGGAATGTGGCTGTGGATGTTGTGCTGAGCATCAAGGAGCTGTGGGCTGAGACCAGGGCATTCCTGGAAGGGAAGGTGGTGAGTGGGGAGCTGGAGAGCACCCAAAGCCCCCCAAGGCTGGTACCTCTGGGGGTGGCAGCAGGGTTGGGTATGGTCCCTGTCCCCCACAGCTGGACTCGCCACAGGAGGAGGAGGCGCTTCACGGCCCCCTGAGTGTGCTGGGCCAGGAGTTGCAGCGGCTGCTGGATATCCACTGGCTGGGCCCTATTGCCCACCCTGCTGAGGAGGTGGGTGCACAGGGACGGGGCTGTGGCATAGCCCACTGTCTTGGCCTCAGGGACCTGTAGCACCCCACCAAGCCTGGCTTCTCACAGGAAGGTGCCAGCAGTGCCAGCAAGGGCAGCTTTAAGCTTCGCCTCAACATACCCAAGTCCAGGAAGGAGAAGGACAAGCTGCAGAAGCAGAAGACCAACAGTGCACTCCCAGGTAAAGTGAACAGTGTGCCAGGGAGAGACAGGGGGTACAGTCCATCCTAGAAAGGATGCCCCTGTGCTGACCTATGCCTCAGTCTCCTGTCTTGGGCATGCTGGGGAAGGATCCTCAGGAAGGGGGAACAGGGCATCACCTGGCTGCGTGGAGGTGTCACCTTTGTCACCAAGAGCCCCTTACAGCTTACTCTTCCTAATATCAGACATGCAGAGCTCCCCACCCCCATAACTCCTCGACAAGGGGGAGAAGGGGGCTGTGGTACAGCTCAGCCCTTTGGGTAAGTCCCTTGTCCACAGCTGGGGGTCTGGTTGAGGGGGACCAGCCTAGGTGTTCCCATAAGTAAGCCAAGGAGAGGAGAGACCTCTGCAGGCTGAGCAGGCTGTGGCCCCTGGCCCTGCTGGAGCTGGGGGCTGGGGGGATGCTGGCTGCTGACCACATGCTGCCATCACTGCTGCCTGCCCTGCTGTGTCCCACTGCCTGCACAGGCCCCGGCAGTCCACCATTGTGGTTTTCCTCCCTGCTAGCAGACAAGTGGGGCTCCGAGGAGGTGGCAGCTTGGCTGGAAGCGCTCGGTTTAGGGGAATACAGAGACATTTTCATCCGGCATGACATCCAGGGCTCAGAGCTGATTCTGCTGGAGAGGAGAGATCTGAAGGTACAACCCCGTTGTGCCTCCTGAGGGACCCCAGCCCTGGGGAGCATGATGTCCTCCATCCCTCCTCTCCCTATCCCTCCTGGTGGCAGGTTGGCCCTACACTTGGGTGCACAGGGTTGAACTTGTTCAGCTTGCGCACAGGGGCTGGGAGGCAGGGGAGGGGGGTGGGCCTTGGTTCTCCAGCTTGCAAGGCTCCATACACCTGTCCAAAGCAGTATCAACAGCACCCCACCCTCACCTGCATTCAGGCATGGGGATGTGCTTGCAAGAGGACAGAGGGCTTCAAACAAGCACTATGCTCCAGCAAGGAGAGCATGGGGAGCTGGGCTGTGCCTCATCCTCCACCCTGTGGCTTGTCCACTAGCAGGAGCCTAGGGCTTCCCCCTGCAAGTGCATCACCTCCCTCTTTCTCTTTCCTGCAGGACCTGGGGATCACCAAAGTGGGCCACATGAAGAGGATCCTTCAGGCCATTAAGGAGCTCAGCAACCTGCCCTAGGCTGACAGCAGAGCAGCAGCGCAGCCCAGGCGCTGGGTGGGTGCTGCCCCCAGGGAGCAGGGGTTGGGTAGGGGAACAGGTCCCTGCCCCATATGTATGGACCCCCCCGCCGCTTGCCTTGCTTTATCTGTCTGTCCCCAGTGTCCCTGGAGCCACTGTTTCTCCCCCAGCCTGTGGGGCTGGAGACACTGAAGCAGAGGTCTAACCCCATAGGTGATGTGGTCTGACCATTGGTCCAGCCCCATCAGGGTCACTGTAGGAGCTGGGGCCAGCCTCTGTGTGCTCAAGCTGGAGCCAAAGCAAAGTTTCCCCTTCCCCACGTGGGTATTTAAGCTGTGTAAATATTTGGAGAGAAGACACTCATTGCTGCTGCTCACACAGTGTCATTACTAAGGGGAAGGTGAGGGGTGGGGAGGAGGGAATTGGGAATACCTTTTCAGCCTTCATCCCTGAGCTTCCTACTCCCCATCATGCAACCTGTCACCTTGCTCTCACCCTCTGTCTCATCACAGCAAGGGGAAATACAGTGCTGGGGCTCATAGTCTACAGTGCCAGCATGTATGACAAACACATTTTATTAACAGTTACACATGACTTTTTTTCCCCCCCCCTTCCTCAGTTAAAATTACTATTATTTATGTACATGGTACCACCCTGTTTGAGGGCACCCCGTTATTTACAGGCTTATTTACAGAGTATGGCTAGCAACTAGTGAGTGCCTCCTCGAGCTTGAGCATGTCCATGGGTGTAACTTTGGCAACCTCAAAGAAGACCCTGGAAGGAACACGTTGGGTTAGAGCTCAACCACAGCCCTGAGACCCATCCTTCAATGCTCCCAGATCCCTACAGAACCCCAGGGTGCATGCTGGTGGTGTCACCCCCTGCGGCAGGGATGGGTCTGAGAGCCCCATGACACTCACCTGTGTGAGTACTTGCTGCGCACAGCATTCAGCTTGTCATGGGGCTGGTATGTGAGCAGGAAATTCAGCCTCTTTACCAGGGGGTGCAGGTCCTGGGCACTGTACCCACTGTAGTACTCCAGTGTAGGGTTCTGCAAGGGGACAGCGGGGCTAAGCTTTGTCCTCTCAATGACTGGACAGCCATCATCTTCCCTGTCCAGCATCCAAATCTGATCATAGCCCTAGAGCATCACCGCTCTCACTGGTCCATTGCCTCCCACACTGCTGCTGTGCCTCCCAGGGTGCCTCGGTGGGGACAGGGAATTAGGCAGGTACTCACCCAGCCCCCAAGGTTCTTCATGGTAAGTGCCAGCAGCAGGCAGCTGGCTGCCAGCTTTGAGGGGCTCTCACGAGCATAGTCGTACTCCTGCAGGGTCATCTCGCAGAGGAAGCGGGCCAGCGTCAGTGTCTCCATGGTGGCATGGGCACACTACAGCCGATGGGCAGGGAAAGGTTCAGCCTTTTGAGCAACGCTGCTCCCCTTCCCAGCCTTTGTGGGATCTAGACTGCTGCCTCTGGGGCACAGGACAGGGATCCCCCACACCCAGCCTATCACAGACCACGACCCTCACCCCTCAATCCTCTTGAGGGGACCTGGACAAAGTTTCCTTGCTGCCAACTGGGAGCCTGAAGCCCCAGAGATGCAAGTCACCATCCCATGGAGCCAACAGAAGGGGTGCCTAGAGACACGTGGACAACCAGCTCACCCTCTCAATGCACTCACCTTGGCAAAGCGCCGCAGAAAGCGGTAGGGGATGGGGATGTTGATGTCGAATTTGAGGGTGCTGAGGATGCTCATCTCCATAGCAATAAGCTCCTCCCGCTTGTAGGCATCATCGCAGATATAGAGGAAGTCATCCACACATGGTGGGCACCGCTCCTGCAGGGGTGCAACCACTCAGCACCCCAGTGGGGGATCATCCTGGCCCCACTCAATAGATCCTACCCATCCTGCAGGCCCTGCAAGTATTCACGTGCTGCTGGACTCAGCAAGGACGGTTAACAGCACCCTGTGGGACTTGTGTGATGTCCGCACTTCTTTAGCCCTTGGCTTGAACTCCATGCCTGCCTGAGGTAAACTAAGGTATCCTAATGGTCTCTGCAGAGCAGAGAGAAGCTGGTTCTCCAGTGACACCAGGAGACAGGATTCAGCCCACCATGACTGTGTTCGCAGCCCTTGGGACAGGAAGCAGGAACATGACAGACATGCCACCCCAGCAGCTCTCTGTGCAGGGGCCTGGCCTTCTCCAAAACCCTACACGGACCAGAGGGGCATAGCCCCACTGCCCCTGCACCCCAGGACAGCACACAAAGAGTCACCTCAAATTTGGAGGCAATGAGGATGGCAGTGGAACCAATGAGCTGCAGCTTCTCCCTCATGCTCACCACCTCCACCAGGTAGTGGTCCACCAGCTTCACAGCCAGGTACAATGTCTCGTGGTTCAGCTCAAAGTTCTCCTACAAGAATGAGAGTGGGGTCAGAACGGAATGTCAGACAGAAGCTAGGCCTGCCCAGCCACACCCAGCGCTCACAGAGGCCAGGGGTGCCCATGAGCCAGGCTCAGAGGGAGGGATGTAGGCTCATCCCTAGCCCACGCAGGGGGAGGATCAGTTCTGCACTGGGAATGCTTGCAGGAGTCTCTGCCAGCACACAGAGGTCACATGTGCCAAAGGCAGCATGGGGGCTGCTCTGCAGAAAGCTGTGCCCTCTCACCTGCACCTCCACCATCCAGTCCACAAGGATAGCACGCATGTCCCCACTGATGTCTGTCTGCTTCTCCATGTAGTCAGGAAGCATGAATTTTTCCTGCCAAACAGCCAGCCGTCAGGGACAGGACAGACATCCCCACCCTCAAACAAGCCACTTCCCACCTTGTGCAGGCCCCTGCCAGGTGGTCAGCCTCTGGGCAGTCAGTGGCCCTGTCCGCAGTCACTCCTTCCCCAAACAGGGCTGTCACCCCCTGGATAGGCATCACCCACCTCTCTTTCCCGCATGTATTCAAAGATCTCCTTGGCATACTCTGCATTGGCGTAGGGGTCACCCAGCTGCTCCTTGTCAATGTCCTCCACTGCTGGTACCTGCTGGCATGGAAGAGACAGCAATAAGGAGGAGGCCCTGTGGGTGCCAGTCACCCCATCAGGGCAAGGCTGCTGCCCCTCTGCACCCCTCCTTTCCTACCTGCCCTCATCACCCTGCAGTCCCTGCCCCACACTCTCCCAGGGGAGGATTCTTGAAGGAAGATGACTGTGTGCTTTGCCCCCCTCCCCAGCTTTCCATCACACTGGCCGAAGTCTCTCCAAGGTGCAGAGCCTGGTGCCCCAGTACCACCAGTGGCAGCCACAGACCAGTGCTGTGATGGGCCTGGGGCAATGCTGCAGCCCAGGGTCCCTACCCTCTCCTCAGGGGGCTTCAGTTCCTGCACAGACACCGGCTTCTCTGGCACAGGATTCACTCTGGGCTCTGCGGGAGCTGTTGGGGGAGTTTTCTTCGTTGACCTGGGAAGGACAAGAGCATAAAGCATTGCTGGGAGAAGGCCAAATTTCTTGGCTGAAAGGGGCCTTCCAGAGACTCTTGCTGCTTCAGGAAGGGGCGAAACCACGCCTAAAATATACCCACAGACTCTTAGAATCACTTAGGTTACAAAAGACCTTTAAAGATATCGGGGACAACAGTTCACCCAGCACTGCCATGCCCACCACTAAAGCATGTCCCCAAGAGCCACATCCACATGACTTTTAAATCCTTCCAACTGACCTGGGCAGCCTGTGCCAGGGCTCGACAGCCCTTTTGGGGAAGAAGTTTTTCCTAACATCCAACCTAACCTTCCCCTGGCACAACCTAACACCATTTATAGTAGATATACTATTTTCCCCCTGCATCTGGCTCAGTCTCCATCACCCAAGGGAAGCCCCCACTAGTTGTCCCCATAGGACAAGTTTGCAGGAAACTCCTACCCCCAGCTACTCACTTTTTTAGGTTGATCTCATTGTTCTTGGCCACCCCCAAGGCATTGTGTGCCTTCTGTGCCTTGGGTGGAGCAACTTTCACAGCCTCCTTCTTCCCTGCCACCACCTGGTTCTTGCGAGCCTGTTTGATCAGAACCGGGGGATACAGGGGCTGCACAGTGGAAAGCAAGATATGCCCTGCAGGGAGATCTCCCCTCTTCCTAATGGGCATGGGGCACACCCTCCCACCATGGGGGGCTGACAGGGGGCACCAGAGCCCCCACCCTCACAGAAGCACTCACATTGGTGATGTCCCCAAATGCTGATCTCTTCTTGGGCCCACCCTGGGGTGAGGATGAAGACCTCTTGGCATGACAGCTCTCCTCCTGCAAGAGAGGCTGTTAGAAGCTGGTGGTCAGCTGCCCCACAGGAGGCCCCCTACAGCCCTCACCTGGCTCAGTGCTCACCTTCTCGGGGTCGACATTCTCTGCAGCAGGGCCTACCTTGCCTGCTCGGGATTGCTTGGTGGTCAGCATCTTGGCATTGCGTGGCAACGGCATCCTCTCCCTTGGTCTCTGCGAGCAAGCTGGGGGCAAAGCAGGATGTGATGGGGGCTGCTGCTGGCCTGCCTCCAGGGACTCCCTCCCAGCTTGGGGCAGAACAGGGGGACATTTTTCCCTCCTGGGGGTTAGCACAGCAGGACTGACCCCTTCCCTGCGCATGGCAGGCAGGTGGTGCCCCAAGATGAGCCCAGGCAAGGGACAAGTCTAGCTAGGGTTGCTCCCAGGGAGGAAAGGGACATGCACCCCAAAGACCGCCACCAGAAGTGCTCTGCTGGGCGAGGTGGGAAGGGGGACAGGCAACTCCCAGATTCCTGAATCCCAGGGAAAGATGCAAGGGCTTGTACTTCCTCGGAGAGCCGGTGATCTTTGAGATCCCCACTCCCCTACAACCCTCAGGGTCCCCTGGGGGAGTCAGGAGTCCCAAAGTTCCCCTCTTCCCTGCACCCCCGGAGTTCCCTAGGGGAGCCGGGGATCTTGGAGGCGCCCACTCCCTTGCATGCTCCAGGGTCCCCACGCCTGCCACCGCCTAGGGGTCCCAGCGCTGCCCACTCTCCCGCAGCGCCCGGAGACGCCACTCACCCATTCCCGGGGCGTCCCCTCCAGGCCCCCATGCCCGGGGTGTCCCTTCCCCGCTCACCCATGCCCGGTTCCCCCCAGGGCCCTATGCCCGGGGTATCCCCTCCCCGCTCACCCATGCCCAGTCCGCTGTCCCCGCACCTCCGGCCCCGGCGCTTTTGAAAGTAGCAGTTCGGTAGCGGCCGGCCAGCACTGGCCGAGCCTCGCCCAATCAGAGCGCGAGGCGCTGCCCGGCGGTGGCCAATCGGCGGGCGCAGACGGATGCAGTTGCTAAGGGACAGGGCGGCAGGATTTAAAATTCAACGCCGGCGGCCAATGGAAGGGCGAGCACGCTGCAGGGGCGGGGCGAGCGCCGGGCGGAGCGGGCAGTGATTGGTGGCCGTGGGTGCCGTTTAAATCTGTTCCGCGGGGCCCGGCGGGGCTGGCATGGCGGCCGGGCCCCGCGGAGCGGAGAGCACCGGCGGCGCCGGGGGAGCTGCCCCGGCCTTGCTGTCCTTCGGGGCGGGTGGAGCGGCTCCGCGAGCCACTGGGTCCGCCGCCTCCGTCCGCAGCAGAGGCTATGCGTCCCAGACCTCGGGGCTGCCCTTTCCCAACGGGCTGGGGAACCCTGGTTTGGGGGACAGGGTGTGCTGGCCGTGCACCTTCCTTGACCCGGTGTCGGGAACAGAGGATTCGGATCGCTTGGATACTCAGAAACGGTTGGGAAGGGACCTTAAGCTCATCCCGTTCCACCTCCTGCTGTGGGCAGGGACACCATCCGCTAGACCAGGGTGCTCCAAGCCCCGTCCAGCCTGGCCTTGGACATTTCCAGGGATCCAGGGGCAGCCGCAGCTGCTCTGGGCACCCTGGGCCAGGGCCTCACCACTCTCACAGGGAAGACCTTTTTCTAGTATCTAATCTAACCCTGCTTTCACTATCTGAGGTACCACAGGAGCAGTGTTCATGTGGTGTCGTACAGGCATGACTGACCAAGTTCTGGGTGAGGCTCACTGGGACTGCCCCGTCATCCACAGTGACCAGGACAGGGTCAAAGTTACCAAGGCACATGTCACAGTCACTGTACTACGGGGTTATACGCGATACCAGATGCTTACCATACAGCTGCAGAGGGTAAGAGCACTCTGTGTGTATCAAGGACCAGCCTTAAGGCCATTGCAGTTCTTGGGGACCCTGCCATGCAGCCAGGCTGCCAGGTAGGGAGAGCTTGGAGAAGGCTCGCTCAGGCTGTCAATTGTTGACTTAGAGTCAATTTCCGTGTGTCAGGAAAGCAATGCATGAGACTCCTCACAACCACAGCTTGCTTTGTTCCTTGATAAACTAGTCTTGGAAAAGCCACCCACTTTTCATGTGTCAGACACATGATCCATGTTCATATACTTGATGCTCACTGCATCACTTTGTGAGTTTCCAGCACAGTTCTTTGCTCTCGCCACCACCAGGCAGCGGTCCCGTGCCCTCAGCAACTCTTGGGGGCTTTAGCACTGCACTGAGCTCTGGCTCAAGTGAAGCCTCTGCTGAGGTAAACTCATCAGAGCTCAGCACTGCAGCAGAGGAGAGCTTCCCCCAGCCACCAGATTCCCAGAAAAACCTTTCAAATTCCTAAGTTTAACCCAAGAAAATCCTTTCAGATAATCCCACACCCATTTGCTGCTGTTGCCGGTGGAGGTGATGAACCCCTGGCTAGGGAAACACAGCAGTGCCAGCATCTGAGGGGATTTAAACCTGATGCTGAAGGGCCACGTGGGCAGGATCAGGCATATGGCTTGGGCTGCATGCAGGCAGCTCTGCCACATCTCCAGCAGAAAGACCTGGGTCATGGACAGCCAGGAGAAGAATTCTGCTCTCAGGTCCAGTGGAGGTTTAAACCTGGGTCCCACAGATCTTGGGTCCCTTCAGTCTCCAAAACTGGTCAGGGCTGCTGCCCACCTTGTTCCCTCCTTGGCCACTCGTCCTCTCCAGCCCCAGTTCCCCTGGTGTCACTGCTTCTGTCCTGGCCTGGGGGCTCCCTGAGGCTTGCTTGCTGTTGGTTTGGGATCCTGTGGAATGCAGGTGCCTACATTTCCCCGTGCATGTTAAGGCAGGGCATAGCCCAGCCAAAAATACAAGTTGGGTGCATACTAGCCAGGCAGAGCCAGGACACATCCCACTGCCAATGGAAACCTGGTTATCCTGTGGGGTAAGATCCTCAGCCAAAACTCCCATCCAAGTCTGCCCACGGCTCTATGGAGGCTGGGATGAGCGGCCTGCTTTGGGACAGGTTCATGTCTGCCGGTCCTGCCCAGGCTTGGCACTGGGAAGCTGGTTTTTCCAGTCTCTGAAGCACTGCCATGCTGGTGCCCCTGGTGGGGATCTTGGGAATCCCAGCCCTGCTGCAGGGATACAACACACCACACGAGCTGAAATCACCCCTGGACATGGGGGATGTGGTATAAATGATGAGGAGAGCAAGAAGTGCAAGGTGAAGCCATGGGTGTGCAGCAGGAGCTGTGCCAGCTGTCCAAGCATTGAGGCAAAACTGTGGTCTCAGTCCTGCCCACAGTCTAAGGATGCTGGGGGCCAGTTGGAGTTGAGAGCTCCACAAGCTCTCCTTGGGCTCTGACATTCCCTCAGCAAACCCCCAAACCAGGTAGAATGCAGGTCATTGGTTCCTCCCACTAGGCTCTGCTGTGGGAGAGGCATATCCCTATCATGAAGAGAGCTGGGTTACTGCTTCCATCCAGCCTCTTTCCACAGCACTAAAAATGCCTGTGCTGCCTTTTCAAGCTGGGGCAGACCCCAGCCCCAGCCTGGCTTCCTGGCACTGCAGGACTGTCGAGAAGCCCCTCTGCATGGTATCAGGAGACCTTTGCTCCAGGATTGCTTACCAGTCAGGAAGCCCCAGGGTCAAGAAGAGTGGCATGGACAGGGAAACGTCATTCCTGGGACCCAGATGGACTGCTTTTCCCCCTTTCCCTTCCCCGGGCTAAAACCTTATCTGTTCCTGTGGCAAAACAGGCCCAACTTGTTGCTTCCCGTGGCCCAGTGCCAGAAGCATTGGTGGGAAGCAAGGTACTTCTCTGCACAGGGAGGGCTGAACTTTGCCTCTTCCTTTTTCCCTTTTTCATTACTAATGGCCAAGGTCAGGGAGAGATGTTGTGCCCAAGAGCTGTTGCATTTATTTACCGGAAAAAACCACAGCAAGTTAAAACTTGGGGCTCTCCTGCCACCGGGGAAACTACAAAAGAAAGCACAGAGCAATGCAGGGTGACAGAGCTCCTGAATGCCTGCAGGGAGGTGAGAGCCAGTGTCGTGCCAAGCTGCCAGTGGCCCCAGCCTGGGGAGTAGCTCCCTTGGCACAGCAGGGCTGCATGGCATGCACCGTGGTGGGGCTGTGCTGGTGATGCCTGCTGTGCTTGCACACCCACTCCACCCGCATATCCCTGTGTCCTGGCCATTCCTGCCTCTCTGCCGCTGGCAGAGTGCCCGAGTTCAGGGTGTGTTTGCAGCATCCAGAGTGGAAGCCAGTACCCAAGGAGAAAGAGGAGCAAACAGCCTCAAAGGGCTCAAGGTGGGCTTGGCACAGCTGATCAGGGTTAAACTCTAGAGCCAGATGATGGCTGAGATGATGGCTGATGTGAGCTGAGAACACGGAGGTTAGGTTAGGGTTAGTGGCATGTCTGTGGCAAAGGAGCCAGTGGCCCACAGAGCCATTACACAGCCCCTCATCACACCCAGGGACTGCAGGTCACCCCCCAGGCTAAAGGTTTCCATGCTGGTGGAGCAGTGGGTTGATGGACACACTGGAGCTGCCATGACCCTGCTGCCTCTTGGTATGTCCAGTCACCCCAAGGAGCCCAAACTCTTATGTCTGTCTGCTGCTGGATCCCACTGAACCTGCACCCCTCTGCTGCTCTCCAGCCATTTTGTTCCAGTTCTTATTTGGTGGCCGATTTGATCTTGTGTATGGCATATGGGCTTGACTCCCTGGGCATCCAGATCTCCTCACCACTGTGGCCCTGGTGCTCCACTGCTCCCTCCATAGCTGCTGTCAGCTCAGGGCCGAAGATGCTGTCAGTGGCCCGGTAGGTGCGGGTGAGTCGGCGGAAGGAGGAATCTGAGGAGCTGTCATCAGGGACGTCCTCATCCTGCTCATCCCGCAGCTTCGTCCTGCCCAGCTCCGAGCTGCTCCCCAGCTCTGGGTCTTTGAGAGCCTCCCCCATCTCCTGGAGGAAGGTCGTTTTGGGGCTGATGATGCACAGCAGCAACACGAGGCCTCCTGAGACTCCACAAAGAAAGTAGAGGGCAACTTTCTCTGGGACACCTGAGAGGAAAAGAAAACAAAGACCCCAGGGTACAAACTGCTCTGCACCCTGTGGGGTATCAGTGCCTGCAAAGCCCCTCTGCCAGGCATATGGGCGTAAGAGGAGGGGAGCAGGGATGCCCTCACCACCCAGGCTGCAGAGGCAGGACAGACCCTGCCCCAGTGACCATGGAAGTGTCCCCTAGAGCGTCATCAGCACCCACCAGTCCTGAAATGTGCCTTTCCCCAAAGGAAACCTCCATTGGGATGCGGGGTAGGCAGAGCAAGGGAAAGAATAATCCCTTGGGGGATTAAATGAGTAATTTCATCTGGCAAGGGAAACTTTTGCCTGCAGAGAGTTGATCTCCATCAGTACCTGCAGACAGGGCAGGAAGGAAAAGACCCAAGGGCAGGAAGGAAAAGGGTAATCTGGCTTGTTGGAAAAGGAAGGCCTACAAGCAGGACTGTAACCACACCATGACTCTTGATGCTGTGGGACTTTGGGGCTTGTTCAGCCTCTGAGCTCCCACCCTACCTGTCCACCCCAAACCCAGCATGGGTGCTTGGTGCCCTACTCCCTCGTGTGCCTCTTGACCCTGCTGGAGAGGTCTGAGTTCTGGCTGCCTCTGAGCTGAGCCCTGGGCTGAGCTGGGGCCATCTGGTACCTCAGCCACCCCCCAGCCTGTCCTGTTCCCCCAGGTGCTGGGTGAGACCCAGGGAGGGCACGTACCCCAAAGGTGGGCAAAAGCTGCCAGAGAGCTAGTAAAAATCATGCGGTCTTCCTGGAGCCTGGAGAACCTGGGCCCTTTGTACCAGCCACCTGCAGTGACAAGGGGGTGCAGGCTGAGACATGAGATGCTCTTGGTGCTGCAAGTCCTGGCTGCCTGCTTCTGCTTGTCCTTCCCCATACGACACACCATCCTTCCTGCACAAGTGCTCTGCTGCCCGCAGGGATGACCCTGTGTGTCTTCCTCTCCCCTGCTCCCACCAGATGCCACCTCCAGCCCCTCAGACACGGGCACTGACCAAGGGATGGCTTCCACCATGGGACAGAGATGCTAGGCTGGAGCTGGTACCAGGGATGCAGACAAGCCACGGGAGGGCTGGTTCACCCGAGCACAGACACGGTGCCACACTGCTTGTGGTGTAACCTCCCCCCCCCACCAATTACCGTGCATGTAGTCCGAGAGCAGGAAAGGGTCTGAGGTGTCAGGGCCCACCTCCTCCAGCAGCTGCTTGGGCACTGCAAGGAGAGCACACACCAAGCATCACCACCCTGCTCCTCCCCTGCAGCCCTGCCTCCCTGGGGAGCCCCATGCCCCTGCCTGCCTGGCATGGGGTGGGCACAGCAGACACTCCACCAGTGGCCCCTGTGCCCCTGGCTCCGTGGGGTGCTCTCACCACAGGTGTAAGAGACTCGCAGCTGCTTCTTCATGCCGGGGAGGCAAGGGTCCCCAAAGGTGGCCTTGTCAACAGCCAAGGTGCAGTTCCCCTTGCGGTGGCACTTCTTGGAGACCTTGCGCAGAGCGTCTGGAGCCACACACTCTGAAGAGACACGAGGCACGGACCCATGGGCAGAGCTGCCTCTCCCTGCTGGGCATCAGCCAGCTGAGGCCATGGGACAAGGGTACAGCCCAGTGGTGGCCTTGTGCTGTACTCTCTGCATGGTTCCTGTCCCATTTCTGTCTCGAACCATTCTGGCATACCTATATGGGGTCCTCCAGTGTTCAAGGCATCACACTCCGGTTTGCCCCGCAGGAATCGTCCATAACTTGCAGAATAAATGGCCAGGATGGATTTTGGTCGACACTGCAGCCTAAGCTTGTCATTCTCACACACGGTCTTGACCCGATGATTCCCTGGGGAGTGACATTGCAGAGTGTCCCAATGCATCCTGAGTCACCTGCAGCCCCTCTCTTAGGCTAAGGGGAGGGTTTAAAAAGGGCTGCGAGGTACAGGAGTAGCCATGCTCTCCTTCCTGCCCCTTTCTGAGCAGCTGAGGTCAGGAAGAGCCCATGCAGAGTTGCCCAGATTGTGCTCCACCTCACCTGGCCGACACTTGTAGGAAGCGATGAGATACTTGTGTGTCCCAGGGCATGGGTCTGGCCCAAAGACCTGGCTGTGCACTGAGAATTGGCACCACTGCTGGTCCTGGCACTCAGCCAGCAGCTTCTGGAGAGCAGAGTGGAACAGGTGTGAGTTGGGTAAGAAGTCGTAAGGCTGTTCTCACCCTCTGTCCCTCCGTGCCATCACCCGGCTCAGGGAAATGGCGTCTCCCCCCACAGAAGTGTCCCACAACTGCTCCTGCCCACCCCTGATGCAGGCATGCCAATTCCAGTGCCCGTTCCTGAACCACTTCCTCCCCTGCACCCACAGTGAGCTGTGTGCCAGCACAGGTCTGCTACTACCTGTGCTGGCATCCCAGTACCGCAGCACGCGACGCGTCTGTGACACCTGGGCAGGTGCGCGCTGGCAGTGCCCCGTGCGCTCGCGTCCCCGCTGTCCGTGCAATGTCCCCGCGCGGCCACAAGGTGGGGACGGGGTTCGCCCGCCAGTGACCGCGGTGGCCGCGGCCGCTCTCCCCTCCTGCACATCCGGCCAGTCTGCGGGTGGCCACGCCGGGCCCTCGGCTCTGGCAGGAGTCTCTGGGCAGCCCGGCCTCGGGTGGCTGCGGGACTCCCTGCCCCTGTGTCCCCCTCTTTGCCCCCGCAAGTCCCACAGTAGTGGCTCCGCAGCGGAGCAGACGCTGCCGGGGGCAGGGAGCCGTTTACTCCCTTGCTGCTGCCTCGTGACTCAGGTCCGGGGATCCCAGCACCCAAAACGGAGCCCCTTCTCATCTCGCCTTCCCCTCCTCTGCCCCTGTCCCTCCCGCTCAGCTCAGGACTGAGCCTCCCCTTGGTCTTCACTTGCTGCCAGAAGGGAAATTCGCTAAGGAAATACAAGCAATCTCTCTTCCCAGTTGCTGCCTGAACAGAGCTGAGCCTTGGCAGCAGCTCTGCTCTCTGCCCTCCAGACACCCCTGCTCCTTAAGCAGCAGGGGGTATCCCAGCCCTGTGCCAGCATGGGCACCCCACTGTTCACCCAGTATGAATCTCAGCTACACAGACCTGCTCTCAGACCTGCCCTTCAGTTTCCAAGCACCTGTGACAGGCCATACTCTCCATTCTGCAGGGAGGGGGACCCTGACCTGTGTTTGCAGGGTGGTTCATGGGGCCAGCTTGGTGCCAGGCCAGCGTGGTCTGGCTTGGTGCTTGCAGAGCTCCTGGGACATGCAGGATCCCAGGAGGGGATGTACGGCTGGAGCAGGACCAGGCAGGAAAGCCCTGCAAGCTCCCAAGCAGGGCACTGGCTCCTCAGCTCTTTTCCCTCTTCTACAGCTCATTCCCTTTTCCTACAGGCAGCTGCAATCACTGGCTTTGCTTCAGGTTTGCCCCAGCCCTAGTAAGGAGCTGGAACAGGGTCTTAGAAAAGCAGCACATGAAACCATGTCCCCATCGAGGGACCCAGGCATCAACTTTGGGGAAGATCCATCCTTTTCTTTTGTCAGCCTCTGCTTTCCTACCCTTTCTCTGCACTGACTGCTGCCATCAAACAGGCACCCCTTTGATCCATTTCATTAATCCACTCCCTGGGACCTGCCAGCATGGATGGGTGCTGTTCCTGGCTGGGGAAGAGCCAAGCTCTGTGCTAGCCCCAGGGGATGCAGCCACAGGGGTGAGTGCAGCATCTTGTGGGGTCCTGTCTTACTTCATGAGCCCAACACCCTGGCTACGGCACTGCCCCTCTCCCAGAAGTCAGCCCCAGCTGCCAGGGCTTTCTGCGAGCCTGCTGCTTCCTGTGGGATTGCTCCAAAAGCCAGCTCAGGACACAGCTGTGCCTTCTGCCAGGCTCCACTCTGGAACGCATGGCAGAACATCTCTTCCACCCTTATCTTCCAAAAATGGTCTAGGAAAAGGGCCCCACACTGAATTGCAGATGCTAGAAAATTGTGAGGAGCTGTTGACTCCCTCGAAGGCAGGGAGGCTCCACAGAGAGACCTCAGCAAATTAGAGGACTGGGCAATCACCAGCCATAGGAAGTTCAACAAGGGAAAGTGCTGGATTCTGCACCTGGGATGGGGCAACACTGGGTGTATGGACAAACTGGGGAATCTGATATTGGAAAGCAGTGCTGCAGCAACGGACCTGGGCGTCCTGGTCAACAAAAAGCTGAATGTAAGTCAGCAGTGCCCTGACAACCATGTCCTGGGGGGCATCAGGCTCAGCCAGGCAAGGGAGGGGATTGTACAGCTCTGCTCTACAGTGGGGCGGCCTCAGCTTGAATATTGTGTGCAGTTTTGGTCACAACAATATAAGAAATATATTAAACTATTAGAGAGCATCCAAAGGAGGGCAGCAAATATAGTGAAGGGCCTTGAGGGGAAACCTTATGAGGACTGGCTGAGGACACTTCGTCTGTTCATCCTGGAAGGATCTGAGGGGGACCTCATTGCAGTCTACAGCTTCCTCATGGGGGGAAGAGAAGGGGCAGGCACTGATCTCTCCTCTGTGGTGACCAGTGACAGGACCCGAGGGAATGGGCTGAAGTTGTGTCAGGGCAGGTTTAGGCTGGATATTAGAAAAAGGTTCTCTCACAGAGGGTGGTTGGGAACAGGCTCTCCAGAGAAGTGGTCTCAGCACCAAGCCTAACAGAGTTCAAGAAGCGTTTGTGAGTCTTTGATTCTATGATTCTGTAATCCTTATGCTGAGGAAAACCTCCTTGGGGCATGGGGAGGCTGCATTGCCTGCAGCCCCCCAGCCCAAGCAGGCAGCTCAGTGATGCAGAGACAGAGGGGTGTGCAGCCCAGCCCCTGGGATCCCTCTCTTACCAGGTGGGCAGTGGCAGACGTGCATTCGGTGCTCTCATGGGAGGCATTGTTGGGGCTGGGGCAGAGGTTGGTGCTGGGCACACGACGCCCATAGAAGGCACCGAGGATGCTGATGGTGGTTTTGTGAGGGCAGACGATGAGGAGCTGCTCTCCGTCGCAGGTGTGGGCAGTGTGGTTCCTCAGCACCTTGCGCAGGTACCCTGGAAGAGGAAAGCAGGGGAGGCATTGTCCAGAGGAGACACCAGGGCCAGGGCAGTGGTGGCACTTGGACACCCAAGTCCTGGTGGCAATGAGGATGTCTTGAGATGAAGCGCTTATGGGGTGAACAGGATCAGAGCGGGACAGCAGCAGAGAATATGGGCTTGTAGCAAACCTTGCATACAGCATTGCTGCCAAGAGCCTGGAAAGCAGCATGGAATAGCTGAGGTGGTTAGCGACAGGAAGGGAGAGCTGGAGGCAGTACAGCAGGTCAGAGAAGATGGGGAATCACATAAGGAATTGTCAAGTGTTTAGAGAAAATCATGCTTGTTATGGAGCCATGGTGGGGAGAGAATAAGGGTGAGCCAGAGATGGTCCCCCAGTGATGATCCCTGGAGCCAGGGTGAGGAGGATGTGCTCTGTCACAAGTCTGTCACAAGTTGAGCCATGAGCCAGATGAGAGAAGGGTCCAGGGGCTGCTGCAGGCTCCCACAGCTGGCTGGGTCAATATGGATGAGTGTGAGCCACAAAGTCATCACCTGAGCCCAGCTGGCCTCAGGTCTCTGCTGAAGAAGCCCAGTGTATTACTGCAAACCATTCCAGGCCCACAACCCTTTCAATGGGCACTGGCCCTTCCCTCCTTGAGGTCCCATCACAGAAGGCTTCTCTCTTTCAATCCTGCCTACTTTGTGTCCCAAACTACTGCCCCTGTTGTTTTCCCTGCAGGGGACAGCAACGTGGGACTGTCCTGCCTGACCTCTCCAAGGGCTTAACATGCAGCGTTGCCTCCAGTTGGCATTGGCTGTACTGGAAGGAAGCTGTTTTAGTAACAGCTCTTCAAGCTGCCAGGTGCTCTGAGCAGGCACCAGTTGCTGGAGAAGGCTGAGGAAGCTGACAAAAGCTGACAAAATGTGATGTGTAGGCCCTGAATGAAGCAGTTTGTGTCTTTGAATAAAACAAAAGCAAAGGGAAAGCATAGTTTTGAGGCTTGGGAGATGGGGACAGGGCAATGTAGGGCTTCTGAGCGTATCACAGACCCCAGTCCCCAGCTGTGGGGGTCTTTGGAGGAGCCTGCATCTCAGCCCCAGGCCAATGCTGGGGCCCAGGGCAGGACATGTACCCTGTCCCCCAACCCCTAGTGTGTCAAACTCCCCCAAACCAAGAAAAGAATGTGGGAGCACCAGCTCCCCCCCCATTTCTGCAAACTGGTGCCAGGCTCAGCAGCACAAAGGGCCTCTTTCACCTTCAGTGCTGCCACTAACCCTTTGGCATCTGCAGTCAGCATCCATCCCTGGGATGTCAGCGGGTGCAGCTGGGAGCTGCCTCCAGCCCAGAGTTAATCTCTCCCTTGGCATTATCCCTCGCAAGCTGGGATGAGCAAGTGGGTGACCACAGCATCCCAGAAGCAAGCCCTCGATTGCTTCTCTGCTTGCTGGAGGAGAGAGGGAAGGAGAGGTAGAGGAGGGTAGATAGCAGTAGACAAGGTGTTCTTGCCAGGTCAAAGCTCCATGCAATGCAAAGACGCTCTTTGAATGGCACAGAGCTGGATCAGCCCCTTGGGGTGCAGTGCCCACCAAGAGGGGGCAGGACAAACCCTGTTTAGTTTGCACCATATCACTGGATGCTGAGGGCTGTGAGGGGCACAGGACCCTGCCCAGGCTGCCAGCCCCCATCCCCTTCCTCTGCATCCCCTGCAGCAGCCCCACATCTGCAGCACCAGCCCCACCCCTGGCAGCAGTCAGGCCCTCCTGAATGTTTCAGAGGCACCCCGGCCTTGACTTCTGCCTGGCACTGACTCCAAACCCACCTGCCCATACCTGACACTGCTGGATGTAGGGCTGGCTAAACCCCCCACTGCTGGGCAGCCCTGGATGCAGAGGGCTCAGCCAAATCCTGGGTATGGCAGAGAACTCAGGGGAGAAATATGAGAAGAAATGGGTTTCCCCAAATCCAGCCGTGAGGCAGGCACCCTGTTCTGCCGTCATGCTGGCTGGCAGCACCAGTGGTTTGTGTTTTAAAACTGAGGCTTGAACACTGCCATGTGGCCAGAGGTTTCTCCATCACACTATTTTGGGGCAATGAGCAGTTGTGAAGATGTTTTTTTGGGTGGAGCCATGTCAAGGAGGCAGACTTTGCGAGTGATTCGTGCAAGTACAGCTGACTCAGTCTCCAGTGCTGTGGTTGTGCTGTTAGCTCTGCCCAGATGGAATCACATCCTCCTCACCGTAGCCTGCCCTGGCAGCATCAGGTTTTTGCCCACCTGGGCCCTGCTGAGCAGAGGGAAGGTGTGCATGGCTGTTCCCAGATGATCCCTGGGGAATGTCTGGTGCCCAGCCTGCCTGCACCTGTCCTGACTATTCAAAGAGCTGGGCCACAAGGGATCCAAAATTTCTGCCTTGTCTACATCTATAAGACTCACCAGCATGGCCCTGGAGAGAGCCTCTGGCCCTTGCTGTGTCTCATGGCAGGGCATCTTGCAGCACCCCTACTCACGAGTGGCTCCAGCTGGGGCACAGCCACCAGCTCCATCCAGGGACCAGGTACAGCTTCAGCCCAACACTTCCCTCCCCTTCTCAGAACAGGGAAGGCTGGCAGGGCAGCCCTCAGTATTCCTTCAGTTCTACACACTGCCCAGCACCGAGGACATGAGCATCATGGCTGGGGGGGATGCTCAGCAAAGCCCAGGGACTGGCTTGATATTTGTTTCTTTGCATTTCTGCCTCCAAACTGTCCATGGGAGCACAGCAGAGCTGGGGAGCCACTCTCATGCACACCAGGGCTGTGGGATGTGTGCAGCATGTTTTCAGAGAACAGCCCTGTGGGGGGATAAAGAAATCCCAGTGTTTTGGGGAAACTCATTCTGCCCTGCCATGGTTTATACCTCACTTGTCCCTACCCCACCAACCTGCCGTCACTTTGCCCTCCCATCATACCAGCGCAGTTCTCAGCGTCCCCCTCCTCCCCGCCTTCACCCTGACTCACCGGACAGCTCCGGGCTGGCCTCCAGACGCACAGCAAGGCAGAGGAGGACCATGGTTACTGCTGGCCGGACCAGTCTAGCCATGGCACAATCGCTGTGTCCCACCCGGCAGCCTGTACCAGCCGGGGCCTCGGCGGTGGGTGGTGCCCGTGGGGCTGGCACTGTGCGGGGACAATGGCTCGCTTCTCTGCCCTGCCGAAGTCCCGAGGCTGAGCGGGCACATGTGCACTCACTCTTAGCCTGCTGCTCAGGGCCAGAGGCCGCTTGGGACAGCTGGGTCACTCTCAGCACAGGAACACTTCTCCAAGGGCACCCTGTTATGGGTGAGCCGTGCCTTGGCATCCCATTGCTGGCAGAGAAACTGTCAGCCCCTTTCCACCCACCTCTGTTCCCCCTGAGCAGAGGAACAAGTCTTGGCAAGGTTTCCAAAGTGCTCCCAGCTTTCTCCCAGCCATGGTGAGGCAGAAATCCAGATACATATGTGCTATAATCTCAATCTCAGCAAATGTCCGGCCATTCACTCTGTGAGGAGGAAGGGAAAGGCTCCCTGAACTGCCTCCCAGGCGGCTGTTCCTGCAGAAGAGGCAAACACCCTTCCTGCACCCAACACTGTGGGAAGGGACCTCTTTGCTGCCACGCTTCTGCCCCACACCCTCTGTGGGGCAAGGTGTTGGGCACTCTGGCACCTTGTGAGGGGAGCATCGTGTCATACCGTGCCTCCCACCTGCAGGACTTAAATCCCTGACTGATGCTTCAGCTGGAGGAAAATGCCATGGACTGGAGCAGCTGGCTCTGCACCTGGCTGAGATCCTCAGAGACAGCAGCAGTTGGCAGTGCCAGGAGCCATCACAGCTCCCAGAGGCTCAGCATTGCCCAGGCAGGGGCAGCTCGGGAGGCTGTGGCAGCAGCAGGGACTGACACACATCACCTGGGGGTCCACAGCGGGAGCTGTGTGTTAGTTATCGAGCTCGTGATGAGGGTGCTGCCATGGCCCTGTGGGACACTCACAGCGCCATCAATACATACCTCTTGATCATGAAGAGTGTGAGTCAGTGTCCTGTCCCATTGAGTAGCGTTCCAAGTTCTCACAAAGTTTTGATGGGGCAGAAAAAAATCGCCCCCCATCTCTGCACCCTGGCAGCTCCCAGTGTTAGCACCACTCTGGGCTGTGTAGCAGGACCAGGAGAAATGTCTCTGTAGAGGTGCCTCCTACAGGGTTCTGCATAATCATTTCCCATCCTAATTGCCTTGCGGGGGGATTGCTGTCTGATCAGGGTTAGATTATTTTGGGGAAAGTTGGAGCTTCTCAGAGCTGGGGTGGGGGTTGGGGTGGCCTGAATCAAGCATTGGGGATCCCCATTTTGTGCAATGGTACCAGCTATGTGGTCTGGGGGTGCGAGACAGGTCTTGCCTAAGAGTTAGGCCCATGTGTGCTGAGAAGCTGTCTCTGCTGTCTCTGCAGCCAGGGTGATCTGGCAGCAAACATTTCCCTCCCATCCTGGGGAGGAAAGCAAGCTGTTCATCCTTCCTGCAAAACAGCCCAGTTCCAGGAATGGGGCCCTGCTGAAGGTCAGTCCTGAAGACATCCCATCCCACCATCCTGCCAAGCACCATGCAGTTGGGCAGCTGCCAGGGGCACTCTGGGGTTCCCCACTGCTCCCTGGCATGCTTCAGCATCTTTTATCTCCTGCCTTAGCTGTTTTGCAATCCTTCCCACCCAAGGGCCATGCCCCAGCTTCAAAAAGTCAGTGACAGGTGCCCAGGCTGCTCCACTCAGCTTCCCTGAGCACTTGCCCTGCCCAGCTCAGCTCCTTGCAGCGAGGGGTGCTCAGAGGAGCCCACGCAGGGATCCCCCGAGGGTGGTGGGCAGGGAGAGGAGCTGTACCCTCCAGGCAGCTGCCTGTCATAATGCAGCCACAGGAGGCAGCGGGAAAGTCAGCCAGGTTCACCCCAAATTGATAAAGAAGCCCTCGGGCACTGGACATTGGCATGAGGGTGGGAGAGCGGCAAAGGGCCAAGACTGAAGCAGCAGGAGGAGCAACAGAAGACACTTCCGCTATAAACCCTTGTTCCCAGCTGGGAAGAGATAGCAGCAGTGCTGTGGACACCAGAGGTGCTGGGGATGCCAGCCCACTGCTCAGAGGCACTGGAGGGGCACCTGGGTGGGTGCGATAGACTGGAAGGGGACTCTGAATGTGACCAGATAGACCCATGCTGAGTCACATCTGAGAGGCCCTGCAGCTTCCTCCCCTTGCTGGCGGGTCCTGGCACACACCCCATTGCTCCTCCCTTCCTCAAAAGGAAGGAAAGTGTGAGCTCCAGCCCTCTGCGGAGTAAGAGCAGCCAAGAGGCCCAAGCCACCAGCCCTCTGAAAGCCTTCCCCCAATCAGAGCTCTGCAGGGGACAGATCAACTCACCACAACAGTGTGCAGCCAGGGGACCCTCCCCACACTGCTGGGATGGACGGTCGGCAGCACAACACCACCAAGGAGCCTGAGATCGAGCTGTTTGTGAAGGTGGGTCTCGGGGTGGGGGCAGTGACTCTTTGGCTCATCCTCACCAAGATCCAGCTGGGTGCACGTGGTGGAAATTCATGGGTATCTTCATGTTCTGTGAGGCTGGAGATGGGTACCAAATTCAGTGTCACTCACCACAAAGGCTGGCTAAGCGGTTGCCCAAATTGGGGGACCCCGCGGTGGTGTGGGGACTGTGGGGTGTCATGGCCAGCAGTCTGAAAGATGCCCTGGTCTTGTGATGGTTGTGCTCCCCGGAGAAGTAGCACTGCTGGCAGCAGCATGATGAAGGAGTGGGAATACACATGCCTCTCAAAACCCAGATAATACAAGCCCCAGCCTGGGAACAGCAAGCAGGAGGGCTGGGAGCAGCCACAGGTTCTGCTGAGAACAGGGTTATGAAATGAGCATGGACGGCTTGGGGAACTGGTGCGGGAGTCCACGTGTGGGCGAGATGGGGTGGCATCACAGAGCGGTATTTGCTGGAAATGGTTTCTGGTTTTTTCTCTGTTAAGCAATTTTCTGAACACTTTCCTTGGAATATTTTTAACACTCAAGTTCAAAATATCTGCAGCAGTCATGGGCAGTGCAAAAAGAGAGGAGACAAAGCTGGTGGCTGGTAACTGTGTCTGCCCACAGCAATGGGGGCAGGCGGGCCCCGGGATGTGCTGTCAAGTGACAATGACTAGGGGGGCGATGCCTCTCTGTGCCACCTCATCGAGGTTTTAAGGACGGTTTCTCTGTAGCCACTCAGGTCCATGGGCTTCATTCCTCTCCTCCTGTGGCAGTTCAGTGCCCAAAAGGATTGGGTCAGAGGCACTGGCTTCCCTGGCACAGGCACCCAGCAGTTCTAGGCACTGAATGGTGCCTTCCTTGCATAGTAGTTGGACATACATGCTAGAACAGATTTTCTGAGCCTTCCCAGGAGAGATCTCCCTCATCTCCTTGCCAAAATTGTAGCCACAGCACTTCTTGCTGGACACTGAGCTTGGCTGAGCTGAATCTGGACAAGCGTATTCTTGGTAAAAGTAATCTGAGTCTTAAATTCTCTGCTTAACACTTCTTTCTGGGATGGCTGGAAAAGAAAACTATACATGAGGTGACTGCAACGGCAGCAGCACATTCTAGGGGGTTTTCAGAGGGAAGTGAAACAGAAAACCAGCAGCATCTTCAGGACTTCCCCTGTGCCGTAATTTAGTGTGAAAAAACCTTCCTGGCTTCTCTCTTCATAGAACAGTTGATGCTCTGCCTCCTCTTCCCAGCACTCAGGACCCAGCTTTACCAAAGACACAGTGGCTCTAGCTGCTGACAGGCACCTTCCTGTGCCATCAGCAGCTCCCTGGGCTGGGAACGCCCCAGACATGGCTGTTGCTGTGACCAGTGACAGCTGTAAATCATGGGGGAAGCTGGAGCTCCCACAAGCGCCTACTGGCACAGCATGGCATGGCATAGCACCCTGCCTGACTTTCACTCTGGCAAATGCTGGATTTATCATGGTGAGGATGGACAGGGTGCAGAGCAACTCCCGCTTTACCCTGAGGTAGGGGTGGGTGGCTCCCAAGAGGTTGGCAATTTCTCACCCTGCCATGTCCCTGGCAAGAGCATCATCTTTCTGGCTGGGAGGAGGCTCTGCTCTGCAGCTCCACCAGGCATATAGCTGCTTTCCAGCTCTCAGGGTGGCTGTAAGAGCTGTCCCACGGGGGCTGAGTATTTAGCAGTGCCCCAAGCAGGCAAAGCTGTTTTCCTCCTCCCACTGCATTTAAGGCTGTTTCACCACGGGGAAACCACAGGAGCTGCCAAGTAGCTTTGGGGTTTCAACGCTCTGTGCAGCCTAGTGACGCGTCAGAAAGCTGGGGCTAAAAGCCTGCAACCCTCCTAGAGATTCTGTGCTAGTCCACGCTGGGGTTATCCATCATCTGAGGGCAAAAGATTGAGGAATGTCGGTCTGTGCCCCCACCCCACTTCCTGCTGCAGCGGGAGGAGCAGCAGAGGCACTTTGGGGAAGGAAGTGAAGAGCAATGACTCCCCCCCTCTGTGCTGCTCTGCGTTTGCCAGGGAGGGAGGGCACACGGCTGCAAGTCTCCCCTGAGGGCTCCTGGCTCCCTGAGGCTCCCCCCATGGCCAGTGGTTGCCAGCAAGGCCCTTCAGAGCCTGATGCTCCCCCGCAGTGCCTGGGCACTGGTGGAGCTCCCCTCCACTTCCTCCGGATAAAGGTTTTGGCTCTGAGCATCCTGATATGGACCCAATTCTTTCTCCCTGCAGAGACCATACTGATTTTCTTTTCAGTCCAGTCCAAAATTCTCCACCTCTCTATTTTTAAAAGATGAGGGGGAGGACCAGCATGAACAGCTCAGGGACTGGAGCTACCAGACAAGCATGGAAAAACCTGAAGCAGGTGATCAGAGTCTATGCCTAGAGCAGCTCGAGCGAGGGGCACCCCTCCCCTCACCGACCTCTCACCCCACCACTGTCCCGATGCATCTTTACCAGAGCTATGAGCTGCCATGGCTCAGCACAACAGCTCCTGGGGGGGACAAATCAAGCCCTCTCATTCCCAGCCTTGTGCCAGGCCAGGGAAGTCAAAGAGAGTGCAGTTGGGAGGGAGAGCAGGGAGGAAAGCATTGGTCCTTATGCTAGGCAGCCACAAAAGTACCTGCTGAGCTGTTGATTCTGGAGATGCTCCAAAGAATGGCCATAGTTTGGGGTCATAGGTGGCAGGGGTGCTGGGGAGGGGGAACAGAGATGCCCTGTGCTCTTGCCCATGGGCAGCTCTTGAGGCTGTTCTCTAACTGTCCCCTTCAGCTCCTTCAAATGAAGTCTGAGAACCAGTCTCAGCCCTTTCCAAAGAAGCCCTTATTGCTATTAATGACACAGGATGCTCCTGAGCTGTAGCCCCTCTGGGAGTATTTGCTATTAATAGACACTGACCAGCCTCATGTGTAGATTCAGCTTCCCTGTTGGGTACATCCCAGGGAATCAACATGTTTCTTGGTTCCCATTTCCTTCCTCAGATTTCATGACATAATTTCATGACAGCTGAGCAGAGAAAATACTTGTTAAAAGTAATTTGCTTTCCTCTGTAAGGACTAAAAGGTCTTGGCATGACAGAAAAGCAGATCCCTTGCTCCAGTTCACTACCTGGAGTGTTGGAGGGTTGTTTTGATCCTTTTACTGTCCCCCTTAAGGTGAGTTTGACTTCAGTGTTTTCTTTCTGGAGAAACCGAGCACTCCAGATTCCACAGGTTTTTGGGCATCTGTGGTGACTCGTAGCACCTACCTCCAGCCCAAGAGAAACAGGCACAGGTCTCTGCCTCCTCAGCCACCCTGTCTTTGGGTCCCCAAAGAGGTGTGAGCTCTGGAGCCATGTCCAGCTGCCTCGGAGGTTTTTGCTGCTTGACTCTGCCAGATCCTCTTAAATCTCATCACCCCCGTGCTTAGCCTCTGGACTTCAGCTCACTATCAGATATCAAGGCTTAGCACAGAGTTGTCCCACCGAGGCTCATGTCCTGCTCCATGAGAGCAGCATCGCTCTGTGACAGGGCTGGTGTGAGCTGTGCTGCTCCTCCCTGCCAGGGCAGGGTAGCCACATGAGCCGGAACACCATGGTTCACGTGCAGCTCAGGAACCCGTTAATTCTCTTACAGAAGTTGAGTTTCCTGTAAGCCATTTTACCTCTTACCACAGCACAACTTCCCTCTCACAGCAGCATCTTGGAGAGTTTTTGTGAACGGGGGACCTGCCACATTCCTCTTGCCAAACTCCTCATAACATGTTTCAGTCGTTTTTGCAAAGGATATTTCCAGCTGCTACACAGCAAGGAAATGTGCTTCACTCTGCCTCTGGCTGTGCTCATGAAGAGGGGCTGAAAGGGGCTTCTTTAGCAGCTGACAGTCATCTCTGTTTCCTCCCAATGCTGTGTGGGATGCCAGCACAGATTCTCTTCGACACAACCCTCCTGCGCCCAGCCTGGGGCAGGCTGGTGGGTAGTTCTTCGCCTGGGGACATCGTGCCTGGGTTCCTTAAACACACATGAGACCGGAGGCAGACATGAACACCACATGAAAACAAACTGCTCTTTTCCTGGCAAACATGATCTCATTTCCCTTCTCCCACCCTCTCCAGCCTGGCCTCCTGGCCAAGTGGACCCTCCCTTCCTCTCACCCTCCACCTTCTCCCCCTGCCTCCTTCTCCACTTCCTCCTGGCTTTATCTCACATTTCTGGGAAGGATCTGACCCCTGGCATCCTGAGTATGCTCTTATGTTCTTTCCAGTGGCCCTCAGGGCCATGGCTCAGGGCAGGTCCTACAGCTGAGCCCTGCCCAGAGCTGGGAGGGGCTCCCCTGCAGCATGCTGTGCCCAGTGGCTCTCCAGATCTGGGCATCCCATCTGTGGAAGGGTTAAATCCTCATTTTTCTGCTTTCCTGGCAGGCTGGTCTGGATGGAGAAAACATTGGAAACTGCCCCTTCTGCCAGCGCCTCTTCATGGTGCTCTGGCTCAAAGGGGTCAAGTTCAATGTCACCACGGTGGACATGACCAGGTGAGGTGGCACTGAAGACCTGGGCCAGCAATGGGGTGAGACATGCCCTGCTCAGCTCCCCTATCAGGCACTTCTTCCCCCTGCCCGCTCTGTAGCCAGTGCGTCACTGCACAGGGACAGTCGCTGCCCACAAACTGCCCACCTTACATGGGGTGGAGGTGTGGGCCAGCGCAGACTTGGGCCACTTGCCAACGTGCATGGCCCAGGGACTCCCTGTCCTGCTGGATGTGAGGACGACTTGAAGGCACCACAGGGCAGATCCAGAGGCTGGGGAGCACTTCTCAGCTCCCCAAAGCCAGCAGAACTGGGAATGCTCCTGGTCCTGTGCCCCCTCCTACCCCCCACCTCTGCCGTGGCCACTTTCCTCAGGGGCTGGTGGAGGCAGATGTGCTATAGGCTCTGAGCCAGCTTGTTTTCTCTGCTCCAGGAAACCTGAAGAGTTGAAAGATTTAGCACCGGGCACCAACCCACCCTTCTTGCTGTTCAACAAGGAGCTGAAAACAGACTTCATCAAGATTGAGGAGTTCCTGGAGCAGACCCTGTGTCCACCCATGTAATTGCAAACTCACTCCTTCCCCATTTCGGGGCCTTTCACAGTGCTGCCCAGGGCTTGGCAGATTGGGAAACTGGGGCAAGGTGCCAGGAGGTGCCCCAGAGCAGCCCAGGCAGGGGGATGCCCCCCCCCAGCCCCTGAGCCTGCTCTCCAGGGCAGGGCCTTCGGTGCTGAGGGACTGGGTCCACCGGAGAGGGTGTGGGGACGACAGGAATGGAAAACAATGGGAGGAAATGCACCAGCTATTGCACCCCCACTCTGGGGGCAGAGGGGGAAGGTGGGGAGGTCCCTGCAGGGCCCCCAGCACTGGTGGGTTTGCCTCTGGCTGTGGCAGTGGGTGTTGAGGTAGAGGGGGAATGCAAGACCTCTTTGCTAGTTTATATTTAGTGCACTCAGCTGAGTGAAAGCAAATGCCCTTGCTTGACTGCAGCAATGCAGGAGGCCCATAGAGCTGCTGGCAGGTGGTCTTCCCTGAGCTCACTGGGGAGCCCCCCAAGCCAGCCTCCCCAGTGCCCTGTGTGGCTGCAGCCCCTCCCACTGCTGCAGAAGAGGAAGCTCAAATGTATTTGTCACCTGCCTCAGTGAATGTGTCTGCACTTGCAGCACACCCTGGGACATGTCAGCAAACAGAAGACAGTTCCTGAGGAAGTCATGGGAGCTTCTGGCTTCCTGAGACCCCTCTGTGCCAATGCGCATCCTCTGGGCTGGGCAGAACTGCCTGCAGGCAGAGCTCTGCTCTGGGGCTCCACTGCCACCAGTGTCCCCAAACTGTGGAGTTTCTGCCCTGAGATTGTCTCCTGGCAAACACCCAGGATAGAAGACACAGCTCACAGGGTGGCAGCTGCAGTAATTCACATAATCATGGTTCTCCCACAACCAGCTGAACATTCCCTGCATCTTCCAGTACCAGCCCTGGGCTCTACGGCCCAGGAACTGATGCTGCTGCATTCCTGCTCCATGCCTGCCTGCACTGACATAAGTATCTTTTTCAAGGTATCCACACCTGAGCCCCAAGTACAAGGAGTCCTTCGATGTGGGCAGTGACATCTTTGCCAAGTTCTCGGCATACATCAAGAACCCACGCAAAGAAGCAAATATCAGTAAGGATTGTGGGTTGCTGGACTCTGGTCAACCATGCTGCCGCAGGAGAAATGCTTTTGTCTTCAGGCAAACCCTGCTGTCAGGTTAAGGTTCCTGCTGCCTGCTTCACTAAAGCCTCCTTGGGAAGTGGAGGGGCAGGGGGGAAGGATAAGGGCAGTTCTCTGCTCCCTCCATAGGGATAACTACAGAGCATGGGGTGATACTGCTGTAGTACCCTGGGAACAGAGACTGGCCAGGGTTAATGTAGTGTCTCGATGGTGTGGCCCTTAGCGTTTTTCTGTCTCTGCAAAGCCTCTGGGAGGCTCAGCCAGCCCAGCACAATGTAAAGCTTGCCTGGGAGCCCAGGGCACCCAGTCACTACACTCGGTTTTCCTGCCCTCCCAGATTTTGAGAAGGCCCTGCTGCGGGAGTTTCAGCGCCTGGATGTCTACCTGAACACTCCTCTCCCAGAGGAGATTGACCAGGACAGTGTGGAGGACATCACCATCTCCAAGAGGAAATTCCTGGATGGAGACCATCTGACTCTGGCTGATTGCAACCTCCTGCCCAAACTGCATATCATCAAGGTAATGGCAACAGCCCCCAGGGCCAAGGTAGGGGGGAACCTGCTCCAAGAGGAGTGGACAAGGAGTCCCCCTGCCAAAGCCCGTGAGTCTCCCCCAGGTCTTGGAAGTTTCAGCCTCCTCCTCCTCCTTCACTCTCCTCTAGATTGCAGCCAAAAAGTACCGTGACTTCGAGATCCCAGAGGACATGACGGGTGTCTGGCGCTACCTCAACAACGCCTATGCCTGTGATGAGTTCAATCACACCTGTCCTGCAGATGAGGAGATCGAGCACACGTATGCCAGTGTTGCCAGGAAGATGACCTAACCATAGGGTGGGGTGGGCTGGCAGCATTGCCCTGGCTGAGCCCTCCAACTCTGCAGTCCTGACACAACCAAAACCAGCTGATGGAGAGACTGGAGAGGGTTTACAGCATCTCTAACTCCTGCCTTTCAGAAACAGCACCTTGCTTCATAGCCCCTGCCTCCTCCTTCCATGCCGCTGGTTGCAACCCCTGGGCACCATCAGTGCTGACCACATATATACACTGCTCCCATCCGGATGTAGCTGCATCCCTGCTCCCCGAAAACGTGTCTCACTGCCTGTGACTAAGTGTCATGGGAAAAGCTGAGCACTAGCCTCCTGCAGTGGTGCTTTTGTGGAAGAGATGAGCCAGCCCAGCCTCCCCAGCCCCATCTGTCAGCACTGTGTGGTCCCGGCCATCCTGTGCTTGTCCTGGGATCCCCATGCTTCCCCTGGGCTGGAGCTGTTTACATTGCCTGTTGCAAACCTGCTCAGCACCTGGGGCTGGCATTTGGGCAGCCTTCTCTTCCAAGGCATTCCCTCTGAAGATATGGAAAGGCTCTGCCCTGGTAGCTCATCATAGTGAAAAATTTGTGCTCACTGTCGAGGGCTGTCACATGGGTCTTGACTCCCCATTGGACATGGGGGGAGGTGGGTGCTGGGGGCAATGCCTGATGCAACAGTGCCAGCACCAGCAGTGGGAGGAATCAAAGGGTCAGGGGACCTGCAAAGGGCCTGAGGATGAAGGGCTGAGGATCAGGGCATCCCTGCCACGACCACCAGTGCCCAGGGCCATGTGCTGCTGGCTGCAAGGTCCCGCATGGCTCCTCCCAGCTCAGAAGCCTCCATTCCTTGCAGGACCGTGCAGAGGGTGCAGCCATGCTCTAGCTCTATACCCCCTTAGGCCCCACCAACACTTCTGGCACCTGAGGCTGGGACCAGCCACAGGATAGGGCACACGTTTAGTTTTTAGACTGGAAAGCTCAGGAAAATAGACAGCAGCTGTTTGGTAAAGCGCTGTGTCTATGGAAAGGTGTGGGCAGGTCTGGTGCCTCTTGGCTCAGCATGCCTTCACATCCTGTGTCGCTGACACAAGGCGTCAAAGCTGCTCTGCACAGCCATGACATCCCATGTTCCCCCTCTGACACCTCCAGCTCCCCCAGGACTCCCACCAGAGCTTGAGAATTCAGCCAGCCCTCCCTAACCAGCCCCAGGGCAATTCGATACTGTACAGTGGGCGCGGTGGGTTCTGTGCGAACTGAAGCGAGCAGAGCCCCCTCGGCCCTCACTGCCACTTTCCTCTTTGCACTAAAGGTGTGTCCTCGCAAGCCTGCCTCAGATAGTGCTGGGTTTGGGGACTGGGATTGTTATTAATGGGTTTTGGTTTGTTGGATTTTTTAAACTAAGAACAGCAATAAACTGTATTTTAATATGCCTTTCTGGTGTGCTGTGGGCCAGGCACCAAGGCTGCTGGCTTAGAGGATGCTGTGGAGTAGGGGGGCTTTCCTGCAGTGGAGACTCCTCTGAGATTTAGCAGAAGTGAAGCTGTAGCCCCAGTGTCTGCTGGCCTGGATCACTGGCTCATAGTCAGCCCAGCGTGCCCTGGGGCCTGGGGCTGTTCCTCCCTGGAGGCAGGACTTGGCACTTCTCCTTGCTGACCAGCACAAGGTCTGGCTTTTCAGAAGCTCTGCTGTTGACTGTGGCTGGGTTGTGTCAGGGGAAGTGCTGTTGAAGGCTGGGCAGGTTAACCCTGGCTCCAGTGGGGTTTGGAGGTTGATCAGAAAAGAACATGAGGCCAAGGTTTGGACAAAACATGTGGATCCACACTTCATTTTGCATGATCTTCCTCCCTGAGGGCTACCACGTGTCTTCTGCTCCTTTCACATCTCATGGCAGCATGAGGGCAGTGGCAAAGCTTTTGGGCATCTGGGCATCCCGAGCTGATTCTCAGTGCTGATTCTCCAGCCCCTGGAGACAGGACTCAGCCAGTGACAAGGTTTATACTCTGCTGCTGAGACCTTCCCTGCTGGAGCAGTATTTGACCTTGCTGGCATTCGGAGGAGCCTCTCGCCTTCACCCCAGAAGCTGGCTGTGCAATTCC
Source organism: Daphoenositta chrysoptera (assembly GCA_013397915.1). Taxonomy (NCBI): domain Eukaryota; kingdom Metazoa; phylum Chordata; class Aves; order Passeriformes; genus Daphoenositta; species Daphoenositta chrysoptera. The sequence goes on along the minus strand of VZRO01003982.1, from coordinate 31,380 downwards.
CCCTTCTGGAGGATGTGTCTGTGAGCTCCAGGTGGCTGATGTAATCCCAGACTCCTTGGCTGGGGTCATCCAGGGGACACTCCTGGGGGCATCCAGGCCAGCAAGTCCCTGCAGACTGGAGAGATCAGGCTGGGCTTCACAGAAACAGGAAAGTGGTGCGATTCAGAGCAAGTGCTGGGGTCTGGGGAGTTCTGGCTGAGAGGTAAATACCCACCCTCTCGCTGCAAAAAAGCCAGACAGTGATGGAGGTCTGTCCACCACTGTCCCAAAGCACCATCCATGAGACCAGGGCAGCTTGCTGGCCTGTGTGTCACCAGAAGCCAGGAACTGGGACAGTGTTGAGCTGAGCTGCCATTCCTCTAGGCTACAGGACCAGAAATCCCCTGATGTGCACCTGAAGGATGGGAAGCACAAGAACTGGCCGTATGCCACAGACCCTGGGAAGAGCAGTGGTGAGTGGCAAGGCAGCTCCATCCAACACAGGAGAGGTTGTCCTGTGGAGTAAGGGGACCTAGTGACCCAGCTAGGTGGTGTATGACTTCGTCAGGCTGCCCATGGCAGTGGGTGCAGACACTTGCCATGCATCCCCAGGTGAGGGCACTGCCAGACCAGCACATGAAGTAGGCCCAGTTTTGCTCTACAGTCCCCTGGGGTGACCTGGGCATCCAAATCACCTGATTCACTGAATTGTAGGAAAGCTCCTGCTTGAAGAGAAAACACACAGGTCTGAGCCAGCAAGGTCACCTCTCTGCAGCTGTCAGCCCTGCAGCCCTCTTCATGCACATCCTCCAAATATACCACAGTCAGGCTCTGGCTTTTGGGGCTCTCACGGTCCCCACCCACATCCTGGTGGGCTTCCCAACCAAGCCAAGCAGCTAAGACTACTGAGAGGGAGGTGCAGCAGGAGTGAGTGGCCTGGACCTTGCAGCAAACCACGAAGCCTTTTTAGGCTGAAGGATGGAGTCCAGCAGGACAGCTCCAATGCTGCTCTTCTGTGCTGCAGAGCTGGAGCTCTGCACCTGGAGCTCCACCTGGAGCTCCAGAGCCATCACAAAGGCAACTTGCACAGGGAGGCTGAGTGACAGGGCCTCAGTTAGGTCCCAGGTCTTTGCCCCATACACACAGATGTGCTGGACAGCACTTGAAGTGGCTGTGAGGATTTGGGGTGGCTCTGGGCTGTCCCAGAGAGGTGGCAGGGCAGCTGCAGTGACAGGCAGGAGAGAGAGCGGACAGAGCAGGGTGGGCGCAGGGGCAGAGCAGACCCTGCTCTTCGCAGCTCTCAATCCCATGGCTTTCAAAGGCAAATGGGGATGGTCCTGGATACTGGCAGCCTGCAAAATATTAGAACTTGATTTTCCCCCATCATTTCAGGGACTACCACATCCCTCGTGGTTGTCAGGCACAATGGTTTCCACTCAGTGACTGTGAAAGCCCCATTAGCCCCCAAAGAACAATTTTCGACTTTGCACCACTTTCATCGACTGGCAGCTCCGCTCTCTGAGAATTAGTAATGAGAAATACGGTCTTGCACAGTCCTAAACCTGCTGTTTCTAATAAAGAGCTGTTTGCAGCTGCATCTCTCTTATTGCTTTGATCTGGCACCAGCAGAATCTGAAAACACCACAGAAAGAAGGCAGGAACAGCTGACTGATCGTGGTGAGTCAGAGCTTTCACCAGCCCCTGCACCAGTACCTGCACCACAGCGCTGTGCCATGGGCCTGAGGCCAGCACCAGAGATGGCATCTGACCTTCGAGATGATGGTGCTGGAGAGTGGGCTGGGTGCCTAAGGCCCAGTCACTGGCTCAGCCCTTTCCAGGCTGTGGAGGGAGCACGGAATGCTGAGGGAGGACCCAGCTGTACACATGTGACTGAGGCTGCAGTGGTATGGAGGGACTGGTCTGGTGTCCTGCGCAGGTCCATCCTCCAGCACAGTACAGTCCTGTTCAGCATGTAACACCTGGCCAGGTAGACCGATGTGGGATCTAATTCAAACACTCCATCCAGGCCCTGCGCTGCACATGGTGGTGACAGGTCTCTCTTGGGACATGCTGGGACCTCATCCCGCAGCGAATGTTGCACTTTGTCTCTGTGGCTGTGCAGAAACCTGCATGCTGCTCACACCTCCGAGGCAAAGCAGAAACCCCCTCTTGCATCTGCTTGGAAACTTCAGCTGCTAAATGCCACCTTGAAATGTCGCAAGCTTTCTGTCTTTTTCCACTCCCCATGAACAACTCTTTCATATGAGTGGGAACATTCCAGCTGTTCAACCACCCCTGGGCCAGGGCAAGCCCCTGCTGCCAGTGAGTGACTGCCTGAATCACCCATGGGGACCCCAGCACCCTTGTCCTGCCACAGACTCAGGAAAGAGCTGGTCCTCTTCTGACCTGCAGAGACCTGGCCAGCTGTGATCAGAGCACCAGCTGTGCCCTGGTGCAAGCCCAGCACCCACAACACAGCAGCTGTGGGAGCCAGACCGGGAGCAATTGCACCAGTCCCATGCCCTGGCAAACCACCCAGGACTGGGCTGGAGCTGCATGATGGACACTGCTGGGTCTGGACAAGCTCCTGCCTGGGATGTGGCTCCTGCCCAGAGTCTGTGGCACAAACAGTGGAGCAGCTCTGACTGATGCTTCTGCTGAGAGGTGCCTTGCAGGTGCCTGGGACCACGCAGTGACCTTCCGGAGTGGCCTGGGGTTGGAGGCCCTGTGGGCTATGGGGATGAGGTAATTGATCAATCAGGGCTCCAGACATGTAGGGCTTGACCATGACCTTGAGGCAGATCAGAGACCGTGAAGGACAAAGGAGATGGCAACTGGACACCAACTTCGTAGGCAGCAAAAAGCGTATGGGTAATACATGTGTTCCTCAAGCAGCGCTTGTGACTGTCTCTTTCCTGGGTTTTTTTGTTAATTAAGCTCAATTTCTTCAATACACCACATGTCCTCACATCGTCTGTGTGGGATTGACCTGGGCTGGATGCCAGGCACACCCCCAAGCTGCTCCATCACTCTCCCTACAAGGTCCCAAGTCCTGTTAGCAAACCTGTTTCAGCTTGGGCTCCTCTCTCCATGGGGCCACAGGTCCTGCCTGCCAGCAGCTTGCTCCAGCCATGAGCTTCACATGGAGTCATGGCCTCCTTTGAGCATCTGGTGTGGGGTCCTCCCTGGGCTGCAGGTGGATCTCTGCTCCCTCATGGACCCTTGTGGGCTACAGGGGTCAGCCTGCAGACCGAGGCTGGGATGGAACATGGCTGGGGTGTCAGGGGTGACTCAGGGGGTTGGAACATGGCCCTGCGCAGCCTCAAAGGCTCCCCAAGACTAGCAGCACTGTACCTCCATCCCCTCCACCAGCTGCCTGGACGCTAGACACCAGTTTCTCCCACCTGTTCCCAGATCCAGAGTAATTCTTGTGAGTCCAGAAGCCTGGATTTGTCACCACATTTTGACTCCACTGATCACAGCCTGCAACACAGCACAAGAAGGTTTCCCCTTGCCTCTGTGGCTTCAGGCACAGCCTCAAAACACATCCTGAGGGACAACTGCAGGGCAGGGCTTCTCAGCCGTTCATCACCCCAGTGCTGGCAGCAGGAATAATAAATGTATCCCATGGTGCTGAAAACCAGTCTTTTCCCACAGGATGGCAAAACAGAGATTGTGGGTGCAATTTTCTGCCAGGAAAACCCCAAGTTTAGCCAGTGCCTTTCCTGACTGCTGCACAGGGGAGAGCCATGTTGGGTCTGTAACACAGAAACAATGAATAGAGAAGCCAGTTTTCCATAATAAATTAGTGATACTTAAAAACAGCTCCAGCACACAATCAGCATTTCCACAGAAGTAAAAAACCCCAACATTCTTTCATTAAAGAGCTTTATAAATATATATGTATATATGAGTGTGACATACATTTGCATTAGTATAGGTACTGTACCATACATGCACACATACAGACAGATAAATAGAAAAGAGTTTTGGGGGTTCAGCTTTGGTCCATATGATGCCTTGAGAGGCCACCTAGAGACAGAGGGTAGACAGGAGTAAGGGAATAAAGGTGGGTATTTATTCAAAAGGCCTTCAAAGGTGCACCCTTGGGAGCCAAGGGCTCCAGGCTGGACCCAAAGATGGACCCCAAGATGGACAACGAGTCACGAGTTCCCCACACCTTTATAGGTTTGGTCCATTTGCATATCAGCATAAATTTGCCAATTAAAACTTTGCAATTTCCCCCAGCTTGTCCCCCCCTGTTAGAGGCTTTGGGCCTGTACAGTCTAAGTGCCCTTGAAGAGCAGGCCCAGAGAGGCATTGTTATGTCTATCTTAGCATGAGAGAATAGCAGCTAACAGGCTATAAAGCATCTCAGAGTTACACATTAGGCAATACAGAATTCGAAAAACATACGAGTTAAAAAAACCCTAAGGCATCACATGCTCCTTATGCTTTATCTCAAGAGCACCAAACCCCCAGAGCAAAGCTCTGGATCCCGCCCATCCTTGGCGGTCGTGCCCGGAATGTGCCTCTGCCTGCCCGTGGGAGCCTGCGCCGGTGCCATCCCCAGCCCGGCACCAGCAGGTTGCGACAGGCGGGCGTCATGGCCGGGGAGCTCCGGGAGGCGCCTTGGGCTCTGCTGGGAGCCGGAGGCTGCCGAGGTGCCCCCACTTCTCGCTGCCAGGTGGAGCCCACGGCTCGTAGCCGGAGAAGGCAGCTGCCCGCAGGACGCCGAGGGGCGAGGGGGGCAGCTGGCGGGGGCTGGAGACACCCAGTTCTGCCTGCTCTGAGTAGCCTGATGGCACGGCGCTTTCACCTGACTCTGGCTCAGTCCCGCCGCCAAGCAGGGCTTGGGGAGCACACAGGAGCTGCCCTCCCTCCTCCTCCACACCGGCCGGGAGCTTCACAGAGCTGAGCCGCACCCAGTGCGCAGCCTTGCTGAGACTCTCCTGCAGGTACTCCTGGCTGCAGCTCCTGCTCGGAACAGGCAGAGGAAGGTGGCTGCCTGCTCCCAGGGCTGGGCACTGGCCTTTAGAATAAAGCTGGAGGTGCAGGGGGAGCCATATCTGAGGTGTCTGGCTGTCCCTGTCACCTATGCAGCTGTTTCCAGTCAGTCCCACTGGCACCAGCTGCTCTGGCACATGATCCCTATCACCTGCCCCCGCATCCTTCTCCAGCCATGATGGAACCTGGGAACCCAAGGCATGCCCCAGCTGGCTGTTGGTGCAGGATGGGTCCCTTCCCTCATGGCAGTCTGGGCCAAACCCATTGGCGCAATAGCCACTCACATCCTGGGCAAGGCCTCGGAGGAGCTGTGGGACCGTGGTTGATGCCTGCCCAGCTGTGGATGGCCTGTGGGAGGGGAGCACAGTGTGCAGGAGCAGGGCCAGTGGGTCCTCCTCAAGCTCGAGGGGAGGCACCCATATGGCCACACTCAGCTCGCTGTTCTGGAGAGCCTGTGAGGACACAAGCAAGTGACACGGTCAGCCTCAGCCGGCCAAAGCCCTGCTGGCTTAGGGGTGACAAACTCTGCTGAACACTGAGGGCTGCACTGCCTGAGACCCCATCCTCCACTGTGACCCATGGCTGGCCAATGCTCTCCACAAGTACCTTCTCCTTGGGGAACTGGTTCAGACAGCAGGGGAGGCACCTGGGTACCAAGATGGGCTTGGTGGTGTGAGAGCTGGAGGAAAGGAGGTGCTGAGCCCCTGCAAATGCAGGGAATCCTGGCTCGGCTATGGCTACACACAAGGCGGAGGCTGGAGGAGGATCTTCACTCACCAGTGCTTTTGGGAGGCATATCTCCGAAGGGCTGGGGAAGACATGCAGCTGGATGAAGCAGAGCCCGGCCACACTCAGTAGCAGCAGCAGGAAGAAGGCACTCAGCACGGCAAGGACCCATGGAAAGCCTGCTGGGAGGTCACAGCAGGCTGAGGGGTCACTCAAGTACATCCCTCCCAGCCCACCCTCCATCAGTGTTTCTCATCCATGTCAGGCTGGGATGTTTCAGGAGGGAAGCCCAAGGCAGATGACAAGAAAACATCACCCTGAGAGGTCCCCACTGGGCAGCACTGGGCCACAACTCTGACCACAGTGGCTGGGGGTGAGGGACCCACACCTCCACACAAGTTTGTGCTGTGAGTAGGACCTGAGATGCAACCGTGCCAGCTGAGCTGGTGAGAGTCCTCCCACCTGCAGGGTCTGCTGGAGTCACCAGGCACTGCTCAACCTCCTGGCTGCGCTCCCTGGCCATGTCTGCAGCCACTGTCCGGACACAGTACTGTGTGCTGGGCTTCAGGTACCCAAAGGTACAAGGCACTTCCTCACTGCTCCGTTTGCAGGGCACCTGAAAGCAGATGGGACAGGTGGCCACAGTGGCCAGAGGTGGGGTTTGTGCATGGCTCCACTGCTCCATGCAGCCTCAACATCCCACTTGCCCCATGGTCCATCCTCCTGGGCACCTCCAACACTCGGTTCTTTGCCCCTGGAGGTGTTCTTTGCCCCTGGAGGTGTTCAGGTCCCAGAGCGTCTCCTGAAACACCTGTGGCATCACCTGTCATCTGAACAGAACCAGTCCAGTTCTTCTTACCCAGGGGAGAGAAGGGGTCTCCTGCCTCACTGAGGTGAAAGCCCCGGACTGGGGATGCAGAGCACCTCACACCTGCATGCGCAGCCAGGTGTGGGCAGGGCTCTGGCACAGGCACCCCCACACCACTGCAACCTGAGACGGTGGCTTCGCTGCACCAGGAAAGCTTGTGCAAGCCCTGCACCTCTGGGCCCTGCCCAGCTACCACACACCTGCTGGACAAGCAAGTTCCCCTCGTACAGGTGCAGCCAGTACCACAGCTTCAGCAGCACTCGGTCGACTGGCTTGTAGGAACCAGTTCTCCTCTGGTAGGGAGTGAGCGGTGTGATGATGTTTACGCTGAGGATTTGATCCTGGAGCAGCCAGGACAACTTGGGGGGGCCAACAATTGCTGTAGGGAGGGGGGAAAAAAATAGAAAATTAAGGCCTCCAGAGGAAGGCAGACGTCTTGTTTCTCTAGAAATTATATTTTTCTGTCTGACTTCCCCTCCCAGAGCACAGAAGCTCCTTGAGTCTTGCCTGATGGCACTTTGTGCTCTGAAACCAGCTCTAGGAATGGCAGCCACCACATCTTCATGACAGCCAGCACTGCTTCTGCCTCCTCTTCCCACTGACAGACCAGCAGCACCACCGGCTCCTGCTGCTGAGACCTTCACCCTTGAGCCATCCACCAGGGCCCCGAGACCCACTGCCAAGGCCAGCAATCACTTTCTAGCTGAGTGCACCCATTTCCATGCCAGTTGGATGCAGAGGGAATGAACAGGGGAACACAAACTGCCAATGTAGAATCCATTTAGCTGCTCACACATTCAGTTTATTGCAACAACCCCTGTCATGGGGGCCAGGGGAGGGTCCTGAAAATTTTCTAGCTCTAAGAAACCACCAGGCTTTTTGGACAGAACAGCCAGTCTGTAACTGAGAAGAGGCACATTCCCACATCTGGAAAACACAATAGTCAGGGTGAGTGGATCACCAGAGGCTCTGCCCCTGCCTGCACCAGCTTCATCTTGCTGGGGTAAAAACTCCCAAACTATGATGGGAGGAAGATGAGCCTTTCAAAAGCCAAGCTCGGAGGCATATGCTCTTTCCTGCCCCATCTCACTGCATTCCCCAGAGACCCAAATTCTCACGGTGCCTTGCTGGCCTGGGGCCTCCTATCCATGGTCCTCACCTCACTCTGTCTCTGCTGTCCTTTTGCTCTTCGCCCAGCCCTTCTCCAGCAGCTCTGCCCCATCCCTTTCCTCTGGTTAGGGCTCTTGGCTCTTTTCCCTCCAGTATCTTCATATGGTTTCCCACTGTACCCCATCAGATCTCTCCAAGGACCCCTCTCCCCAGTGGCCCCCCCAGGAAGAGCCCAGCTGGAGGAGCTCCCAGTCCTTACTGTCTCTGTACAGCTGCAGCTCCCTGGAACCGGCCCACTCGGAGTGCTTGCCTCCAGCCACTGCTCTCACCCGTGCCCAGTAGATATCATGAATCTTGTCAAAATACAGCTCACACACGCAGGAGCTTCTGCTGTTCCCCCCACAGGCACCTGCCTTGGTCCAGTTCGAGGTTCTGCCCAGGGAGAAAGCACAGGGATTGCTTCTTTTCAGCACCTTCCCAGCCCAAAGGGAGGACTGCCCAGCCACCACCATCCTGCCCAGGTGGAAAACATAGGAAAGCCCAGGTACCAGCCAACAGCGTTCTGGGATGCGTGAGGAGGGGTGTCACCAACAAGTTGACTCCCTCCTGGGGACAGATGGCACCTGGTACTGTGCCCTGACCTGTGCTCTCCACAATGAGAAGACACACAGCCGTGGCAGGGAGAACCCACCAAGGGGTTGGGGCTGTTGAGGCTCTGTGGTATGAGGGAAACTGAGTGAGTGGTGACAGCTGAGCCTCAGAGAAAGGTGACTTTAGGTGGGAGATCTTACCAACACGGAGAAAAGAGGATAGAGCCTTCCTCTCAGTGGTGCTTGGAGAAAGGACAAGAGGCAGCAGACACAGGTTGAAATACTGGAAATCCCATTTAGCATGATGGAAAAAACCCCAAATCCAAAATCCCAGTCCAAAAGCAACCCCTTACTTTGTTACTGGGAGAGTGACCAGGAAAGGGACCAAGCTGTCCAGGGAGGTTGTCCTGAAGTTGTTCAAAACCCACCAGGACACAGTCCTGAGCTGACCTTGCATGTGCAGGGGTGGGACAAGCCAATCTCTGCCAACTCCACTGGTCTGTTACTCTGTGGCATTTACTGCCACACAGTAAACAGTCCTCTGGCTGCCAGGGGTCCCCAACAGCTTCTGCCAGGTTGTAAGAAGACCTGACCCCCTCACCCCCTCCTCCCCACCTACCTGTTCCTCCACTCCACCTCGTAGGTGGCATAGCTGGGTGAGCTGGGGTCTGGCTCCCAGCGCAGCCAGACATGGAAGTTCTGTGCCTCCAGCCTCACATGCCGTGGCCGCAGTAGCATCCCTGGGGAGGGAGCAGAGGGGCATGAGGCAGCGTCCTGCAGGGTCCCCTTGTGGCCTGCTGCACAGGTTCCCCAGCTTCAGCCCGGCATGTGCAAACACTGACTTCAAAGCAGGTGCTCAGCACCTGCATCCCCCCCAGTGCCTCGCACACTGAGAGCACCCTCTCCACTGAAGCAGAGACATAGCTGACAAAACAGGAGAGACAACACCCTGACACAACTGCTGCTGACCCTGGGGTTTTCTTTCTCATGACACCTTGACGACCACTTGGGCCCCTCCTCTTCCCAGGTACCTTCAGTAGGTCTGAGAGGTGACCCTGTGCCTCCCCGTGCCCTGCAGCCAGGGCCCCCCCAGACTGTGGTGAAATCTTCAGCACTGGCTTACCCTGAAGCAGGGAGCAGCTGGCCAGGGACAGCAGCAGGTGCAGGGCAGGACTCATCCTACCACAGCCCATCCATCTGCCCCCACACTACTCTGCTGCGCCGGGAGCCATGGCAAGGGATGGGTGTGCTGGAGTTGTTCTGCTATCCACACACATGACGGGCTGCTGGGACCTGAGATTAAAAACAGGGTATTATTCCCAGAAGCTTCAGCCAGTGACACTGCCCCATGGAGTCCACATGCCTATCGTGGCACACAGGTGTCCACTGCGGAGGGGCAGGGGACCTTCTACTGCACCCTGTGGGTGCAGCAGGGCAGGTACCCTCAAGGCTGTGGTGGTAAATGGACCTGCAGGGGCAGTGGGCAGCTGCCACACTGCTATGGCACTGTGCATATGCTGCAGCGACCTTCTGTTGCATCCACCCCTGGCACCCCGTGGTGAGAAGCCACGCTGCCTTTATCACCGGGATGTGGGTCTGAGAAAGCTCCTCACCTGATGCTCACACCACTGGGGAGGTGACTCAGCCCAGCTCTGGGCATGACTCACACTGGCACAACCCGTGACACCACTGCCAGGACACCCCCAGCCATCGCACAGCCTCCCTGGCATGAGGAGGGCATCGTGTGTGATGGCACCCACAAGGCAAAATGGGGCACAACGAGGGACCCTCTTGGGCTGTAAGCAGAGACCTCAGGCTGTGAACCACAGCAGAAGCTGATCCTGCTGGGCACCTGCATCTGACACCTGGCCAATCCCTCCTTACCTTGGCCTTTCCCCACCATTCAGCCACCAGGAATCTTTCCCTGCTCTTGCTGGTCATGGAGCTAACCTTCTTCTCCTGGAGCAGACATGCAAGGGCTTTGAGGCCACCCACACCAACCTTCTAGTTGTGGGGACACATTCCCCCGTGAAGGTGGGGAGCCCAAGGTCACCTCCAGAAGCAGAGGGGCGGACGGGACACCCGTGGGGTTGGCTCACCACTGCCACTGCCTCTCGCTCTTCCCATTTCATGCTGACCCTGCACTAACATTACAAGCGCAACCACCTCGGCATGTGGGTACAAAACATTCCTCCCATGTTTTCTCTGTCCCTTGCAGCATTAAGAGCTTGAAACAAGGAGGAACAGTCAACAAGCAGGGACGTGCAGCTGTAAACTGTGGGCGAGGGCTGAGGTGAGACCTCTGAAACAACAGAGCCGAAGCGCAGGCAGTCGGTCTAGGGATTCCCGCCACCCTGAGGCCAGTAAGAGCCCTCCTGGCCTTGCAACAGAACCTTCTGAAGGCGGCAGCATTTCTGCCTGGAGGGAGTAAGAGCCTCCAGGACTGTTCCTGGGGCTTGTGGAGGCACAGAGCTGGGAAACTGATGGAGACCCTAGCACCGGCTGCCTGTGCAGGCAGGGACACGGCTACTCCCACTGCAGAAGGCAGCACAAGGGGGCCAATGCTTCCCTGAAGCAGCGAGGGTGACTACAGGCCGGTCCCTGCCAGCCCCCCTCTGAACCCCAGCACATCCATTCCCCTTCTGCCACGGCCAGAGGGAAAATCCCGGCAATCCTCCCCGTGTTGTGGCAATAACTGAGATTGTGGGGATTTGTCTTCATGCCCATCACACTACCCTGAAGCACGAGCACTCCCCCCTACCTTGGTCCAGCATATTTTCTCTGCCCCTCTGCCATATCAGGAACCCACCTCACCCACCACGCTCTGTTAAACGCAACAGCCTCAGCTCAGCAACCGCACGTTTGGCTCCGAGTGTTCACAGGAAGCGTTACCACGGTCTGCTCAGCTGCCCGGCTTCCTCCAGATGGGGGACAGGTCCGTGTCATCTGTGCCGCCACGCTGGGAGATGTGATTTGACTTGGGTGGTTTCTACCTCCTTTGCTGAGCCAGGGTTTGTTTTTTTCCTTCCTTGCTTCCTCGTTACCAACGTCCCAGCTGGGCGCGGGCGCTCAGCAGTGCCCTCTGCACACCAGAGCTGAGGCACAGCCTGTCCCAGCATGCCATCGCATCATCCTGCACTACCCCTGCAGGGGCCAGCAGTGCCGTGGGGACAGAGAGGAGCATAGGGGTCAGGCCAGGGGTGACACATGGTAGAGCAGACACAGGCCAGGACATCCCGGCAAAACCAATACCAGAAGATTTTCTCCTTGCCAAGACCAGTGCTGCAGGCTGGGGACACAGGGCTTTTTTTTTTGCCCTGGAGACCACAAGGGGCCTGCATGTAGTTCTGCATCACCTCAAGAGCTTCAGGCCTCTGGCAACCCATTAGGACAAAATACAGCTGGACTTGTGCTTTCCAGGAGCTGTGCAACCATTACAAGACTAACAGAGCCACTGACAGCAGCACGTGGAGCTCATAAGCACCCTCCAGCTCTGCCAGGAGCCCAGCAGTCACTATCAGCCTGGGCATTCCAAAACGAGCCCTGGAGTGGCTAAGTGCCACCCCTGGGGCCAATGCCAGCATCTCCACTGTTGTCCCTGCACCACTCCAATGGCCAGCAGCTGGCAATGGCAGCCCTGACACATCCCTGGTAGAGATGGGCTGGGGCCTGGTGGGAGCTGGCAGTGTGACAGCCGTGAGGAAAAGGACACACAGACACAGTAGACTGGACAGGGTCTTTAATACCTCCCTCAGTGAGAACAACTTGTGCTTGCTGCCTGCTCAGACGAGCCACTCACATTGCTGCCCAGGTCTGCTCCTGGGGCAGAGGCCAGGCAGCTCAGCAGGACTGGTGGCAGGGGACGCCAGTCAGGCAGGATGATTCCCCCAGAGAGAAGGGGAAGACACAAGCAGGAGATGCCTTAGCCAGTGCTGCAAATGCTCTCAGCTGTGCCTGACAGCTGCACATGTGGCAGAGCCCAGCACCCACCACCCCACAAAGTGCTGCTGGCGAGGCAGGCCTATAGCTCCTCCAGCCCCCTCAACCCCTCATCCTTTTTGGTCAGGGTAGGGGGAAGCCTGAAGAAGCTTGGGAGGACTGTGGGGGCTGGCAAGCCTGAGTGCAGTAGGCACAGTCCAGCCCTGTGGGTAGGGTCAGGCCAAGGAGGACCCCCATGGGCCCAGGCAGCCCCGAGGGGTGCTGCACAGCTGCCCTCAGCAGTCTGGAAGCACATTCCCTGCCCAGCTCTCACTCAGCGTTTTGAAAGCAGAAGGGTTACAGAGCTGGCCAACTCCACAATCTGGAAAAGGTGGGTGGGTGCCCACTGCAGGCAGGATGCGGGCAGGACACCCTCAGACTGTGGCACTGGGGCTTCTGAGGGATTTGGGAAAGGCAGGTCTCTCCCTGAGAGAGTGTGCCACAGGGATGAGGAGTCCAGTGGCAACAGCCCAGCTGTTCCTGGGCTGGAGGCACCACCAGCCACTCCCAGGAGGGCACAGGGGGATGCAGAGGGAGCAGGCAGTGCCATGATGGGATCAAGCATCAGCACTTGCTATCACCTCTGTTCCTGCCTCCCAAGGCTAAACTTTCCCCGGTAAAACCCATCCTCCAAAGGCCTTCTCCAGGTACTGGGCCACTGCCAGCGTCAAGTGGTCGTTGTAGGCAGCTGCCACCAGCTGGATGCCCAGTGGCAGCCCCTCGCTGCCCAGCCCCAGCGGGCACTGTGTCACCGGCAGGCCCAGGACATTGAAGATGGCTGCAAGAGAGAAGGTTGAATGGATCAGAGCGAGCACAGCGACTGGGAAACCACTGCCTGGCTCTCCCACCCTGGGCAGGCAGCTGCTGCCATACAGCACCAAGATCCTGGGAGCTGGTGCTTCATGCAGCACTGCAGAGACATGGTGACAAGGGACATCACTGGCCAGAGATTCCCAGGGACCACATCACATGTACAAATGGCACCCATGAGGGATGGCACACACTGTGGCATGCCAAATTTGGGACACTGCTACCCCAGGCACCAGCCCTCCATCACTCCAAAGCCCAGCAGCACTGACACTGGCACCGAGGTGTTCAGACCACACAGGAACCCCAGACCACACAGGGAGCCCCAGGCTGCACCCCAAGAGATGGTGGCTCTCAGGTTCCTGCTGAACTGCAGTGGCAGCTATAACACCTCTGGGGCATGGGAGGCCCCCAGCATCACATACAGAAGTCAGACCTGCCCTGCTGTGGACACGCACCTTCGGCAGAAGGTAAAAGATGCCACACAGTACGAAGTACGACAACCCTTGCCCCACTCTCTGGAACAGCAAGACCCCTCTCTTTGCTGCACACCCCACCGTCAGCAATGCCAACACTCTGGGTACAACACCCCAGCTGCCAGCCCACACTGCTGCCACAGGCGAGACCATCCTGGCAGCCCTACCTGCAACCCCACAGGAGCCAGGGCTGCTCACCTGTGTAGGCAAAATTGAAGGGCATACAGATGGGGGAGTGGTGCTTGGGGGCGATGGTGGGGTGCGAGGGGTAGAGGAGCACCCCGTCCGGCCCCAGCAGTGCCTCCATCTCCTCCTGTAGGCTCTTCCCCATGCTCACCAGCTTGGCCTTCCCACTGAGGTTGAGGTTCACCAGCTTCTCTGTCAGTCCCAGGGCTGCAGCGAAAGGTAGAAATGGGGACAAGAGCGAGTGAGAGGACTGTGGGCTGTGTGGGGCAGAAACACATTGCCCAGCTACATGCAGCATCCCCTGCTTCTGGTGGGGTCCCCCAAGTACCCCTCTCTGCCAGTAGCCACAGCAGATTGCCCCTAGCACAGCTTTGTGGGCAGCACTCCCCCAGCTCTGCCAAGGGAAAGGCATTCAGCCTGCCCCTTCCTTCCAGCTCTTCCAGGCAGTGAGGTTGAGCAGAGCTGGCAGAACAACCCCAGCACTCATTAGACAGCGGCACAACTGCGCCAGTTAGGGCTCTCTAGTACCTGCTGCTATGAAACAAGATCAGTGCAGACCCTGACTGTTCCCTCTGAGCCCACAGCAGTTCTGGCAGGGCTCACAGCAGGAGTGAACCCTGCCCTCAGCTCCATCATCCTCACTTCTTCTCCCATGATACCCATTCCCATTTATCAAAGATGCACCCAGCTCTCTTGAGCTTGCATGGGACTCAAAGACATGGAGTGTCACTACAAAACCAGGCTGAAGCTGCTCAGGGCAAACCCTGTGTTCCTTCACTGGGCATTGGAAGGGTAATACCTGCATTTAACAACCTGCCCACCCCACCACTGCTTCTGCACCTCCCAGGGCCCCTCCCAGCATTACCAATAGCTGGGAGAGTGTGAGAGGACATCCCCACGAGCCACTTCATCAGCTCCCACAGTGGCCACACTGGCTTCCCGTGGTCCCCCAGCAGGTCTGTGAATCTTTGTGCCTCCTGTAACACACCCGTTACCCCTGTCAGCACAGCCAACATGCAGCAGGAAGGCACAGGCTGGCAAGGGACAGTGAAATTCCGGCTGTCCCATGATCCCAGCATGAGGCGTTCCCATTTTCACACAGGAGATGCCCATCAGGAGTGCTCCACAGCTCTGACACTGATCCAGGGCAGTAGCAGAAGTATCCTTCCCTGCCAGAAACAATAAGGAGAAGGGAGAGCCCCCCAAAGCAGCACCCAACCAAGATGATGCAAGGGATAATGTCTCAGAGGCATTTCCTCCCGTGATATGACCATGGGACCAGAAAGAAGGAGGCAGAGGACCCAGACAAGCCTTCCTTAGTGTGATGGGGCTGGGCTGTTTCATCACTGCCTCTGTGCCAGGAATGCACAAGTTATGACACTCCCAGAAGTTTATTTTATTACAAAACACTTTCCTGCATGCCCAGAGCATAGCACAGCAGCTGCAATTCCAGCCTGGAAAAATAACACAGGACTCCTGCTGGAAAGCTGCTAGTCCCCTGCCTGTCCTGGCATCCCAAAGGGTGTTAATCCCAGCCTAAAAGTCAGAAGACACAGCATGGGGCAAAGAGCAAGGCAGGATGCCCCCTGCTTGGCTGACTTACCAACCTGCATGCAAAAGGTCCATGTGCCAAAACAACCTCCTCCTCCCTATTACCACACTGCTGCTCTGCTGAGAGCCACCACCTCCTCCCACAGGAAAGCAAGGGAGAAGGGGCTGTGCAGCTTTAGGAAGAGATGAAAGGAGGACTGGGAGGGCAAATGCAGCAGGGAAAGCCCCCAGACAGGTTTGGGAAGCCTACAGCTCTCCACAGCGGGCCCTGAACAGCTGAATTTTCCCTGCTGCCACCTAAGTTGTGCCTTTGCTAGCTCACTCTGACGCACCTGCCCCTCGCTGTCCTTAGATGACATCATGGCTGACCAGATCTGGAAAGAATACTTCATCTTGTGGATTGCCACACGCTGAACTTGGACCCCGAGGTCACTTTCGAGGTGCTCCACCACCTGAAGGGAAGAGCAAGGATGGGTTTGTTTCCACAAGGATGTGATGCATTGCCATCAGCCCATGGAAAATACAGAGAAGAGGGTAAGGGGACCTACTCGCAAGATCTTCCCCTTGTTTCTTCTTTAGCCCTGAAGAAGGAAAAGTTCTTTCCACTTTTTAACCCCTGAAAGCACAGGACTGGGATGCAAGGCTGCCTCCCCAGCCCTTCATCCCACTGGCCCCTGCAGGAGCCATACACAGTGCAGCTCCTTCTCCTCCCCAGGGCTCCTTTGACTGGCCTCCCCAGGTTCTATCTTCAGGCTCACCCCAGTGAGTACCATCCTCCGCTGCTTCCTACCTTCTTTTGGGCCTGCAAGATCTCCTTGTCCACAGGTGACACAAAAATGGACCCGCCGTCATGATCCATGCAGTGGAATTTTATTTTTTCCAGTGACACTTTTTCATTCAGTTTCAGCCTGGGAAAAGAATGGTGCTTTGTCACAAATCCATCCCCAGCTCCTCTGCAGCTGCTAGAGGTTCTCACACGCTTGTTACGTGTCCTCAGGAGACTCTGCTCAGTCCCCCAGGGTGGCAAGGTGAGACCCTCAAGACACACAGACACCTACTGCCCACAATGCATCCAGCTGCTCACCCACCCGCTCAGTCCCAGCAAGTTTCTGTTGGGAAAATTCTCATCTCTCCAGAAGCACCTTGTGATTACAAACCCTGGGTGCGGCCAAGGCTGCGACTGCACAAGAGCCAGGGTTAAAAAAAAGTGGTAATGGAGAGAGCAACTGCATGCAGGCTGTGGAAAAAAGGAGGGCTGCCTCATGCACCCCATCTCCACTCTGCTTCTCACTGACACACAGCATGCTCTTGGTTGCACAGACCAAGAACTGAAGGAACTGAACTGGTCATGGTGTGGGATGAAAAACTCCTCATTCAAAAACAGGAAAAAGGCCCTGTAATACCCAGGAGGAAGGCCAGCTCTGGGAAGGGAGGGGTGTGTGGGACAGAGCTGGGAAGCAGCTCACTGGTGAAGGGGGACCTATCAGTCTGCCCGTGGCTGCCGGTTCCCTGGAGCACATGGGTGGTAGGAAGGGCAGTCTCAGCTGCCAAGGTCCTGCTGAAGCCAGGAGCATAGGAATAGCAAACTGGGTGGGATGCAGACCTGTCTTGTACAAAGGGCTAATACACTGTGGGGACCAGAGAACTGCCAACTCCAGCTCAGCAGCTGGGAGCAGTGGGAACAACTCACTTGCTGACCCCGGGACCGGCCATGACTCTCAACACAGGCTCCAGGTCTTCCGCGTAGCGGCACATGGGCCCTGTGCACAGGTAGCTGGTCCGTACCCCGTAAGCGTTTGGGAACTGGCCGTCGTTGGGCACCACCCCTGAGAGCAGAGATATCAGGTACCATCCCGAGCATCACCTCCAGACGGGGCAGCCCTGCTGGGAGTCTTTGGGTGCAGGGAGACATGGTTCCCCAGGGATTGCACACCCCACAAGTGCTGATGGCAAGGTGCATAGGGTGGGGAAGGGAGGAAAAGCACCCAGTCAGGACACTGAAAGCCAGAGAAACGTCCCAGCAGATCCCAATCTTGTGAAACCATCCCACGCTGAGGATACAATACTTAGGTAAACCCCCTCCTGTCTCCCACGTGCCTGGCATTCTGCCACTAAAAGCTTCCCAGCTGCCAAGCCCAGCTGTGCTCCCTCAACCTGCTTGTCCCATGCAAGGAGTTACCTGACTCCTTACAGCAATCCCACCAGTGACCAGCACAGGGGTGTACTGAATGGGTTCATCCCACAGCACCCATTCCACCTCATGGCATTTCTGCTGGCGGGGAACAGGAGGAGACCCTAACACCCACCTTACCTGTCGTGGGTTTATGGCCAAAGATTCCATTGAAGAAGGCAGGCATCCGGATGCTCCCGCCGATGTCAGAGCCCACACCTATGACTGAGCAGGCAGCTGCCAGGCCACTGCCCTCCCCACCTGCACAGGAGTAAACATGGCAAAACCCCACAGGTTTATGGTGCAAATCGTCCAGCAAAGCAGGAGCACCTCACAGTGAGGGTGGGGGCCTAAAAAGAGGGGTGGGGGGCACCTTGGCTTTCATGATAGCTGGGGGACAGCTGGGGAATGTGGGCCAAAGGGATTTTCTTGCCAAAATACAACAGAGCAAACTGAAGCAATGCCAGATGAAACATCCAGAAGAGGCAAAGCAGCTGGACCTCCCAATAGCCTACAGCAGTGCCCAGGAAAGAGGCCCATAAGCTCTGCAAGAGCCCAGGGACACATTAATAGCTGTGTGCAGAGACTTGGAACTCTTCCCTTGCTGCATTTTAGCCTGCTACTCATGCTGGACTGTGCCGAGGTGCCAGCGCTCACCTGAGCTGCCACCCACAATCCTCTGCAGGTCGTAAGGGTTGTTGGTCCGCCCGTAGACCCTGTTGCTGGACTCGTACCACATGCAAAGCTCGCTGCAGTTGGTGACACCCAGCGGGATGGCACCCGCCTGCTTCAGCCGCGACACCACCGTGGCATCCGAGGTGGCGATCACATTGCGGCGGTTGACCAAGCCAGAGGTGTTGGGCATCCCTGTGGTGCCAAGGTCAACAGGAGGGAGGCATCAAGGCCAGTGCCCCGAGACGATCCGGGGCTGCAGGAAGCAGGTTCCCAGTGCAGGCTGCTCCTCTAAGGCAGCACAAGCTCTGCACCACCTGTGTGCTACAAACGAACACAAATGCAGAAGCCTGGGCAGAGCGTGGTGCACTACTTCCCTCCAAGCACCTGCCACAGCCACCCACCACTCTGGGGAGCACTTGGCCAAGAGGGAGCACATCACGACGTGGAGACGCACAAAGATAAACCCACCGTACAGAGAAAAGGCCTCCTTAACGGTGATGGGAACCCCCAACAAGGGGAACTTCTCCTCCAGGTAGTCATCGCCAGGGCCCTCTGAAAGCAGCTTATCGACCTGCTGGGCTTCCTGCAGGGCCTCCTCAAACCTGCAACGAGGCACCCGGCGATGTTCTGGCGCTGGATCAGAGAGGAGGGGGTTCCCGCAGTGCGGGCGGACCACAAGTGCGGCAAGAGCTTGTGAGAGACAGTGAGACTGCCTGGTCTTTGTCGGAGCCGGGAGCAGCCCGGTCAAGCCGCCGCCGGGCGCACAGCACGGTGCTGCTGCGGTGGCGGCGCAGGGATCCCCGTGCCCCTGGCGTGGTGCAGCGGCCTGGCCTGGGGCCCGAAGGGAGGCAGGCGGGGAGCCACCGTCCCTCGACCGTGCCGCCTACCGCCAGCTCACCTGTCCTTAACCACGGCATTGATGAGGGGATTCACCTCCTTGATCCTCTCCACGTACGCCTCCACCACCTCGACGCACGTCACCTACGCAGGGGCACAGCGGGCGGCGCCGTCAGGCGGGCTCGGGACCC
>VZRO01003982.1:0-12139 GCA_013397915.1 Daphoenositta chrysoptera | reverse complement strand
GACGTTGCGCGCCGCGCCGCCGCGGCCTGTGACGGGGCTCGTCCCGGTGCCGCCTGCCCGGGGGCCGCACCGGCCCGTACCTCCCCGGGAGCGCAGCGGTGCCCACGGGGGCGGGGGGACGGGCGGCCTCGCCCACTTCCTCTTTCGCTGCGCGGCGCTCAGCCCCGCTCTGGCCTTCCCAGGCCGGTCTGCTCCGCTCCTCTTCTCCTTAAAGGCAACGGGCACACGGCAGCCGAGCTGTGCCCGTGCGAGGTAACAGCGGCGCTCCCGACGTGTGGCGTGTGCGGGTTAGCGAAACGCGCCCCGGGCAGGGGCTGCACTGACAGCCTCACCTGGAGCCCACAGCCGCAAGTGCCTCTGGGCTGCCCGCGGCCACGTCCCGCTTTGCACTGAGAAGGAGACGCTTCCCTTTCTTGCAGAGGTTGCCCGTCCCCATCCAAAAACCTGTCCTCAGGCTGTGCACACAAACGGTCTGCCGGGTGTTACCTACCTATGGTACATTAACAACGATCAGTTTAACGTTGACATCAAATTATAATGTTCTTTTGCATTATAAACACCGAGCCTTATGGTCAAGCTTTCCCCTTGCTATTATCACACTTATTTTTAAACATGCTCTGAGGTGTTCAGGTGCTTGATTATGGAAACTGGAAGAATACTGTATAATCCTCAACTCTCAGGGCAAAAGAATTGGTAATGCTGGGGGGAAAATCACGTCTTTTAAAGCAAGGATTTAGGCAGCATGTGAGTGGGCCTTACTGCATCTCTTCCCTGTCCCATAGTTGGCAATTGAACTATCAGTGCAAAGCAAGGCTATAAAAGGATATATTTATTGTGAAAATCTTTTACGACTGCAAAGTCAACACGTCAGCATTTATAAAACAATCTGCAGCACACACGCCCTAGAAGGCTATTGCCCGACCTCTGTCCCCTAAAACCTAAGCTGACACCGAAGTAATCTTGATAGTAGTTCTTTTTTCATAATCTTATAAAAGAGATTTTTTTTCTCCCTGCCTGATGCAAATGGACGAGAGAGGGAAGGGGAGGGGAGGGGAGGAGAGGGGAGGAGCTGATAAGGGCTCCCTCAAAGCTCGGGAGTAAGTCAGGTGTCCTTTGTCTTCCAGAGCTAAAATAGTAAAAGTGCTCTGAATTACCCTCCTAAATGTAATACCAGCAGTGCTTTTGCCAGTTTTTTCCCTCAATCTCTTGGTGGATTTGTGGTTTCCCTCCTTCAAATCCTCCCCAAATGTTGGCAGAGAGGGGTACAAACGAAACAATTTCTGTCCTGGGTCTCTGTTTCTCTTGCTGCTCTGCAGAGACCTTCCCTAAGCTCTGGCATTTTGTTTGCCATGGAAAGTGTCTTCCTTAATTTTTGTCTTTTAACATTTCAAGAACAGAGCTTTGAAATTCACACTGGATCAGCTGCCGTGTTGCTGATCTGTGAGCTCCCCTTGCCTCTGCTCTTCCCGCTGCTCACCAGCGCTGTCCCAGGTAGCAGCTCAGGCTGCTCTTTCATTAGGTCAAGCTGATGAGCTTCCTGGGAGCCGAGCAAAAAGAACAGCTACCAGAGCTCATGGTAGCCCAGCCCAGCCCAGCCCAGGTTTCCACGAAAAATGAAAAAAATGGGATACAAGGTGCTCTAGAAATAAAGCACTAAGGTCTGAAAACCTAAGGTTGAAGTGATTTGGACTGTTTTTCAGTTACTGTAACCAGCCAACCGAGCGAATACCACTCTGGATGCACACTAAGAAGCCAGTTAACTCCAATCTGATTGTTAAGAGCATGGGGGTTGGAAATACAAAATGAAGCTCACCCATTCGGACCTGTCCCACCAAGGGACACCAGCTGCTTAGAAGAAAAACGTTTCTGGGTCTTGCACTCCAGGAGTTTATGCTTGTCATTATTCTCAGTCATTTCATTACTACCAAAGGCTTAAAAAACCACAAGAGGTTATTAAGGACACATGGAAAGCTGGAGTGGTTCTGCCGGCTGTGTGGATGTGTGTTGTAACCACTAATTGCCCGGGAAGCCATGGAACAGGCTTGGCAGCCCACGGCAAGGCTGGCGGGAAGAAGAGGCATACGCTGATTAGCAATACTGCAGTCTGGCTGCTGTCACAGCTTTCTCCAAAGCTCTTCTGGATCTAGTCCCCAATGCACAAAAAATACCTTTTTGGAAATTAAAAGAAGAAAAAGAACCTGATAGTACAATTCTTTGTGAAAGGAATCCTTTAAATCTTATCCTTAAAATAAAGCTTCTAAAGAAACCTGGGGTTTGTGCAGCAGACTGCTGGGGTGCTGGGGAGTGGGAAGGGATGTTTAAAGGTTCAGGTTTAAACACAGCAACTCAGATGCTTAATTCCCAGCTGATCCCAGAAAAAAACCCCTGAATTTGATGGCTAGATCAAACCCCTGAATTTGATTTAATCCACCCTCAGCCAGATCCACCACGGAGGGATTCTGTGCTCTGCGTTTCCATCAGCTGTCTTCTTGCGTGCTGGCCCGGGACCCACCAGCAGCTGTTGGGTGCCCGTGCTGCTCACTCAGGGCTTGCAGAGAAAGAGCTCTGAGCTCACCTTGCTCTTGCTGTGCTCACGGGGCCTGGTGGGGCACAGGAGGTCCCCAGCCTCAACACCTCATGCCCGGAAGGGCTGGAGGGCCCGGAGGGGATCCCCTGCTGCCTGTGTGGGAACACAGAAGCTGGCACCGCCAGGGTCTTGGGCTCTCTCGATACAACACTGCCATGAGGTCAGCACCCACAGACCCACCAGCAGGGCAGCTCAGGGCTCTCCCAGCTCACCCTGGGTTCCGGCACGGCTGCAGCAAGGCTGGTCCAAACCAAGCCTTGTACCGCACAGCTGCCAGACACACTGCCCTGGAAGCAGCCAGAGCCGCCTGCAGCCGGGGGACAGCCTCCCTTCAGGGCCCGCTGGTGGGACGGGGAACACGGGTGTCATGGGGCTTCCTTCTCCCACTGCCGCCGCAGCGACGGTGCTGAGCAGCCCTGGGTCGGGACCGTGCCACGGGAGGTCGCTCTGCCCCCGCCGATCGGTGTCCCTGGCCCTGCCCCGCAGGGCCGCAGCTGTTCCCTCTGCACGGAGCCAGGGTACACTGTGTTCGCTCCGAGTCCTTGATTAAACAAAATGTTTATGCGTGCCTCTGCTCCAGCAAATATCCAGCAAACAGGCTGCACGAAGCCTGTTCGCTGCTGCTGCTCCAGCTGCACTGGAACTGGGACAGGGTCTGTGCGATGCTTCAGGTGCCAGCTGGCCTTCCTGGGATGGTTCCCACTCCAGGAACACCTCACCTCCCCCCGGCCCCTGCACCCCCAGTTCCAGTGTGAGGGACCTTGGCTGCTGGGGAAGGCCGTGCCCCGCAGCCCCTTGGTGCCAAGGGGAGCTGCTGGCCCTTTTGAAAGGCTGGGGTGGAGGGGGTGGGGGGGATGCTTTGCTTCTTTACTCTGAGGGAGTGACACCCACCCCACAAACCCACCACCCATTTCCCACCTGAGCAGGGCTTTGAGGTGCATCTTGAGACTTCAAGAGCAGCTAAGACATTTCCTGGGCTCCATGGTGCCTCCAGCAGAGCAGAACACTGCCACTGTGCCTTCTTGACATCCTGCTGCTGCACCCACTGATCATAGCCATGTACAGCACCATGGAGTTAAGTGGGCATAGCCAGCCCTGGCTGGGGCAACTGCAGGGCTCGGACTGGCTCCCAGGGTTGGCCTGATTTCAACTCCATATCCCATGTCCTGTCCAGCAGTGTTATCCAGGATGTGCCTGCTTTCTTTCTTTCCCTCTGCCTGAGGGGATTGTGTCAGCTATGCACATCTGGAGTTAACTGGGGACAGGCTGGCCCTACTGTGTCATCTCTCAGGCATCATGCAGCCACTGGTCTGTGCCTGCAGGGCAGTCCTCAGCCAGATGTGCTGTCATCACATTCATGCTGTTGCTCCAGCTGACACCTCCAAACCCCTTGGAGGGAGTGGAGTGACCCCTCCCCAAGCCATATACCCTGTGAGGATGGAGCAGCATGCCCTGGGTGACTGGGGAACCAGCATGTTGAGGTCATTTACAACCCTGCCAGGTGAGACCAAAGGAAGGCTTCTGCAGGACTGAAAGAGGACCAAGACCAAAGCTCACAGCTCTGTCCTTGAACTCAGAAGGCCAGAAAGGAGAAGGTGCTGATGGCCACTCAGATGACATCAACCCACACTGGACTCCCAGCCTGGAGTGTTTCCCAAGAGCACGGGCTTTCAGCAGAGCCGGTTGCCCAAGCGGCTTGCATGCCCCTTCCAGGCTGTGTGCCATGGCTCTTGTGAAACAGTGTTGATAAACACTCTGGGGCATGCCAAGTCCTG
Source organism: Daphoenositta chrysoptera (assembly GCA_013397915.1). Classification (NCBI taxonomy): domain Eukaryota; kingdom Metazoa; phylum Chordata; class Aves; order Passeriformes; genus Daphoenositta; species Daphoenositta chrysoptera. Next base: position 7,777 of record VZRO01003982.1, on the reverse strand, counting down.
CAGGATGACAGCTGATGTGCCCGGGCTGTAAGGAGTGCCTGCACAGTGAGAGGAATTTTCCACTCCTCTGTGGCAAATGTGCCTGACCCTGCTGGGAGACTGTCCCCACCAAGGCAGAGATTATCTGCTGGTGTCCCAGCTGGCTTGTCAGGCCCAATAAACCCCCCACACAGGGGTTGCCCTTAGGCAGACGGCAAAGCAAGGGGTGGTTGGGTTGCCTGGGGCATGGTGGCACCCTACAGGGCTGTGTTGGGGTCCCACTATCCCCAAGGAGACCCCACCACCCCCATTTCACCATGGGGCCATTCTTATATCCTGGCAATGAATTGCCCCTTAGCTTCCCCTTTCCAAGCACGTGGGCCAAGTTGGGGTGAGCCGTATGCTGCTCTGTTCCCTGTCCCAAGAATTTGCTTTCTTGTGATTCTGTTCCTCCTTCCATATGCCCTGAGGGCAGTGGGTGACCCTTGACAGGGCCTTCCAGGCTGCCTGGGTCAGCTCTGCTCAGGTGTGTCTTCAAGTAAGTTGGAAATGCCTCAAAGACCAGCAGGTTTGTGGTATGGAGAGGGTGTGCTCAGTCCTGTGCTGGCCAGTGTTTGGTAATTAGCATGTGAAAGCCCAACTTGATTTAATGGTGTGTCCTGGAGCTGCAGTTCCTTTTGTCCACCCTGCTATCCCACTGTGCTCTCAACAGAAGCATGAAAAGCTCATGCCAGGCAGTCCTGGACAATGCACCGGTGCACAGTACCACACGTGTCCCTGTCCTCCAAAGCAGCCTGGCATATGCTGTACCATCAATGGCACAGTAGCTAAACATGAGCCANTCCTTCCTTCCTTCCTTCCTGTTTATCTTTCCTCCCTTTCTTCCTCTCTTTTGCTGCCACCTGGACATGCCCCTGCTGCCACCTTGGTGCTCCCTTGCTTATCCTTCTGGCGTGTGGGCTCGCAGCAGAAGAGATACTCACAGCCCAGGGCTCCTCATACCATTTCACACCTGGCTGCTGCCCTTTGCTATGCGTGGTGGCTGTCCCAGCCCAGCTGGGCTGTGATGGAGCAGCACCACTTGCTCTGAGTGATCAGGGTCCCCTGTCCCTTCCCATGTCCCTGCAGCCTCCAGACCAGTGGGTGCTGGACCACGGCACTGTGGGAGCCGAGACAGCGGCAGCTTGATGGGATGCACTTGCTGAGGGTACAGCTGGGAGCACACCCTGGGAACGGGCACATGCAGGGGTCTTTTGCTGTGTGGGAACCTGCACTTCGGATGGAGACAGTGGCAAGAGGAAGAGGGACTTATGGTTTGCTCATAGCAGCAGACACAGGAATACTGCTGTCTCTTGGCCCCAGCTTGTGGCATCGTGGCTTGTGCATGTGGGCAGAGGTGACAGTGGCAGCGCAGCTTTTGGTGCCTGCACCTCTCCACTGGGGAGAGAGAGAGCTTGGGCGAAAGGCAGCAGCAGCAGCAGTGAGCCCCGTTCTGCCCCCGGGTGTTTGGGACATGCTGTTCTCTCAAGCGATGGTAAGGACAATCAATAATAAAAGCAGGCAGATGGAACGCAAGCCCGGCCTCCAGCCAGAGACCTTCAGGAGCTGGGTTACTGGAGCAGGCGCAGGCGTTTTGGCAGTGGCCAGAGCAGCGTCGCCTCGGGAGCTAGCGTAGGGTAAACACGGCCGCTGCAGCGTTCGGACAGCGCTGCCCAAGCGCATGGCTCGGCCACCAGGCCCCTGGCACGCAGCCTGATAGCACCGGGCATCGCGGCAGCTCAGGCACACGCTGCGCACCTTGGTAACGAGCCAGGACAGTAACAAAGCTCCACGGAGCGCAGGGCTACGAGTGCCGCTGGCACCGACCGTCGCGGCGGCGGCTGGCGTGGCAGCCCCGCACATGCGCTGGGGAGGCACAACCGGCCGCGCCTCCGGAGTAACCCTGCGCGCTTACATAACCACTCTCCTGCACAAACCACTGCACAAACATGACCCACTCACCGCCGATCTCAGCAAGATCCTGATAAAGCAGAAAAACAGCAACCCCAGCCCAGTGCCTGGACACAGCTGGCCCAGGCTGCTTGGCGCTGTGACGTGGAAAGGTCGGCAACGTCCTTGCCAAGCAGCTGTGGGGCTCCAGCGCTGCGGAACAGCCTGGAAGGTTCAAGCTGGCCCAGCGCCCACACGGGGCTTTCCAGCAGGTTCTGGCTCTTTCTGAGCTTCTTGGAGCTGCAGCGAAGCTCAGGGTTCTGCAGTTTTCCAGGAGACAAAGGGCTGTGGGGCCACACACAGTAACACCTCCTACCCCAAGTGGAGAGTCCTTTTGCCCCCGGGGACAAAACAGCCTTTGCGGAAGGGAACGGGGAACGGCGTGGGGGGGAAGATGCAGAGGATCCCAGCCTTAGGCTGGACTGTCCCTGCCTGGCGGAGACACAGGCTGTTTCTTTTTTTGCTGCCCAAAGAGCACTTCCTTTCTCATGAACATTGATATGACAAGGGGTCCAGGATGAGCTATCTCATGTCCTCTGTTTTGGGGACAGGGCAGCATCACTCCCATTGGTACTCTCTGTGGGGGGGCTCTGGCCGTGGCACTGGTACTCCACAGTGGTGGCAGGCACTGTGTCCCTCACATTCTTCTCTCCCTCTCATGGGCCCTGGTCCCTATCCCAAGCCTGAATGTGACACTGGCTGACTTCAGCTCTGTCAGCTCCATCTGGCAGTTCCTGCACTGCTATGGCTATGTGTGACCCTCTCTGGTCACCCTAAGGTTCTGCCTCATCAACTTCCCTTCAGCAGAAGTCCCTCCCTATGCCTCTGCACCTCACCTTGCCCAGGGCTGCAGCTGGACCAGCACAGGGACCTCCCCACTGGCACCACATGGAGGAGCTGCCTTGGTTGGGCTCCGGAGACGTGAAGGCTGCTGCTGGCACGGTTGGGAAGATGTGGGCGTAACAGCTCCCTTGTGGAAGGGCAAGTCTTACGCAGGACAGTTGTGTGGGAGAAGAGTAGCTTGCTCTTGTGTGCAGCCTGGGGCAGCGGGTGCTTCAAGGCATGTGCTTCCCCATCGGAATTGGGAAGCCCTTCTTATTGGCACCTCCTGCCCTGCACGTTGCTCCCCTTCCTCTGGCATGCAAAGCAGGACAACTTCTCCAGCCCTTTGAGTGTCTGCGGCAAAGACCCACAGAGAAAAGCCTAAAAATAACCTAGAAATAATGGAGGAGGGAAAAAAAAAGGGGCTCTTTATTGCTTAACCAACAGGAGAACCAGTTGTTGCCTGGCAAAAATGAGAGAGGAACTGGGAGTTAAAATAACATCCACTTGCAGGGAGCCAGCCCGGGCGGCCACGTTCCCAGGTCTCCTGCGGGCAGGAGCAATGTGCTGCCGCCTGCGTGGGCCAAACGCGTGGGAACTGTGTTCCTGAGCCACATCCAAGATCTGCGCCCTGCCAAGCTCCCAGTGGGGATGCAGGGACCCCTCCCTACACCAGCAGGATGCTCTCCACCACTGCCAGGACAGCTGCCTGTGGCCCCAGGAGTCATTCCCCTGCAGAAGACAGTAGAATGGGGTTTGTCCCGATATACTGGGTATAGCTGGTGCCACTGACCGCAGGCGTAGGCTGCTGGGCTTCCAGCAGCTGCTGGGATGGGGAGCAGGAATGTGGCTGGGGAAGCCTGGGAGAAATAACCAGAGCAAGGGGAGCCAGGCTGTGTGTGTCCCCTTCCTGGGTCTGTCCCAGCTGTAACCAGCCTGCTCACCCTGGGTCTGACCTGAGACCATCACTGCTGCCTCACCAGGTTAAGTTGTGGAAATGGGCAGCTTTTCACAGTAAGTGGGGGAGCCGACCCCTTCATCCCATTCATAGGAACCAGGCATGCAGACTGTGGATGCCTGTGGCTTTCACTTGGAAGGTGCTGAAAGCAATCAGAAAACAGAGTTATATAAAAAATCATTTACAGAGTCTAGTCAAGTGGATCCAGCACCAGCCCAGCACATCCCGTCCCTCCTGTGGCATGTAAGGCCAGTTCCCTGGGGCAGGAGCAGCTTGCCTAGGACAGCAAAGAGCTTTGCTGGGCCCTCCCCATCATGGAGAGCAGCAAAGCCAAGTGCTCCCCGTGTCAGGAATCTCTCTTCTGCTCAAACACACCTGCAGACCTGGAGTAGCAGAGGTGGCTCTGAGAAGCCCAGCTGCAGCAGTGATAGCTTACCTGCCACTCTGTGCTCTGCTCCTCCAGTGGAGCAATGTGACTGCAAAGCTGTAAATAAAACACTCTTGGCTCTGCTCCTCCTCAGCACACAGCAGCCGCATCCCTTAGGGGATCACTGTTGTGATGTTCACACTGGCCAAGTCCTGCCTTTGCAAAGCTGCTCCTGAGCCCACAGGGAGCAGTCTGGGTGGCTCTGCCCTCCTGCAGTCAGGAAAGCCCAGAGCACTGAGCATCGTGACTGGTTTAGACGAGTCTTGTGGGTGGGAGCAGGGGGTCTTGAGACCCCTGAAGGACTTGAGATTTGTGACTGAAGGACTGGACACTGTAGGAGTCTGACCTCATTGCCTTAAATCCTGTGAGCTGGATTGTGCTGGTTCAGCATCTGGCCTGTTCCTCTTGTGCCCCTGCCAGGGGCTCCTGGGGAGCGGGTGGAAGTCATGAGCGAGCAGAGAAAATCAGGTGGTTTGTGCCATGCGAGAGTGCGTGAGAGCGGATGGAGGGCATGCTATGGGGGTGCAGAGCAGAGCTGGAGTCCCGAGCTTGTCCCCAGAGCTGAAGCTTGAACCTTCCCTTGTGTCAGGCAGGTTGGAAACAAGTCTTCCCTGAGCCTACAGGAAAGCACATGAGCCTGCAGCTCTTGTGCAGCCTCTGACCCTGCCTGTTCTCCAATGTGCATGGTGTGGAGCTGTGGCAGGTACACCATTACCCAGGATACTCTGTCTCAAGCAAAGGCAAACCTCACTGGCTGTCACAGAGTCTGCCCTCGTGTCTAAAACCTGTCCGGGACGTGTTGCCCACCCCATTCCCTCCACTGCCTGTGCAGTCCATAGGTCTGTCCTTGGGGCTCTCCCCAGCCCCTGCCCGTGGGGAGGCTAGTGAGCAGCAGGAGAGCTGCCCTGGGGGACCTGGTGGCTCAAGCTGGTTCTGAGTTGTGCCAGCCCTGGGGCAGTTTGTAGGATCATGGTGTGTCACATGTCAGGCACCAGAGGGAGGAAGAGCACTTGCCAGGCTCCCAGCGCTGCCTCTGTCCAGAACACAGGCTGTCCAAGAGGCATCTGGACTCTGCCACATGAACACCCTGCCTGTGTGTGCCTGGGCCACTGTCTCCTCCCCGTGCATGGTGACTGTGCTCTGAGTCAAGGCGTGATGCCCATCACACTGCAGCACCCCCGGCCTCCTGCACCTCTCCAGCCAGAGCACACAGTGTGACCAAAGCATGTGGAGCTCAGCAGGGCTCTGGGTCAGCCCTGTTTGTGTCCTCAGCTGAGTGAGTCCCAGCCTTTACAAGTCTGCAGCATTGTCCTCTCTGCATCTATTTGGCTTCTGCTCCATTCCTACCTGTCCTCTCTACTGCTTGGCTTTGCAGCCTCCCTCTCCTTCCAGGGCAGCCATGGCAGTGCTTTCTTTCCCCAGCTCACCTGTGCAAGCTCCTGACTGGGCCACAGCACATACTGCTCCTTGCCTGTTGCTCAGTCCCAGCCTGGGGAGATTTCCTTCCCAGTGTTCCAGCACTGGGAGGGGTGTCTTAGAAGACTCCATGATGCTGTGCCTGGCTCCTGGTCCTCAGGCACAGGATCAGGCCCTCACCACAGTCCCTTGGACAGAGGCAAAGCCTGTGCAAGTGATTTGGCATCGGCCCAACCTTGCATTTGGCCCTGTAGTTTCTTGGAAGCTCCCAGTTGTTGCTGGGAACTGGGAGCCCGTATCACTGGTTGGGATGCTCCAGCAGCTGGAAGGGAGATGTGATGCAGCCCAGTGAGGGATATTGGGACCAGCTGTGGCAAAATGACCTTTCCCTTTGATCAAGCAGGGGTGCCTCCCCTTGTGGGGTGGACTTTATGCAACTTGAGGGAATGTGGGAACTGTGTTTGCACAGGCAGGCATCTCTATTCCAAGTGCTACCATTGCCAGGAGCAGAGGAGCAGGGCACTCTCGCAGAGTTTCTCAGCATCGCTTGCTTTCTGCTCATGGCAGAGCATTGTGTGCCTCATGCCCTCGCTTCCTGGTGGCCAGGAAAGTGAGGCAGAGCACTATGCCGGGGTCTGGACCCTCTTGGGCTCAGGGGCTGTGTGGACCATCCTGGTCCCCAGGGAGGTGACACCTCAGTGCTGCAGCCGCAGCCGTCCCTTTTTCCTGGGGAGGTGAGGCTGCCTGTCCCTGGAGAGACTCGGGTGCACAGAGGTAACCCGGACCCACTTCCCATCGCTGCCCTTTGGCAAAGCCGTATGATACACTCCCTGGAACAGGGCTTTCAGTGGCCTTGTCCTCTCCTGTTCCCTGCCCCAGTTCCCAGTGGATACGTGTCAGGCGGATCCGGGCTGCACCGGGTGGCGGCGGTGCCTGACCCTCGCTCCTTCCCGCGCGGCGGCCGTGGCTGGGAGCAGGGTGCGGCCGGGCAGCAGCTGTGCTGTGCTGTGCTGAGCTGTGCTGAGCTGAGCTGTGCCGTGCTGAGCTGAGCTGTGCCGTGCTGAGCTGAGCTGTGCCGTGCTGAGCTGTGCCGTGCTGTGCCCTGCTGTGCTGCGCTGCCCGTGGGTTGCCCTGAGCCGGAGCCGTGGCCAGGAGGTGGCAGCAGCCCCTCACCCTGTGCCAGCCCAGGGGTGTGGGGCTGAGACCCCTCCAGAGAAGCGTTCCCGCTGCTGTTTCCTCCTCTGGCAGCGAGAAGAGGCGGAGCTCGGCCCTGGGCTGGAGGGCAGCCGGGCTGGAGGGGCTCCAGGGACACGTTGGGGTGAGGATGAGGGGACAGGGCGGCTCTGAGCGGCACAGCAGGGCTGTGGTTTAAGCCCTGCACAGCGTTGAGGTTTGAGGCAGCAGCGTGTGGCAGTCGGAAAGAACAAACTGTTCAGCCGCCAGCTCTTCCAGCTTCTGCTTTCGAAGTTATCTAACAGCCCAAACAAACACGAAAGTGCTGGCTCAGCCGCAGCTGGCTGGCCTGGCCCGTTCGTGCGGGACACAGCCCATCCCATTCCATTCCTAATCCTGCAGCCCAGCCTTGCTGGGTCATTGCTTCTCCGTGGGTGGGTAAGGGGCTCTGCTCCCCCGCTCCTCACCGCAGCTGTGCAACCCCTTCCAGTGCCACCACTGATGCGACCCGGGCAGCTTCTTGGGATCCCACTTCAGTGATGATTGGTGGTCACTTGTCCCTGCAGAGATGGACAACCCCGTGGCTCAGAAGCTCCCTTGCACTCTGCTCGGTCCTGCTCAGCCCCAGCAAGCAGCACGGGATTGCCGTGGAGGTGCCATTTGCTGCGGCAGGGAGGCAGGATTGACACAGAGATGCTACGGCTGATCTGTGAGAAGAGGAGAGCACTGACCCACCATCACCGGGTGCTTCAGGGCACCCACAGCTCTGGAGATGGGTGCAGGCTCCAGGAACCACATGGTTCAGCCATGCATGGGGACAGGGACAAGCCTTCACGTCCCCAGTCAAGCTGTGGGATCAAGAAGCTGCCAGGTTGAGGGATGCAGGAGGAGATTGCAAATGGTGCAGAGGGGGAACAGAGTGCCTGGAGAGCACAAAGTAGGGTTCCATGGGTGACAGAAAGGGGAAGCTGTGGGCTGTGACCAGCTCTGATAAACAGTGCTGGGCCGTGGTG
>VZRO01003978.1:206312-218164 GCA_013397915.1 Daphoenositta chrysoptera | reverse complement strand
AAAAAAAAAAAAAATAGATTTACAGAGCTGCCACTCTTGATTTCACATTTTGCTGTCTGTCTGTCTTAACCTTTTCAATTTGCTGATAGCATCTGAGCTAAATCCCTTATTTTCCTGCCTCACTTTCAGCCTTTTTTCCCCATCCTTAAGCAAAGAGCCTTGTCCTTCATACAAAATGATCCCTTTCCCTTGGTTTAAAATGATTGCCGATATCCTTCCATAGATTCCCTCCCTTTACCTATAAGATCAGATAAGGCATGATAAGGTTATCGTCAATGTGATTGCAGTGATTTTAATTGAACAGACACTTTCACTGACTTGCCAGGATCCGCGGGCACCGGAGGCTGCTATTAATAGCCTATTGACTGAGCTTACAGACTCCATTTTCTGATGCAGGGCTGGGGAAGGGTTTGCTTCCATTAGGTGGCATTCACAGGAAATGGAGGCCTGCGTGCACCCAAAAAGCCAACAAAAAACCCAGGGTCTGTTATTTTATTTAAGAGAAAAGAGTGAGGGTTTCTCCCTTTTTTTCCTTCTGATTCAAGGGCAGAGGTAACAGTATCTCTGAAAGAGGAGTTGTTCTGTTTTAAGAAAAAAATAAGTAATCAGTATTTGTGGCCTCCGAATAGAAAGCTGTCCCTCCGCTGGGGTTCGATCAGGGAAAATCAGGCTATTTCTGGCACTGAACAGGGAAGGTATTGTGCAGAGCTAGATAATACCCTGGGCTTTTCAGCACCAGCTCTGGGTAACTGAATACACCCCGTGAAAGGAGGGAAACTGTTTGCTAAATAAAGGATCTCATTTGTCTTCACGTTACGTGCGATGCCGGGCTCTGGGGGGGTCTCACACGTGAGGAGCAGCTGGTTGTCTGTCTGGACATGGCTGATGGCAAAAAGGTGCTGATTCCCACTCAGCTGCCGTGGGAGAGCCAGGGGTCTGCTCCGTGCCTCAGTTTCCCCACCCAGAAGGGAGGGAATAGGCTGCTGACGGGGGAAAGGCTGTGGGATGTGCTGACTGCCCTCCTGCCCGAGAAGAGCCCATTATTAATGCAATGCACAAATGCACCATTCCCTGCTGTACCTCCATTTCCAGCAGCAAGTGAGCACACTGATGACTCCTCCCTGGGAAGGGGGAGCTCGATGTGTGTGCTGGAAAGGGTTAACCTGGCCCCATCCCTGGAAGTGTTCCAGGCCAAGATGGATGGGATTTGGAGCAACCTGGTCGAGTAGAATGTGCCCCTGTCCATAGCAGGGGGATTGGAATGAGATGACCTGTGAGGTCTTTTCCAACCATTTTTTGATTCTAAAAACCTCCAACTCCTGCTCTACCCCCTCATTAAATCCAGTGTCAGGAGGATGCTCAGGAGCAGAGACTTGATTCTGGATTTTTCCATCCCAGTGAGAGCTCACAGCTTCCCAGCAGAGATGGGGCATCACCTCCTCGACCTGGCATCCCCTCTGAGAGGGGGAAGTCTTGCTCCTGGCTTTAGGATTTTGCCCGTAATCCTCCGGAGCAAGCTGCAAAGTCATCGCAGCACTCAGCTGTTACGAAACAGGCTGTCACCATGAATTCCTCGTGCTGGCTGGGAACAGGGCTGGAGAGTGGGAGATGGAGCAGAGCAGCCCCCGGGCACGGTGTGGGCAGGGCAGGTTTGGATGTGATGCTGTGTTCACTTTCTTGGGGAGGCTCATCACTGAAGCATTCAGAACCTACCACTGGGAAGTGCTTGCCTTCTACCTGTGATTGATAAGGGGCCAGAAGAAGCTGTGGTTGCAGAGAACAGAAGGATGGATGGATGGATGGATGGATGGATGGATGGATGGAAGAAAGCAGAGTATCACAGCTCTGACCTTGCATAGCAGTAGCAGACCATTAAACCATCTGCAAATGACCTAAATTCCATTCTCTACCTTAAAACCCCCTTGTATCTGAGGCCAAGAGCTGGTGGCTGCAGCCCATTTTAAGCCCTTGCTTTGGCCAGGCTCCCCTGACTGCCCCAGCACACCACGGGGTCAGCAAGGGTGGGCTTGTCCTGCCCCATCTCCAGCTTGGCAGGATCCCAGCTCAGACTGGGGGCATGACCTCCCCGCTGGAGGGAAATCCAGCTCTCCCTGCTGCCCTGACGTCAAAGGGCTCCAACCCAAAGGAGAAGGCACTTCAGAAGTGCCATCGTGGTTTTACCAGGGAATGTGCTTTATCACAGGGCAGAAAGATTTACTGGAGCTGATCTCCCCCAGCGTGATTTCCTGCATTACAATGTTGGCTGAGATTTTGGCCATTTGGCAACGACAGTTGGTCTGGCTGCAGCTCACAGTCGCTTTTCCTGTGAATTTGCACACTCTGTGGCAAAAATCAATCATGTTTCTATTCTGCTCGTAGCAACCATCTCTCATTTCATTTTCTTTTAACCCATTCTACTCCTACACCCCTGCCAGTTTTGGGCTCACTCATGCAGCAATGCCCTTTCCCACCAACCAGCTGCCTCACAGGTCTGAGTCATGGATTAAAATCACAGAATCATTTAGGTTGGAAAAGCCCTCTAAGATCATCGAGTCCAACCATTAACCCAGCACTGCCAAGCCTACCACTAGACCATGTCCCTTCGTGTGCACCTCTGTGAAACCATGGGAAATAAAACAAAATAAATCTCTTTTCCAATAACTCCATTAAGATTAGGAAATGGGATAAGTATATAAATATCCTCTCAGAGGCATTTAGTGTGACAAGAAGCAGCTTTCCATGTTTCTATGCAGGATTTCCCTGCAGCAGTGCAGGACCATGGTGTTTCATGGAGGAGACCTCATGGGTTGCTGCATTCAGGTCCTGCCCGCCCAGCCCCACTCACAAATTCATTTCACGGCTCTTCTTCCAGCCTCTCCTGCATCCTGCTGAAGAACATGATGAGAACAACATCTCCTTTCACCTGTATTTATTAGTAAATAGACCACAGCTCTCACTGAATTTAGGGAATTTCGCCTTTAATGTTTGCAGTGTGACCCTGTGTGAGCTTGGGAGGTGCCCTGGAGGGTGGGAGGCCATCACCAGTGCTCTGGGCTTGGGTTTCTCACTGGTTCTTGCCTCTGTGTTGGCCAGATGGGGAAGGGGTCCTTCAAATACGCCTGGGTGCTGGACAAGCTGAAGGCTGAGCGCGAGCGTGGCATCACCATTGACATCTCTCTGTGGAAGTTTGAGACCACCAAGTACTACATCACCATCATTGACGCCCCTGGCCACAGGGACTTCATCAAGAACATGATCACTGGGACCTCCCAGGTGAGAAATGGGGCCCAGGGGGTGGGGGGCTGCTGGAGGGGGCAGACTGAGGCTTGTTCACAAGCCCAAGGTCACATAGGTGCTGTTAAAGGCCTTTTGGAGGTGAGGAGTTGAGAGCAGACATCGAGGAGTGCTCAGCAGGGTCCACCCAAGAGACTGAGTGGCACCAGGGGACCCAGATGCCATGGTCCTGCATCTCCCTGGGTGTCTGGGAGAAAGGGTGTCTTTGGGCACAAAGAGGTGGTTTCTCCACACCGTTTCCACCCACATGAGAAGGTGGGATGAATGTGGCCTGCCTGGGAGCTGGGGTGCTGTGAGCTACAGGCCTTTGTGTGAGGGTATCTCCACGTTATTTGAGCCTCAGCCAAATGAGATCTACAAGAAACTTCCAACAATCCACTAGGTTTTATTGGATAAAGGAGGCTCCACTGATCTTTTCTCCTTCCTTTTCCTCCAAACAGCTGCCTTTGTCCCACATTGTTTTGCTAAACCCAATGGTCTGCCCCTCCCGAGTAGGGTGGTTTCTCGTCGTTGCATTGTGGGACATTCCTGCATCTCCCTGTGACTGATGGGTGCTGGCTGAACCCCACTAGATGCCCAGTGGGATTTCCTTTGAGGTACCAGTTGGGCTGGGCATGGCTTTCTGCCAAACCCAGGCAGCTTCTGCTGTGTGTTCTGGGTACAAAAGTAATCTGGGGAACAGTTTCTATGGCTGGAGTCACACCCATCACCCAGGGAGGTTTTTTGCAAGACTTCAGCGGGGTTTTAAATAAAACCTTGTCTGTAGATGATCAAGATGAGGCCCTGGTCAGAGTCCTGCATCCAGGAGGGATCCACCCTGGTTTCCCACCCACAATGCAGAACCATGTGGGGTTGGCAAGTCTGAAACAGCACAGCTGGGTCAGTTTTGAGGTGGATCAGCAGGGTTATGGCTAGCAGCTGGCAGGGAGTCATCTGGAACTCCCTCAAAGCCCTCGGGGGTGTCACCAGGGCCATGCTGTCGGGGGACAGCAGCAGTTCACGTGCTCTCTGCCCCCAGGCTGACTGTGCTGTCCTCATCGTGGCTGCCGGTGTGGGTGAATTTGAAGCCGGCATCTCCAAGAACGGGCAGACCCGCGAGCACGCCCTGCTGGCTTACACCCTGGGGGTGAAGCAGCTCATCGTGGGCATCAACAAGATGGATTCCACAGAGCCCCCCTACAGCGAGAAACGCTACGACGAGATCGTCAAGGAGGTCAGCGCCTACATCAAGAAGATCGGCTACAACCCGGCCACAGTTCCCTTCGTGCCCATCTCGGGCTGGCATGGAGACAACATGCTGGAGCCCTCTCCCAATGTAAGTGTGCCTTGTGTTAGGCTTCTCCCCCACCCCGGGAATCCTGACCCACGCTGAAGAGGAACTCCGTGGTCTGCAGACATTTCGTGCACCCGTTGTGCTCAGCACAGATGATGTCTCACGGAGCTCTGTGTGGCCCTGGGCAGGGTGAATGGGCTCACTGCTCACGGGTGCTGTGCCCTGGCCGGGCACCCCAGCAGCTAAACATGAGCATCCTCAGGAGATGATCTGCCTGGCTTTGCTTCTGGGCCGGGGTTTGAAGTTTTCGCCTTGTCAGAACTCGGGGTGACGTTAGAGCAGCAATTGTCACTTCTAGCAGGAGCAGCGGGTGTGTTTTTAGGGCATTTTAGGGCATTTTCTGAGGGGAATGACACAATCTGGTGTCAGGCTTGGAGCAGTTCCTGCCCTGCAGCCGGGCTCCCTCGTGCTGGGTCTCAGTCCCCTTTCCCACTGATGCTCAGTGTCACTGTGGTGGCCAAACCTCCAGTTCCAGTGCTGGGATCTCACTTCTGGAGGTGACGTTTTCTTGAGGAAGTACCACGTTTCCCATGCCAAACCCACAGTTCCCTAGAGCATCCATCTGGGGCTGCTGCTTTTCCAGTTGGTTTTTACTCCCTCTGTGATGGGGATGGTGGGCAGACAAAGGCAGGGTGTCTGTGCCATCATTTCATACAACTAAAGGAAGAGCTTAAGGATGGAGGTTTTTTGCAGACAGGCTGCCCATAATACTTGTTATTCTGACACTGGTTTTGTTGGAGAAAAAGCTACCCCAGGGCTAGTCTTTTAAAGAAATGATGGACTGGAAGGTTCTGGCCAGAGGAATGTCCCTGCTCTCCTGATGACTTCTGTGTGACCTTGAGCGAGCTGCTCAAATCAGACACCCCAGGAATCTCTTGTGAAACCAATGGGAAATTTGATGCTTAGGGGGACTTCAGGACATCCCCTGTGGATTACAGGGCAGGGCTCTGTGACGAGGGAGGCAATCCATGAGTCCAGCAGCAACTGAGGGAGGTCGGGGATCACAAGCCTGAGAGAGGGGAGTGCTGCAATGCAAACTCAGAGTCATGAAACAGCTCCTGCCCTGCACAGGAAAGGCAGCTCCCTTGGGAAGGCTTGGAAGGAAGGAATTATTGGGGTGCTTGGGAGATTCCTGTTCCCTGAGGAGCAGAGCTGGGATAAAGGTCAGCCACGGCCATGCCAAACGCAGCCCCGTGGTTCCTGAGAGCCTCAATCAGGCAGGCTCCAAATGTCAGCAGCTGCTGGGCTGGGAAGATGATCCTGAACAATTCTCCTATTAATAGGCAGCAGGGGGGAGGCACGGAGCAGGAGGGGCTCAGTGGCCCCCTTCCTCCAGAGGGGTCTCAGGGCAGGTTCCCAGTGTGATGTGCTGCCTGAGAGAGGGCAGGGGGTGGAATAACTCTGGCATTTTAGGGCAGGAGGCAGCTGGCTCCTGGGTGCTGCCTGAGCTGGGGAATTGGGAAGAAAACCTGGCCTGGTCTGGAACAGCATGAGCTCTGCTGGAGAAGGTGCAGGGACAGACTCCTCCTCCCCATATTGCACCACCTCTAGGAAAGCTTAAGCAGGAACCTGGTGTAGATGTCTCTTCTCTCCTTCCTCTCCTGAAAAAGCTCTGATTATTATCACTTGTAATTTCTGGACAGGTTTCACTGAAGCACAAGGCAGTCAAGTGACTTGTCTGTCTGTCAGGGGACTTATCAGAAAGTGGGGATTAGAGCCATGATGTTCCTGTAGCTCCTGTTGCCTCTGAGCAAGGGGGGGTGTGGTGGAACGTCAGGCTGGAACCAGCTCTGTGTGGGAGACTCCAGCCCACATCCCTGTTGCACAGAATCCCAAGGCCAGCTGCAAAAAATGACAGCTGGGCTGTGCTTCCATCAAAGTTTGGCATTTGAGAGCTTTTTGGGAAATGGGGTGTTCTGTGGAGCAGCTTTGTGATGCTGCAGCTGGCAGAATGGGGCCATTCCATGCGGTTTGGGAGATTTTCACCCCATGGAATGCTGCAACCCAAACACACCCAGTCTCTGGTGCTAGGGAGTGTGGTGGCCTGGGGCTGCAGCTTCAACACTGGGGTGTCTGGGTGGGGATGTTGAGGTGCTCATGGGCTGGGGAAAGTCAGGGAGAGGCAACTGCTTTTTAAAATCGACTTTGAGTGTAAAAGAGCTGGAGCTCAGCTGTTATTTTGGGGGGCTTGAGCCTGTCTGCCTGCAGGATTTGGTCAGATCCAGCTTTTGCCATAGGAGTGGAGGAGTAGGAATTGCTCTTTGGGAAGCAGATTTGGGGAATACATGACAGACGTTTTACTTGGGTGGCCACAGGAGGCAGCACAAACCAGGTTTTACAGACGCTTTTCAGCCTGACGCCATGCTGAGGTTTCACAGAGATTTGTTCCCAGAAGGTTCCTAAATTCATCTTCATCTGATTCTTGGCATGTCAGAAGTTCCCTGGAGAGAGGGATGGCTCTGACAGCCAGGTGTCATGGGCAGAGGTTGTCATTTTCCCGTGTGCCAGAGCTGTGTGGGGCAGAGGGACGGGAGCTGTGGCCACTCGGTGGTGTCATCCTCGAGAGCAGAGCCCGTGGGCAGGTGGCCACGGGGCAGCTGCTGGCACAGGTCCCTGCCTGGCGTTTGGGCCATGCCAGAGCAGAGTGGGGGAAGGTCTGAGTCACCCTGCACATCACACGAGGCTCCCTCACTGCCTGGGTGGAGTTTTCATCTTGCCAAGCTGTTCCCTGGCACTGGATCTGGCTGCACGGCAAGAACTGCAGTGCCCTGGGAAGAACCTGCTGCAAAAGTGTCCCCAGGCTGCTCCAAGAAAGACAAGTGGTGTCAGATGTGACCCTCTGAAGGCTGGGGATGCAAGCTTTGGATGCAGGCTGAATTCCCTGGCTGCATCCAGTCTTTCCCTCTCTCCTTCCCAAAGCTGGTGCAGATTGCAGGACAGGAACCAGCCTTGGCATAGCCACATTCTCCAGGGATGGCCGTGAAGCCAGGGGAACTTTGGGGGTCTTGCTTCACCTGAGCCCCCCCTGCCCAGTGCACTGTGCCACTGGTGTTGGTGCTAAGGGAAAAAAGCCACATCCACAAAGTGTGTGATGGATTTGGGACACACAGGAAGCATTTGACACTGGAATGGGACAATACTGTCTAACCTTCTCTGTGCAGAGGCAGGGGAGTGGCCTTGCAGACTCTGACCTCTGCTTGTTTTATTAGGGTTGTCTCAGACCCAGGACTAAATTTTTCTTGCTAGCAAGCTCCAGGTGTTGCTACAACACCCAGATGTGCAGCATCACCCAATAAAGCACTGCAGTTCCCTGCATTAAACCACGGTACCTGAGCACATTTCCACCTCTCTCTGCCTCTTTTCTGGCCACTTTTTACCTTCAAAGGTCCAAAGTAGGGCAGGAGGAGGGCACATCTGTGAAAAACAATCCTGTCCCTCGGCAGCTGGCTTTCCAGCCTCCTCCCAAGCCAGGGTTTAGAATGCAGACCCTGCAGGGGTGATAGCAGGAGTGAGGGGGGAGAAGCGTCTGTCTGGGGCTCACCTTGGAGGAACCTGGCTCCCAGGACTGAAGGTTGAGTACTTTGTAGCTGGGACTTGGCTGCTGCAGACGCTGTGGTCCCTGTGCTGGAGGCAGCATTCCTGGAGGGTGGGATCCAGGCAGCTGGTGCAGTGCCCAGGGGTTGGTGTTGGAAGTGGGGCTGTGAGTTTGCTGGCTTTAACCACTTCCATCCTTTTTCTCCTGTTAATCGATGTCTTGCTTGTTTCTAGAAGAGAGAGGGGGAGATTGAGCAAGGGAGGGGGGCAGATAAACCTGCAGGGATGGCGGGGTGGAAGGAGCTGCCCAGCCCCCTGCTAAAGCCAGGACATGGCAGGACTGACTGTAGGGAGGTTGTCCTGGTGGGACATCTCTCAGGGTTCACCAGAGGGGTGGAAAAAGGTGTTTTTTAAGGTCCCATCCAACCCAAACCATTCTGTGAGTCTATGGTTCTCTGTTGCTGCTCTCTTCCCAGATGCCTTGGTTCAAAGGCTGGAAGGTGGAGCGCAAGGAAGGCAACGCCAGCGGGGTGTCCCTGCTGGAGGCCCTGGACACCATCCTGCCCCCGACCCGCCCCACAGACAAACCCCTGCGCCTGCCCCTCCAGGATGTCTACAAGATTGGAGGTGAGCCCTGCCACTCCTCTGCCTTAACTGGAGTCTTCAGTCCATGGGAATTTGGGAATGACATTTCCAGGTGTTGGGAAGGTGGAAGGATTTGACTCTTCAAACCAGAGATAATGTTGGAGAAAAGGGTGGTAGCTCCCGGGCAAAGACCCCATTTGAGCCTGGGCTGTCTGGGGTGGAGGGGACAGGCCCAAAGGTGCCCAGGGACCAGAGAGGAGCAGCAGGTTTGTGAGCTCCCCACAGGGAACACGTGATGCCAAAATGGCTGCAAATTTGTGTTTCCCTGAGCTCATGGCTGGCCAGGCAAGCTGGAGGCAGCAAAAAGCATTCTGTGACCCAGATGAGGGACAAGACCAGCAGGGAGGGCCACTGAAGCTGGTGCATGGCAAGCTTGGCTGTGACCTGCCCGAGCTTCCCAAATGCTGGTGTCCATCATCAGCACCTCCTCCTGCCAGGCTGTGCCAGCCATGTAGGGAGCGCCGTGGCTGACGCGTGTCCCCTTCCCTCTGGAGAGGTGATGGGGACACTTTGCTCAGCTATAAATACCCCGTGAGCTCTCTGACCTGCTGGCATAAGTGGACAGCACTGCTGACTCCCTGGCTGCTGGATCAGGCAGGCACAGCCTTTTCCAGCCCTTTCCCACTCTTTTCCAAGGACACATGCACTGCAGGGGTTGAACATGGGATTTAGCAGGGTTTATAATGCAGGCTGCTGTTGTTTGCAGTGGAGATGAAAAGTGGTGAGAGGTCAGTGTCCTCCCCTAGCTCAGCTGGGGCAAAGGGATCTGGTTTTACTGGGAGGCAGGTCCTTGGGGAGCTGAGACGCCGTGGGAGGAGGAGACGTGGAGGCAGCAGGGTGGATGTGGAGGAGCAGATGGGTCCAGCCAACCTCCTCAATCTCTTTTCAATGTTGTTTCTTTCAATGATTCTTCACCTGCTTCCAAAGGGGAATTTTCCCAAATTCTCCTGGTGACAGAGGGTGTAAAAATCCCCGTCATTTAATGAGCCACCCTTGTCTGTCACAGCTGGTGGTGTGGCCATCAGGGATGTGGACAGTGTTGTTGCACACATGCTATGATGTCCCAGTCCCTGTCCTCCATGCAGGAGATGCCACAGCTGCTCCAGGAGAAGAACTTTTGGAGCATGTGGATTTCTTGGGACTTTCTGACTATGGGTTACTTCTTTTTTACAAAACTTTGAGCAGGAAGGATGGACTCACAGTGATTTTCAAGACCCCAGTGTTGATCTGCTGAAAACTTGGGGGTTTTGGGCAAGGAGCAAACATGTTCTTTGGTGAAAACCACCAGAGATATCTTGCTGAATCCAGGCTCTGGCTCAGGGACACACCAAGCAGACTGAATTTTGCTGCGCTCTGTCCTTGTCTCCGCAGGAATCGGCACAGTCCCCGTGGGCCGAGTGGAGACCGGAATCCTGCGGCCCGGCATGGTGGTCACCTTTGCCCCCGTGAACATTACCACTGAGGTGAAATCCGTGGAGATGCACCACGAGGCCCTGAGCGAGGCTCTGCCTGGGGACAACGTCGGCTTCAACGTGAAGAACGTCTCGGTGAAGGACATCCGCCGCGGGAACGTCTGCGGGGACAGCAAGTCCGACCCGCCGCAGGAGGCGGCGCAGTTCACGTCCCAGGTGAGCAGGGCTGGCGACGCCACCACGCCTGGTTTGCCACCACCCCCTGGCTCCCAGCCTTGCCATGACGCTGCTCTGTCCCCCAGGTGATCATCCTGAACCACCCTGGCCAGATCAGTGCTGGCTACTCGCCCGTCATCGACTGCCACACCGCACACATCGCCTGCAAGTTCGCCGAGCTGAAGGAGAAGATCGACCGGCGCTCCGGCAAGAAGCTGGAGGACAACCCCAAGTCCCTGAAGTCGGGTGATGCAGCCATCGTGGAGATGATCCCTGGCAAGCCCATGTGTGTGGAGAGCTTCTCCCAGTACCCACCCCTTGGTAAGGGAACGGCTCTTTGGAGATCTCCTGTGGAGGAGCGTGTGGGGCTCTGTGGGTGTAGAGCTCCCATCAGACATGCTGAGCCTCTCCCAGTTGGCTGGGGAGGGAGCTGAGGATGTTTTGTTGCTGCCCCATGTGCTGGTTGGGTGGGGCAGGCTCTCTGCTGAGCTGAGTTTCCAAAGGCTGGGTTTTCCCTCTGGGAGCAATGAGGCCTTTTCTTCACAGTTACTAAACCCTGATAGTTTCTGAAGATAGAAACCTTTTCCAGTTTCCTCCTCTCTGCCCTAAAATAGCTGGTCAGGAGAAGAAAGAGGGAAGTTTGCTCAGTGGAGGCCACCTTTTAATGCAGGGAAGTGCCACGCTTGAGTTCTAGGATGGCTTGGATTGGAAGGGACGTTAAAGACCATCTCGTTCCAACCCCCTGCCATGGGGCAGGGACACCTTCCACTAGACGAGGTTGATGTTGCACATCTGGAAGCTTCAGCAACGCTGGGAGCTTGCAGAAAAGAGATGGGGTTTAAGTTTAAAAACCAGTAATTTAAATAGAGGGGAGCATCAGGACTGGTGGTCAGAGAAAGGATTTACAGCTCAGGCACCTGCTCCACGGGCAGGGGTAACACATGGCACGGTGAGTGGGGGTGTAGATCCCCCACCACCCTCCCAGGAGAGCTCAGCCTCAGTGTCTCACTCCCCTTCCCCCTCTGCCCACCCCTCAGGCCGCTTCGCTGTCCGTGACATGCGGCAGACCGTGGCCGTGGGCGTCATCAAGAACGTGGAGAAGAAGAGCGGCGGGGCTGGAAAAGTCACCAAGTCTGCCCAGAAGGCCCAGAAGGCTGGCAAATGAATCGTGGGCTCCCAGTGCATCGCGCAGAAACCATCCCTGACACCAGGACGCTGCCACCGTCTCCCCCGGGCGCACGTGTGCACATCAGCTTGTAAGAGTTTATATGTCAACGACTGGATGCTCACCATTAAGGTCCAGTGGAAATTCTTTAAAAGGAAAAGCATGTTCCAGCGTTTGTGAGGCTTCATGTTAATTTTACCAATAAAACTGGTACAACATCCACAGTGGAAAAAAAAAAAAAAAAACAAAACCA
>VZRO01003978.1:193891-206137 GCA_013397915.1 Daphoenositta chrysoptera | reverse complement strand
TGGCACAGGAGGGCCTGGGATGGAAATAAGGAGGAAGGAGGAGAGTTGGGAGCCCATATTCAGGGTCTCAGCCAGCACCCAGCCCTTGCCCAGCTCGCACCCCTTGACCCGGGTGATTCCCCCAGCCTGAAGCAGCAACAGCTCGCACAGCAGTTGTGCTACTCTCCTTAACCAGCTCGAGATTCTAAACTCGTTTTCCAGGGCCTCTATTATATTTTTTTCCCATGCAAAATAGGCTTAAATTGACCTCCTACAGTTATGCCACTGAAAGAAAGCAAAATAGGTCACCCCACATCTCCTGGAAGAGCGAGCAGTGTCACTTTGGGTCTTTTTAATACCCCATCATTTTGGGAGCAGTGACTGAGACTGCCTTCTCTCCCCACCTGCTGCCCTGCCTCACACATGGTGGATCCCCCAGCCCTTTCCAAACAACACAACAGCAACATTTCTTCCTGACTGTAGCCCAGACCTGACTCAGGTCTCACAAGAAGCCCCAAAACTCGAGGTCTTCACCCAGGGCAGTGTCTTGACTCCCATCGCAATCGTGCAGCCCCAGGCAAGGTGTGCACCCCTCCCAAATCCACCCAGTGCAGCTCTCCCAGTCTGAAGGGTGGGTGCTGGGTGGTTGGGGTTGACCAAAAAGCAACAGCCAGGAGCTGTGAGGGGGAAGGAGTGGGAGCACCGGGTGTGAGGAGGAGCAGTAGGTGGTACAGTGGGGCAGGAGAAGGAGGGAGGCGGTGTGAGAGTTGTGCTTCCTCTACAGCATTCCGGGGATGTTTCTGAGGGACGTTTCCTCCCTGAAGGAGGCACTAACAGGGAGCTGGGGCATCCTGAGCTTGTCTGTGCCCAGGACTCGGCTTTTGGGAGGAGACAGTGCTGGGAACAGGCGGCCCTACACGGTCTCTTGAAGGGCAGCATCATGCGAGGCCCTTCCCAGGAGAGCTCCGGAGGCACAAGCATCATCATCCCTGTTTGTGTCACAAAGCCCTTAATGATCCTAATTAACATCTGATGCTCTACAGCGCTGAGTGTCCCCAGGCAGAGCCTCAAGGAGCTGACATGAAGCTGAATTACAGAGAGCTCTGCATGAACTCACCCCGCCTGCTCCCCCAACGCTCTCCCCATCCCGTGTTGGGGTCTGGCAGCCCAGGGACACGGGCTGGCTCCTCGGGCCAAGGTCCCCAAAGCTGAGCACAGGCCACCAAGGCTCCTCACCCCTCCCCACACACCCCACACCCACCAGCTTCATCCACAGAAATCCGTTTGATGCCCAAGGTCTTTGCAGTATCTGAAGTGCTGTGTCCTTGGCACGCCACAAATTAGGAGGGGATCTGGGATTCCTGCAGGCACAGCACAGCCCAGGGGGAAGGCTGTTTTCCCACTGATAGTTTAATCCCATCTTCCAGCTCCTCCTGCACTTCCCAGATCCCGAGGCATGTTTTCCCTGAGACAATTCGTGCCTCTTCCTGGGTAATACCAAGCAGGAGAACATCCTCATGTGCATGATTTTCCTGCAACCTCAAAAGCAGCAGCAACAGGAGCTCCTGTGGGAATATCCCTCCCTCGCTGCTCAGGAACCTCCAGCTCCCTGGTGCCCCATGGAAGCCAGCCCCTGGCACAGCAGGAGTGGGGACAGCCGTGGGGTCAGGTGGGGGACAGAGAAGAGCAGGCGCAAAGTCTGCACCTCTCCTGCTATTTTAAAAGCAAAAACAGGCTTGACAAAACCACGGCTACGTTTCCATAGAAATATGCCAGGGGAGCTGTGAAAGATACTCTGGGAGCACTGCACAAGTGGTGAGGTAATTAATGATGGAACTGCAGAACAGCAAAAATATAAACCCAGAGGATTTAACTCAGACTGGCTCATGGCTCAGAGCAGGGCCAAATTTTCAGCCTCATTTAAGTGCGGGTTGGCACCCCAAATGATCTGCAGGAGCAGAAAGAAGAGATGGTGCCTGAAGTGAGATCTCAGCAGCAGCAGCAGCATCCCCCATCTTGGGAGGTTTGGGTCAGGATCTTTAGTGAGAGAGAATTAACAGAAATATTGTGATTTAAACCCACTTCAAAGCATGAGGTTCCCAAAAGAAAAATTCGCTGAATTTCTGGACATCTCAACACGGTATCCAGGAAGCCACAGCCTGCCTCCAGCCAAACCTTGGGTTTGAATCATTGTGGATCTGGGTTTTGGGACTGGATCAACAACCCACCATGTGCAAATCACTGCCTGGCCCCACAGGGCTTGCAGGCAAACAAGCAATGGTGCCCTTAGTTTGACATGATCCATTTTGGGGTCCTACCAAAATGATAAGCAACCCAACAGCCCCCTGAACTGGACCACAGGTGAATTTTGGCAAACCTTGCAGTGAGCTCAAGCTGATTTTGGAACCATCAGCAGCGTGTCAGAGCAGGTGGGTGTACGTGACCCATGGCAGGTGATAGAGCTGTGGTAGTGAGATGGATTTTAAAATACCAAATTCTCCTCCCTGCCATGGTCAGGCATGCTGGGACCCCACAACCCAGAGCTCAGCGGCAATTTTTTCATAACAACTTTTATTGTTTTGGAGTCGTTTTCCATCCCAGTCCTCCCTGAAGGCATCGCGGTGGCTGCTCCCGCAGCAGCCTCGTCGGTGCCATCTCGTGGACACGGGGACAAAATCCTCCTGGAACAGCTGCCAAGCGGAGGAAACCCAGACCCGCGTCCCTGATCCTGGCAGGCATCACGTCCGGAGCAAAAGGAATAGCCTGGGGAGATGCAAAGTGCTTATTGTCATTTCTTTGGGGACCAGAGTTTGCAAATGTGATTGTATTTCCTGAAATTTAAAGCTGGTGGGGGGAAAATTACTCGAGGTTGTAGGAAAGTCAAAAACCATCAGGGCTGGCTCCGCTGTACAGCTGGGGATCAGCTCTTCGGGAGAAGAGAACCCAATGGACCTGGAAGAGGAGGGAAGAAGAAGGAGGTGTGTGGGGCTGGATGTGAAGCAGCAGCCCGTTTCCCAAAGGGACATCACCTCCACCACCCCACGCACAGCACGGCACCGATGCCTTGGTGGGGGTTTCTGATGGAGAAGGGAAGAGCCCACGAATGGGATCATCCTTTAGGTGTGCATGGACACCTCTGCCAAACGCCAGCCTGGTGCTGGCTGCTCTGGTGACACCCACTGGAGATGGAGGAATGACTACTTCTCCTTTCCCACCTCTACCCTCGTGTCTGGCTGTGTGCTGTTAATAATTTAAGGTAAGTTTTCTTAATCCACCGGAGCTGATTGGCCAACTCAGCAGGCGTTTGGGGCTGCTCTAAAAAATTTATAAGGCTTTTGCAAGATTGCAAGTGGAATCCAGGCTGCAGATGCTGAGCTGGGGGAATTTGAACCTCCTGCTGCCCTTCTGCACTTGGAGGGGAGTTAAAGCATCAGCCACAACCCCTTGTCAGCCTGGGCAGGTCCCTGCAGAGACCCGGCACAGAGCACACGTCACTGGCCCGCAGAAAACCTCTCCAGTCAGGGCAGCTCCTCTCCCATGGCTCCCTTCATCTGTCACCAGATTTCACTGAACCTTAACCCCACGCAGGCAGTGAGGTCCTGTCTGTCCCACGCTGACTCAGAAGTCTTGATGAAGCATTTCAACAGCATCTGAAAACACACCCCGCTAGGGGAGAAAAGGAAATGAACATCTCCTACCCTCCCATTCCATTCCTGCTGCCTTGGAAGCCAATGCCACCGGCTGCCAGGGAGGCCAAGGTGTCCTTCAGCCCAGAATTCCCAGAGGACATCACCCGAGGGCGTTCTGCCACCAGCGGTGACGGAGAGGCTGAATCATCTGTGGCAGGGGTGGGAATGATGCACATGCAGCACGAAGTGACTACACGACCTCAGAAAGTGACTTCATCACTGACCAACGTCTTTCCTTGTGTCCCAGCAGGTTCTTCTCTTCTCCTTGGGCAGTCGCACAGCACATCCCACCTTGCAAAGCTGCACTGCCAGCAGTGGGCAGCTCTCCATCCAGCATGGGTGTGAATCACCTCTGCTCTGCTCTCCAGCCCAGATGTCTGGGCTTGGCCTCTTTCCTGAGCAGATCTGCACAACTTTGACACCTCTGTCTGAGCAGGTGGGGCTGGGGCCGTCCCCACAGCCTGGGCAGTGCCCAGCCCAGCAAGAATGAGGAGTTCTCCCTGGGTTTAGCCTCCTCAGGGCTGGACACAAACCCCTCAGACTAAACCTTCTTAGGAACAGAGGGTGGGCCAGACCAGAAGTTGGGGGGAAAGGCTGATCAGGGCCGAGAACATCCCACGCCTGGGCGGGTCTCATCTCTCCACCCTGCTTCTGCCACACCCCCTTCACAAAGTCCATCAGCCACCCTTGGCCCCAGAGGTACAAATTCAGAGAGGAGGGTGCAAACCAGGCCCTCCCCTCTCCCCTGGCATTTTGTAACACGCCAAGGAGCAAACCTGGGAGTTTTGACTCATTTCCTTTAACCACCTCCCTCTGCATTCCCCCAGTTTGAGATCCACATTTTCGGGTGCATCTGCAGCCGGGGGAGCACAAAGCAGCAGCTCTGGCCAGGGCAATGCACCACATCCCCTCCTCCTCTTGGCCTGTGCCTTACCCTGTGCAGATATTGGTGAGCTGAAGAGAAACTGGAGCTGTAGCACAGCCCAGGGTCCAGACCTGGGCCAGACCCCCCTCTGCCTGGGGTACCTTTTGGCCACCACTCCGATGTTTTATGTAGAGGTACTGCAGCATCTTCAAATAACTCATTTCAGCTCTGCTCACAAACGCTCCTTTGCTGCCTACAAATTTAGGGTGGCCTGGTTTTGCTTAGTCTAAATGATTTGTAATCAGCCCGTGTCTGGCACTATTCTCATGCCTTCTATCTGCTAAATGTTCCCTGCAGTGCCGGCCAGCACAGCCGAGCACTCAGAGTGATGAGTCTGGAAGCAGCCAGGCTCTGGGACGGGGATATGAGTAGGGGAAGGAGAGGAAGAGGATCCCCAAATATCAGCTTTGTGGGGATGTGATGGGTGTGACAGCAGTCACTTCGCACAGGCTGAGCTGGGTTTTGGTGTGGGGTGGAAGTGCAGGGGACACGGGAGGGTCTGTGCCAGCCCTGCCACCTCTCGCACATCAGCAGGGTGGGAAGATCCTCTCCAACGCGTGCCAGCTCCGGGGACACAGCGCGGGATTCTCTCCCAGCAGCGACCTGAAGGACTGCGGTGACAAGAGAGGGTGGCTCATGCCAGGAGGGAGGTGGCTGTGGTTTCTGGGGCCGCGCCCGCCCTTGGATGCTCCCAGCGGTTCCCATCAGAGCGATGGCTGGGAGGGCAGCGCTGCCCCAGATCGATGGCTTTGGTGTCCTCCCCGCCCGTAAATCTCCACGGGGAAGGGGCAGAGAGCGGGGACAGGGAGGGGCGGCCGAGGCTGAGCACATCTCACACATCTCGGGTGCAGCTGAAGTCCCTCTCGAGGGGTGGCCCGGGCCATGCCCAGCTGGCAGCTCCTGTCAGGCTACAGACACAGCTCACTTTTAAATCTGCCTCCCCTGCTCTGCCCGCGCACGCAGAACACACAGAGATGCTGAACGAGAGGTTTTGAGGGCACAGCCGGAGCGTCCGGATGCCCAGAGGACAGGAACAGCCTTTGGAGCAGCGTGAGCAAGTCAAAGTTGTGAGAACAAAAGAGGGGCTGCATGAAAATCAGGCTGGAAGTGAGGAAATGTCACCCTGCAGGCACAGCCCCCGCATTTTTGTCTGGGGGAACGTGCCCACCCTGCTTGATCCTGCCTTGTCCAACACCCAGATCCCGAGAAGTTTAGCAGGTGCTTCCCAGACAGGATCCAAAGTGAGCCCACAAAGAGGCAGTTTCATGATAGGTAGAAGCAGGGGTGTCCATTTTCACACGTTTTTATGTTTTCAATAATGTCCTGCGGGTTCTCTGATGCCCGTTATTATCGTATCCATGCATCACCATTTCCTGCAGCGAGGAGATTTCTGTCCTCTCTCTCATCACATATTCTCACTCAAAGCAATCTGAAATGTCCCCCCTATCTTTAATAAAGAAGATAAAAATTGCCCAAAAGCTCTGCAGTTATTAAAGGAGGGAAGAGAGGTGCAGATGCACATACACCAACTTTCCTTAAGACCTCAGGTTAAAGATAAATAAATCATAAACTCTTGCCCTTTCTACGTTCTTTTGATTTCCCAGGTGTCCAGGCTGAAAGACTGAAGCAAGCCTGCAGCAAAAGCCTACGGTGCAGAGAAACTATGAATTTAGTTACTTCAAGAGTTTTTCTTTGCAGATGACACATGGTGTGCTGTGACAGAGGCAGGAGCATGGAGACAGCCACGTCTGCCTGGCAGCTTCCCAACAGAATACTTCCATTTTTTAACCTGAAACATAGATCAAAAGCAACCCTCCCAACTAAAATAAAAATCTAATATTCCTTCTTTAACATTTTTGGAATGGAAAAAAATTACATGGAAAAAATGGAAAGCAGATTTTTTTTTAAATTTGGAAGGGGTTTTTTTAATCTCTCCCAAGAATGAAGAGGTAAAATAATTTGCCTTTAATCTTTTCAGTATTTTAGTAATTGGGTTTGGTTTTCTTACTTGGCAAATCTGGAGATTTTGACATTTCAACAAGAAACAAAAAAATTGAATTAAAAAAAGGTTTTGCAACAAAAAAAGAAAATATTTTTTTTTCTCCATGCAGGTTTAGAGCTTTTGCAATTCCTCCTGCTGGCAGGGACCGTCCCAGCCAGCGCCTTGTACCCCCTCTCCCTGCTCTTCCCTAAGGAATATCTCATCCCTGGGACAAGATAAAATGGGATTATCCCCTTCACAGGCCCCCTGTGATCCAGCACAGCTCCCCACGTGCTGTAACCCCAGCAGGGCTGGAATCCCCCTCACATCCTGCCCCAGCATCTCCTGCCCAATACACCAACCCCCCTTTTCTGCCCCCAGCACCCACCCGGGTTGGGCTCTAGAAGGTCCCTCCCAACCCAGGACACCTGGGACCATCTGGAGCCCATTTATTGGAGCTGCTTTCCCTTGCAGGGCAGGCTGAAGCACAGAGCAATCCGATGTGCCCCTCCTTGCAGGGAGGATGTGTCAGAATCAGCTATTTCAGTATGGGCTCGTTTCTTTCGGATGACAACCTCCAGTCCCTAAATATTCATGCAGGTTTCGATTCAGCTCTGAAGCTGGTGGGAGGCAGGTGCTTGAATGGGAACAAAGCACCTAAAGGGCTTTGTGGGACTGGGTCCCAGCCAGGATGCAGTTATGGCTCTGGAGGTGCTGTACTGGGAGCAGAGCCAGTCCTGAGCTGGATTCCAAGCTCCTGAAACCAGGCAAGGCTGGAGGAGCTGCCAGGTGAGACCAAGTTTAGTTTTGTTGCTGTAAGCTGAGTATTGTGGAGAGCCCAGTGCTGGTTTGGAGACACGGGAAGGGGGCTGCTGGTGGGAAACCTTCTCCATCTCTGAGTGGTCATCCCCAAGGAGCTTGTGGTGGCCATCAGGGGGTGGGAGGAGGTCCTGGAGCAGCCTTGTGATGAGGGATGGGGTCTAAGAGCACCGAGGTGACGGATATTTGACGGTGTGGCTTTGGTCCTGGTGGGTGCAGGAAGAGGTGAAAACCCAAGGAGGTCAGGAGGAACAACGTGAGCACTGGGAGATGTGAGTGATGACTAAGAGAGCTAAATTTACAGAGTCTGGGAAAAGGAAGGCTCAGGGGCAACTGTGGTCACGGGCTAAAAATACCTTCAAGGTAACAGTGTAAATGAAGAAAGGGAATTACACGTGGTCCCAAAGGAGGCGAGGGCAGGAGATGGAGCTGGAGGGCAATGACGGAAGCAATTGGGGCCGTGGAGAGCAGAGATGGGAAGGAGACCTGGCCAGAGGGGAATTTGCCAGGAGAAGGGTCTGTGGGGGCTGAGCAGAGCAGTCAAAAGGTGACAGGGAAATGGGCTGGGTGCTGGTCCCTCTGTGACTTATTTTTCGCTTTGTGGGTGCTCTGAGAATAACGCAATTTAACTCCAAAGAATTCACCTTAATTTTGCTTTTTTCCACTTGTTTCTCCTTCCACATGCCCAGTCAAGCAGCTGTTCTTTCCAGAAACTGGTTTTCCTTACAGTCAGGCCTTCACAGCACAAATTAATATTTAGACCTCAGCAATTTTAATCACCCTTAGAAAGGAGGAATTTAAATTTCTAGTTAAGAATGGAATGTGTGTTTCTCCTAAGTCAGTTCAGTGTAACTTGGGGAGATTTCTGTTCATACAGTCAGACACTTCCAGCTGCAGCTCAAGCTGATCTCATTCAGCAGGATTTGTCCTGGGTTTTTCTGGAGCAGCCTCCAATGAGGTCGGTGCTGTCTAAGAACAGGGCAGGAAGATGGATGGTGGCACAGAAATTTTGCATCCAATAAATATGTAATATAAAATAAGCAGCTCTGTCAGCAGCAGGATGAAGGGAGCCTGGCTTCTTCTTATCAGCGGGTTGCTAGCAAATTCTGATTGAGGATTTTTTAGTGGCTGGGAGGGGTGGCCTCCTCATGGGTACCTTTTCCTATGCCTAGTAAAGATGAGAAAACA
This sequence comes from Daphoenositta chrysoptera, assembly GCA_013397915.1. Lineage (NCBI taxonomy): Eukaryota > Metazoa > Chordata > Aves > Passeriformes > Daphoenositta > Daphoenositta chrysoptera. Next base: position 197,556 of record VZRO01003978.1, on the reverse strand, counting down.
CTTTAAAATCCCCTTTGGAGGGGGAAGAAGGAGACATTGGGGAGCCTCTGTCTATCAAGGCTTTCAATGAAAATTGATAGAAACTTAATTAGCATTGAAACTGATGACTGTCAGATTTGTTTGGGACTGGAAAACCATCTGGTGCATCTTCATTTCAGGTGATTAAAAAAAAAAAGTTAAAAAAATCAGTGGTGATACTGTGGTTGTGACTGATTGCCAAGAGCAGCCTTTGCTCTCTGCCCAGTTTGAGCCCTCTTGCTCTCGAGGTGATCCTTCTGCACCAGTGTCCTCACCACCCCACAAATCCTCTGCCCACATCTCCCCCTCCCAAATGTGGAAGCTTTGGCTGAGCATTTTCTTCTATTCTAGCCAGAAATGTCACACTCACCTTTCTCCTTTGGAAATCTGTATTTTAGAAAATCTAAGTTTTCTCCATTTGTGCACATGAATTCTCTTTCCTACAGCTTTTTTTCTTTTTCCCTGAGGGCTCCACCTTATGCTGGAGAAGCATCCCCTTCCAGGCTGAGTTCCTTGTATGAACCAATCTCTCTTGGGTCAGGGCTGCTGGTTTCAAAGCCAAAACTGATTTGGCATGTGTTGGGGAGAGTCAGGCAGGGAAGAGATTGAGGAAATCAATAGACAGGGGCTCTCAGGGGTGGTTTCCTGCTCAGAGAAGGGGATGGGGTGGTGGGAGGTGAGGGGGAGCTGAAGCAGAGCGGGATGGGTGGACACTGGGAGCAGAGAGACCGAGCTGCTCGTGTCTTTTCCCTTGGCAGGTTGGTGTTGCTGGGATGTTGCAGCATCCTGTACGAGGGGAGGTAAAGCCATCTGCTTTAGGGTTTGAAAATAGCTCTGGGAGAGAGCTGTGAGTGACAAAACCCAGGCTATGGGTAGCACAGTTCACACAAACCTCCAGCTGGCTGGGGATGGAGAAAGGGCTCCCGTTCAGTGTTTCAAGCAGAAATTTATCCCTGGAGTCATTCTACATATTTCACACCAGTCATTCCTTACTACAGCTCAAAAATTTCCAGGGGACAGAGCGTGGACTTTCTGTATCTTAACATGGATTGATGGATTTCATCCTACCTTCAGGGTCTAAGCTATCTGCCACGGTGTTTGTGTTTTAAAGCCATCACCAGTGTTGAAAGCAGAGGACTGACTCAGTAATTCTGTTTGTTTGTGGAGACATAATGTCCTTGCATCAGATAAAAGCACCTTCCCACTGCTGCTTTTATATACCTCATTAATCCCCAGTGTTAATGGCTGTGTTCTTGTCTTCTGCCACCCAGCAGAAGTGACACACAAGTGACTTCATCTCGGGAATTGCCTGCTGCAGGCTCGGTGCAGGACATCAGAGCTCGGTGGGTGTTGGTGTCCCGGTGGTTCCCAGGGACTGCTGCTCCTGTCAGGGCTGGCACGGGCCAGGCACTGGAGCCTGGAGCAGGGACAGCTCCTGAGAGCTGGTGGGGTGGGAGGTGGGGGTGGAAAGGGGAGAGCCGTGTGCTTCCGAACACTCAACTGCAGCTGGTGGTGCCAACCCATGGAATATTATAAAAAAGCAGTTAGAGATGCCCTAAGAGTCCAAGGTGAAAAGAAAGAAGGGGCGAGGCCAGAACAGGCCTTGATCCACAATTTCAGGCCTTTTCCACCTCTCAAGGACCACTCTAATCACAAAAGGAGGCAATCTTTGATGCCACTTGCTCTCAAGGCTTGTCTTTGATGTTTTGCCTCCCTCCCAAGCACAGCAACAATCCCTGACAGTCCCTAGAACCACACCGTGCCTTTCCTCAGCCCACCCATGCCTTGGAAAGAGCGAGATCCCACCCCTCACCTTTCCCACTCCCGATTTCTGGTGGTCTCAGAGATGCAGGATACCCAAGGCTGTGCTGCAGTGTGACACTGCAAATGACCAACTAATTAGGCAAAGAGGAGTGCGTTGAATTTAGATTCTTCTTTAGGGCTCACAGACTATTTGTAATCTTGAATTTGTTAATTGAAAATTGCTTCCTTTGTTTGTTGTTGGCCTTTTTGTGGAGGGGGATATTTCCTGCTTTGGGACTGCGTCACTGGATCTATAATAATGCACTTTGTACATTAGTGCCAGGCACATTTGTAATTGGCCACCCTATTAAAGAACACTAATGATCTTACAAGTGTTCACAAATAATGAATAGAATGGCCCCTCATTGAATTGAGCAATTTATTCGCTGACATACTTGCGGATCTGTTTTTCCAGCGTTTAACCCAGCTTTAGTTTTCTGCCTGCCTTGCAGAGATGGCTTCTCTTTCAGCCATGTGTTGGAGAGAATATGGGTCACAGGAAACGCTCTGTTCATAAAAAATGTAGGGCTGCTCCACGCTCGCTCTTTTCTCGACGTGCTCGACAGGGCTTGGGGAGTGAGAGGCAGCAGCTTTAATCTCAGCGCTCCTCTTATCCATTAGTTCTCACTGGGATCCTCCTGAGGAATTAGGAGAGGACCAAAAAGCCGGGACTTGAGAAGTGCACTCTGAAAGGTTATGTTGATTTTCTCATTTAAATATGAATTTCAGGAAAAGCTGGCAACAGCACAGACTGGCAGGATTGGTTTTCCAACGAAACACAGCCCTGGGCGGCTCCTGCAGCCCTAAAACTCGGGGCCACCATTTTGCTGCTGCTCTACTAACATTGTATCGAGGTATTTGTGATGTAAGGAGCAGCTTATCTGAGCTTGCAATGTGATTTACAAACAAAAAGTTTTGTCCTAAAGCCTTGTTTGACTTACAAAGAACAAGCATTGGTGTGCAGTTCACAGATCACTTGCGATTTTTTGGGTTGTAAGGGATAGAAATGTCACCGGGAAGGAGTTGATGATCTTGGGCTTGATTTTATTTGATTGCAAGTTTTCCCATTGCGCTGCAATGAACCTTTCCATGGAGGATAACGATGTAGGGCAGGCACCTCTGTCCTATCTTCTGCAGTCTGCCTGTCTTCTCCTGCGCCCAGTGGAGGTGTGTCAGGAGGAAATATTCCTTGGGGCAGACGCCAGCCATGGTGTAAGGGGGAAATGGTGCTGCTGGACCATGAAGAGTGGGGTGTTAAAGAGCTGATTTGGGTCAGCACATCTGGAGATGGACTTCCAGTGCCGGGAGCTTGGCTTCTGAACAGCCTGGTGACCACACCATGGTGGGGTTTCAGCATGAAAGTTGAATTTGGGCTTCCAAGGTGAAGCCTTCGGGAAGCGGGAAGCAAGAGAATGACTTCGCACGCTGGGATGTGTGAGGGGTTGAGCAGGTCTGTCTCTGAGTGGGCTCATGGAGACGGGGCAGGGAGTGGGTCCCTCCTGAGGAGCTGCAGCCGTGTCCGCACCCGCTGCCCGCGGGGATGGGCACCCCACCGCAGGGTGCCCGCGGGTGCAGAGGGAGCCCCCTCCGCGGGGATTTTGAGGGGGGTGACAGAGCCTGGTTTTGGGAGCGGACACTGGGTTGGGAGCAGCGGGAAGATGTTGTATCTTCATCTGGGAGTGGGATGTCAGAGCCCGCTTTAGGAGGGACCAACATTTGGGGGAAAAACGCCAAACACCGATTTTCTTGAGGGGCGCGGCCGGAGCCGCTTTTTTTTTAAATTTCGGGGGCTGAGGCATGGCAAACCGAGATTTTTGGGAGTGGGGGGAGTGCGAGAGGCGGCT